>OZ007586.1:179894791-180458207 GCA_963931845.1 Maratus michaelseni
ATTTACGAATAACAGTTTAAGCCAAATTTGTAATTAAATTCAAAGCTTAAGGAAACGAACGAATTTTGAAAGATGCATAGTGGTCCTCCCAATTAGTCATTTGCTGAAGGACACTTGAACACACCCCCCCCCCCCCTACGGCCCCTCTTGCAAGGCTTTTTTTCTAACTATGCTCCGTTTCCATATCTCAGCAACTATTTTTCCGATTTCAACGCAAGTGGTTCCAAACATTATAATTAACTTAATAGTCACTCTTTATAACATTAAACTAAATTTATGAGTAGCGGTTACCACTATTTCCAAATAATAGTTTAAGCCAAATTTGTAATTACATTCCTAGCTTAAACAAGCGAACGAATTTTGAAAGATACATAGTGGTCCTTCTAATTAGTCATTTGCCGAAGGACACTTGAACAACCCCTCCCCCCCGGCCCGTCCTTCGAGGTTTTTTCTCTAACTCTGCTCCGTTTCCATATCTCAGCAACTATCTTTCCGATTTCAACACGAGTGATTCCAAACATTATAATTAACTTAATTGTCACTCTTTATAACATTAAACTAAAATTATGAGTAGCGGTTACCACTATTTACGAATAATAGTTTAAGCCAAATTTGTAATTAAGTTCAAAGCATAAGGGGCCGCTTCACTGAAACTCGCCGATCGCGAAATCCCATGTTAGCCTATGGGAAAACTTAGAAGCGCGATTACTCATTACCTAATATAATTATTAAAATATGGTTTTCACCATCAGAAAATAGACGTCAGATGGCAACGGTGTGCGTTTTTTAAAATTCTTTCCTTAAATTTTAAGTATTCCTAAGAAGATGATAAAGTTTCATCAAATGAAAATTTCAAAATTTATGGGGAATTTTTAAATACTTAAAATTTAAGGAGACAATTTTTAAAAACGCACACCGTTGGCATCTGAAGTCGGCTTTCGGATGGTGAAAGCCGTATTTTAATAATTATATTAGGTAATGAGTAATCGCGCTTCTACGTTTTCCCATAGGCTAACATGGGATTTAGCGATCGGAGAGTTTCAGTGAAGCGGCCCCTTAAGCAAACGAACGAATTTTGAAAGATGCATAGTGGTTCTCCTAATTAGTCATTTGCTGAAGGACACTTGAACACTCCCCCCCCCCCCTACGACCCCTCTTGCAAGGATTTTTCTCTAACTCTGCTCCGTTTCCATATCTCAGCAACTATCTTTCCGATTTCAACACAAGTGATTCCAAACATTATAATTAACTTAATTATCACTCTTTATAACATTAAACTAAAATTATGAGTAGCGGTTACCACTATTTACGTATAATAGTTTAAGCCAAATTTGTAATTAAGTTTAAAGCTTAAGCAAACGAACGAATTTTGAAAGATGCATAGTGGTCCTCCTAATTAGTCATTTGCTGAAGGACACTTGAACCCCCCCCCCCCCCTACGGCCCCTCTTGCAAGGATTTTCCTCTAACTATGCTCCGTTCCCATATCTCAGCAACTATCTTTTCGATTTCAACGCAAGTGATTCCAAACATTATAATTAACTTAATAGTCACTCTTTATAACATTAAACTAAATTTATGAGTAGCGGTTACCAGAATTTCCGAATAATTGGGTAAGCCAAATTTGTAATTAAATTCCTAGCCTAAGCAAACGAACGAATTTCGAAAGATGCATAGTGCTACTCTTAATTAGTCATTTGCTGAAGGGTTCTTGAACAACCCTCCCCCCCCCGCCCCCGGCGCCTCCTTCAAGGTTTTTCTCTAACTATACCCCGTTTCTATATATCAGCAACTATCTTTCCGATTTCAACGCAAGTGATTCCAAACATTATATTTAACTTAATAGTCACCCTTTATAACATTAAATTAAATTTTTGAGTAGCGGTTACCACTATTTACAAATAAGAGTTTAAGCCAACTTTGTAATTAAGTTCCTAGCTTAACAAAACGAACGAATTTTTATGCATGCATAGTGGGTCTCCTAATTAGTCATTTTCTGAAGGACACTCGAACAACCCCTCCCCTCGGCATCTCACTCAAGGTTATTTTCTCTAACTGTGCCTTATTGCAATAACTGGGCTAATAATGTTCCAATCTTCTCGAAACCAGCTCAATTTTGTAGTGCGCCTACTATACAGTAACGTAGGCAGCGGGGACCTGTCTCAGAAGTTCGTTCGGAAAGAGGTTTGTTTAGAACAGAATGCTCCCCTGACGGTGGTGGGGGGAAATAAAAGATTTTCTAGAGCGTATGAGCATGCCGGGTATACGGTTCCGAAGCCATCGTAGACCGTGGCCAGAGTTCCGTTTTTTAAGAGATTTAAGTTTATTACAAGGGCTCGGGCGACGCCGGGCGGGTCAGCTAGTATTTAAATAAAATAAATGTACTTTTTCTTTTCTAAACAAAAATATTTCAAATTGCCGTGTTTTGAGAAAAAAAAATCCCAAAAATTCAGATTTTTTTCTCCTGGTTTTAAACCTAGGTTTTCCAATGTCTTAGAAGCTCTACGGTCTTTTGCTAAAACCTTCTAAGATCATCTTCAAGCACTTTATCAGCATCTTCTATTTTTTTTAAGATAAAACAAAACACTAAAAAAACGCAGAAACTAACAGCGGTAGCCCTCAACTATATTCAGTAAGTTAGTATCCGTTTTAGTCAAAATTTCAAAGCATCTTCTTATCACGGACATGCGCAGACGACGAAATTGATATTGTTTCCATGGTAACAATACGCTGATGGACGCATACCCAAAACTTTGTGTTTCAGCTTTTCAGTCTAACAATACATTTGTTTCATGGAAGTCCATTCTCTCCTTTTCACTCGCATTCAGAAACTTGCTTTACGGATTTTTTTTTAATTTAAAATAAAGACATTTAATTTATTTTCTATTGATAGTTTAAAAATTATTTAGTTTTTGAAGTAATTGAAAATGATTTATGTTAAAACATCAGCTTTAAATTATGAATTTATCCAGGGATGCCGAGCACGCAAGCTTTTCTACACGCTGCACCACTGCCTTCGGATACCAAACAGAAAGTCATTCTGTCAAGTAGTTTAGGAATTATGCAGGTACAAAGTTGAAACTCCTACTGTTAAATACATTTCTAACCATTGCAAAACAGATTACAATGCGGGTAGTTTTTTTAAGTATCATGCAAAAACTACTTTGCGGAATGAGCTGCATTTTTGGATTCGCATAACTGAAACTTCTATACTCCTTTAATTTATATATAAATCGATTTCTATTAAAAATTTCATAGGTTACAATTCATATTTTTTTCGAAAATCATTTTAAAAATATGTATTTTCGAAAAAAAAATATGAATTGTAACAAATGATTTTTTTAAAAACAGAGATCGATTTCTCGATGCTTCAAGTGTGCGAATCCAAAATTATAGTTCATTCCTCTGAGTAATTTTTGAGTCATGTTTAAACATATATCCGTATTGCAATCTGTTTTTCAACGATTAAAAATGAATTTAACATTAGGAATTTCAACCTTTAATCTTGCATAATTCCTAAACTACTCGACCGAATAACTTGCTGTTTGTATATTTTACTTTAGTAAAATTTTCTGAAGAATCCAAATATGATTTCAAAATTAGGTCTTATTACTTAAAATTTTAATCTTCATATTTAAAGAACAGAAAACCACTAGAAACGGCGTTTGAATAAATAAAAACACTTTTCAGTATTTTGCCGCTTTCGCCATAGCGTGCGATTTAGGAATATTAGTTAAAAATGTTTTTTTGTTCATCTAGTTTGTAACAAACCAGTGATTTGTTAATGAATCAACTAAGTAGAGATTGTCATAATTAAAGTACAGCTATTTAGCTCGATTATAAAATGAAATAAAATATTTTTTGAATGAAAGCTTAATGAAATATAAATTTTCGTCATCTGCATTTCCGAACTCATAGTGTGTTCTGAAATGCAGTAAATGCAGTAAGTATTGTAACTACGATGTGTGTGTTTGTGTGTATCAGTGAGCACGATAGCTTCTGAGCCGTACTTTCGATTTAGCTCCTATTTGGCTAATATGTTATATAGACCATACTGAGGCAAGAACAGTACAGATTTCTGTGCAAATCGGACAATATATTACGTATTTGGACCCTTTTGTGACCATTTCGCAGCAGGTTCTATAGGAAAAATCACCAAAGAAATGTGACAGAGTATAAGGGATAAATATTGCGCCGATGTAGTCAAGCATTAGTGGCTCAGAAGTAACGTCTTCTGTTCCGAAACGGGAAGTCTTGTTTTCGAATGTAGCTGATTCTATTGTGTCGGAATATTAGTTACAACAAGTTTTTTTGCTTTTGGCCGAACTTTTTTTTATCCTCTACATTAATTATGGAACTTATTTCTTGTAATTTTTATTAATAATAATAGTTTAAAACGATTACTAGAATAAGATCTTGATTGGAGATATGATAGTAATAATCCATAATAGGTCACAATCAATAAAATAATCACGGCAGAGATAATTTTGGGCAATGAATGATGATATGTTAGTGAATCTCTGTGGACAACTGACTGTTCACTGTTTTTCATGCTTGATTTTATCTGTATTTAGAACGTGCTGAGATTCATCTCGGAAGAATTCATTATTTTTAGATAAAAATTGTTATTTCTTGTTCTTATAAATGTAAGTCACCGTATAGTTACTCAAGAGCAAGAATTCAGCTAATTTAAAGAGTAAATTCCGAGATCCCGAAGCTAGCGTTTTCTGTTAAAAAAATCTGCCGTAATTTCGAAATATTTTTTTTTTGCTTTATTTATTGACAGACTTTCGGTAATTAAATAAAGTAAAGATTGCTATTTGGAAATTCTGGCAATAAAGAAACGTGCTAAAACGTCAACACTGCTAACAACTAGTTTTAACTCCAGTAATTCAAAACATCTACAAGAATTTTCCAATAGTAATCTTTGCTTTATTTAATTATGGAAAAAAACTCTCATTAAATAAAGCGAAAATTTCTATTCGAAAATTATGATAGGTCGTTTGAATAACAATAAAACGCTGGCCGCGGAATCCCAAAGCTTGCAGGATTGCAATCTCTAGTTGCATTGCTATCAATCTTCAGTTTTTCTTCAATAAAATAAAACAACAGATTTTATTAAGGAAAAGAAACTAATTAATAACTGCATAACCTGAAACATTTCATTAAATAATTTTTTCTGGTTCAAATTATGTTTATTTGACTTGGGAAAAAAAAATCCAGAAAGTTGGCAGCTATGAAGTTGCATTTGTTTTATTATCTGCCTGATACAGAATAATATTTCTAATAAAATATCTAGAATATTAAGTAAAATTATGTGTCGAAAATTAATAATTAAGTATAGAATATTAATAATAATGTAGCATAGAATAGTTAGAATGGCACCAAGTTACATTAGTGCTACATGTACACTTTTAGTTTACCTTGCCATAATATGACGGATGGTCTAACTGATGTAAGGAAAAGTAATGCGGTAAGGTAAAGAGAAGAATGTGGTAAAATGACTTTAGAACAGTGCGTAGTGTAGAAAACTTTAAAGAAACTGTAAACTTAGGAAACAGACTTAAAAGTTCTCCTGAATTGTATAAAAGTTTGTACGATTGCTTTATTGCTCTTACATGTTAGAGGATTTTAACAGAAATCTAAACTCTAAAAATATCTATTATTTCTCTTTTTAGTATTCTATATAATAATATGCCAAAAAAAGAGCAAAAACAATAGCAAGATGTTCCAAAAACAAGGAATCTTCAACTGCTTAAAAATCTTGAAATATTTATGAAGGTAAGCAAGTCATAAAATACTTAGATTATTACATTATTAGATATTGATATTCGTTCAGGATAGATAGATCCCAAAATCATTTCGATTTGCAAGGACTCGTCATAACCTCCAATTTTCATGTTTTTTTCCATGAAAATTATAAAGGTCTGAAAAGGCTGTTTGCGTTTTGTCGTTTATTAATATTAAACAAAATTAACAAAAAAATTTTGCTATCAAAGTTATTCAATTTTTAAAGTATGAACTTTCGAATGAAAAAAACTTATTTATCACCATTGAATACCACCAATTAATGCTATAATCTTGAATGTGTGGGTGAGCCATTCCCATTACGTCTTTCCCAACTGAAAAATAAAAATGAATCCCATCAAGACAAGGTTGTACATTCTCTTTCTTTTGAAATCTTTTCTGAGTCTCTTCCTAATGGACATAAATTGATAAGACAGTTTTCTTGCACACACGAATTTAATTGAAAGAATAAATACCGAATCATATTTACGTAACTTCAGTTTGATATTACTACACTCACTTTGTTGGGCGTGAGTAATTTCAGTTTCGAAATAAACTCTTAGCGATATATTTATCAAAGGAAAGTGTTAATAATGATAGGTTAAAATAAATTCAATAAACGTATGACATTATCTTAAAGAAAAAACAGGAAATATTCACATCTATAACTTTATACTTCTTGATACTGTTGGGAATATAATTTGTTTTTTAAAATTTATTTGGATGTTGGGCGTAAATAAAAATAGATTTATACATTAGTTCTTCTCAAATAATGTGAGTACAGGTATCCCTCGCATAGTGCGGGCAAAATTTTGATTAGTGCGTAAAGCTCAAATTGAGTCTGGTTATTTTCAGCGAGAAAAATGCAATTGGAAAATTAAATTTGCAGAAAACGCCGAAATAAGAAATTTTTCTTATTAAATTGCATTTATTAAACAATTAAACAATTCTAAAAACCTTTTCAAAAATTAGAATTTCTTTGACAGCATTTGATAAATATAGATTCAGGGATCAGTGGCATTATGCAAGTGCACCGTGGCAAGATTGATTGGCAATTGATAGGTTTTCTCATAAATAAATTAAAATGTATGCAAGTGTAAAGTAATCAAATTGTATTACAATAGGTTTTAAATGAAAGTGTGTAAATTTTTAAAAATTAACCAAATGGTAAGTAAGCTAACATAAATAACCTAAATAATTGTAGTAATGCAGAATTAAAATTAAAATTCACTTTTCAATGTTTATCAACTATTACGTATTAAATTAGCTCGCATGTTTATGTTAATAGAAATCGATAAAAAATAGATAAACATTCCTTAGAGTTTTAAATTAAGCTATAATGTGTATTTTCTAACAATAATACACCAAAAAAACATATCATAAGGTATCTGCAGGTAATACGGCCACCCAGGTTAGACATTTTTAAACAGTAGTAATAACTGATTTTTAAATAATAATAATAATTGACTAAGAAAGAGGGCCCTTTTTAGCACTGGAAAAATATTTTAAAATTTAGGTTAGTCAAAACTTACACCAGTTGCAGTTTGTTAAAAAAAATGCTAGTTGATGAAGGTAATGTGCCCATATGCAGGTAATATACCCATAGGTGTCATAAAATATAAAGTTCTATAATTAACGCAGAAAAAACACCAAATAGTAAAAAAAAATTATATTTTGAAAATTTATAAAAATAATAAAAAAAATTAATATAAAGTAAATTTAGACAAAAAAACAAAATTAATTAAAATAAATTTACGGAAAAAAGTATTTTTAATTTATTTTTTAAAGCGTTGAGCAAATGAAAACTTTTGTATCTTAACTGGTAAGGCCGACACATTTATTATGTACTTAATTACGACAAACAACACATAATCTCATATCTACAGTTTTTTCGCCCATTTGGCCATATTGCCAACAAAAACCAAATTTATAAAAGTGTTCGTAAATCTGTCTGCGCACTCTGATATTGAAATTCGTTTATACAGTTAAAAAGAGCGTTAAACTATCTAAAATATTACCTATTACAGTGTTTACAACTACTTTGTTTAAATAAGAAAAAAAACAAACTTACAAAAGACAAATTTATAATATGCCAACGCAACTAACAACGAACCAACAATGACTGCCTTCCCGTGCACGTGATCAAGGATTGCAGGAAACCTGGTTACTAAACTAAGTTCTTCTGACTTCCAGCGACTAGATTCAAGCACTATCCTTTGGTTTCCACTGAAAACAATAACATTATTGAGGGTTGGCCATATTACCAGCTTTGACAATATTATCATGAGATAGCTTAGTACAAATTAGTAAATTATCATAGTTATTACATTCTATTTTTGTATATTACGTTATTGAGAAACATAATAATGGATTTGTTACAGTTTTCCCCATCCAATGTATGTTTCGATTAGTATGGTAATATCGCGGGATTAATTGACTGCACTAATCTAGGGAAACCTGTACCATCCTTTTTAAAACTATCCAACCTAGTTGAAAAATGTTTATGTCTTCGGTTTGTCTGTCGTCTGTCCGTGCTCTAACTCGCGTAAATATACTCGGATCACACTGAAATTTTTGTATGTTATTGTCGTTTACTATAAGCATGTTCCCTATTTCAACTGAAGTGTGTAGCACTTATAGTTCTTTTACAGGGACAGTCAAAATATTCCGTTACATTACAGTCAATGGGGAATAATCGTTTCAAATGCATTTTGATGATGCTACGTCATTTAAAACACAATGGAATTGATATATAATTATGAATCGCATTAAACATGCTTTTTGTAGAATATTGGATGCAAAGCATTAATTATTCATTTACAGGGTCAAACAAAAGCATTCTGTTAAACATTGCCCTATGGGAAAAATCATTTGCAGTGAATTTAGTGATATTTCCCTATTTCAAGCATAATGCTAATTATATCCATTACTGAGGTGCACTATAAATTGCTCTCTTGAAAGTGTGGTGTGCATTGCGTTTATTTACAGAGACACACGAAAGATGTCGGCTACAGTACATATGCAATATTTATAGTCTGTGTGATAAGTACGTTTTCCTCTTTGGTTTGCGTTTTAAAGTTTAACTAAATTTTTTCATAGTACGTGTGTGTTTATAAACTCGGTTGTTCATATACAGGGTTACACAAGGGAATACGAAGTATTGCAGGCGTGAATTGCTTAAGGGTAGTTTTTAATTTTGTTACGCATTTTCCTGCTGAACTATATTTAGTAGACGAATAGAAGTTTGTGGAATATAAATAAATTCATATACAGGGCTACGCAAAGAAAAAGATGCTATGGGCAAATAAATATATACTATTATTTCTATGGGCGTGAATTGCTTAATGCTATTTCTAACAGTTTCAAACACAGTTGAAAAGTGTTTATGAATTTGGTTTGTCTGTCTGTCTGCCGTCTGTCGGTTTGTCTGTCTAGCTGGCTGCCTTCTGTCTGTCTGTTCGTGCTCTAACTCGCATAAATACATTCCGATTGTTATGCAACTGATATATGTTATTGAGGATTACGATGGCATGTTCGGCATTGAAAATGAAGTGTGTGGCACTTATAGTTTTTTTTGGCAGCCACACTAAAAAAAATTCCGTTACATATACGGTCTATGGGGAAAAATCCTTTGCGGTTTATTTTAATGAAGTTAGGCAATTTCAAACATATTGAAATTGATATATATCACTGAGGTGCACTACAAGAGACTAATTATAGAATGTGGTGTGCATAGCGCTTATAGTTCCTTTACAGCAGCGGTTCCCAACCTGGGGTACGTGGAGACCCTGTTGGGGGTACGTGAAAATAATATCGGTAATGACGGAAAACACAACAATGGCTCAACTGAAAACACATAAATAAAAGGTGATTGTTTTGGATTACAAAATTAGTCTCATGTGTACATAAATATTTTACTCTGAGAATTAGGAAAAAGGCCCGTTGGATTTAGTAATTTATTGATAATTCAATGTTACTAGCTCAGCCCATATCTAATCATATTGCATGATTAATTATGGTGACCTTCATTTAAATGTTTTCCTTCATTTTCCCGAAAAATTTTATTGATAATTATACAATAATTGTATTTCAAACCCATTTAACGATTTGTTCTTCAATAAGCCAAAAATATATCAGTTTCATAAAAAGAAAAATTCATTGAACTGTGGAAAGATTCTTCTTTACAATCTAATTTGAAAAAAGAAATATCATTGACTTTTGATAAGCAGTAAAAGAAGAGTTCTAAAAACTCCGTGATAAAGCAATAAAATACTTTTTTGCTTTTCATAAATACACAGCTTGTCGAAAGAGCATTTTTGTCTTAATCACATATTAAGAACAAATACCGCAATAAGCTTCATGCTACTCCTGACTTGACATTATATCCGTCTTCGTTTTAACCTGATTTTAGAAAACTCAGCTCCATGAAACAAATTCAAGGATCCAAATACGAATATTAAAAGCCATGTTTGCCTATTTGTATATCATGATCCAAACTTGTTATAAAATTTCATCGTAAAATAGTTAAAAATTCTTTTAATATGATATTAATTTATTTTGATGTTAAGCTAATATTATAAAAAGTAAAAACAAATTTAAAATGTAAGATAAAAATAAAAGGTTAGAAATGACATTGTAATTTGAATCGATTCATTATTTGGTTAAAAAGAACACTAATTAAAAAAACAAGCATGTTTGAGTCATATGAACATGTTTATGAGAAGAGGGGGGTACTTCAAAATTAAAAGCCTAAGCAAGGGGTACGTGAAAGAAAAAAGGTTGGGAACCACTGCTTAGGGATACTCAAAAGAATGCCGTTACATTACGGTGTATGAAGAAAAATCGTTTGCAGTTTATTTTAATAATGTTTCACTATTTCAAACATATTGAAATTGATATATATCACTAACGTGGATTACAAGAGGCTTACTATAGAATATTCTGTGTATAGTTTTCATCGTTCATTTACAAGGACACACAAAAGAATTCGGTTAAAGTACTGCTTATTAATAATAATTGCTGTTAATGATTTCCAGTTGCTGAACGCGTTTTTAAATTTAACTCTTTTTTTTTTCTATTACTTGGTGTGTATAAATTGTATAGATTGTATACAGGGCAGCACAAATGTCCTCGAGTACATTTCCGTTTATTGTCGGAAATTCCAGAAGGGAAATTTTAAACTGTGCTACGCGTTTCTTAACTGAATTAAAATTTAGTACTCTATTTAGTATATATACAAAGCTATAGATTATATACAGGGCTGCACAAAAGAGCTGAGATATTTTTCCGAGTATATTGTTGGTAATTCCTGCAATTGGATTTTTAAATATGTTATGCTTTTTTAAAATTGTTTCGTTAGATATTATCTTAAACCTTACGGTAAAGATTTGCAAAATTATTTTGGAAGTGTTGGAAACTGTTACATAATCTATGCTTGACGCATAATTTTTCGTTCTTGTTTTGTATTATTAACACTTTCCAACATAGTTGAAAAGTGTTTATGAATTCGGTTTGTCTGTCTGCCGTCTGTCCGTGCTCTAACTCGCATAAATATACACGAATTTCCATTCAATTGATATATGTTATTGAGGTTTACTATGGCATGTTCGGTATTGAAACTGAAGTACGTAGCACTTATACTTCGTGTACAGGGACACTTAAAAGAATGCCGTTACATTATGGTCTATGGGAAAAAATCCTTTGAAGTGTATTTTAATTTCCTTATACTATTTCAAATATATTGAAATTGATATATATCGCTGAAGTGCACTACAAGATACTTACTATCGAATATATTACGTGTAGAACTTATCATTAGTTTACAGGATAACTCAAAAGAATTCCGTTATATTATGGTCTTTGGAGAAAAATCGTTTGCGGTACAGTTTAATCATTTTATACTATTACAAACAAATTGAAATTGATATCATTTTCTAAGATGCACTAAAACATGCTTTCTGTGGAATATGGAGTGTAAAGCATTCATCCTTCGTTTACAGAGCCACACAAAAAGTATTCGGTTAGATAATGGTTTACGGGGGAAAACTGTTTGTAGCGTATTTGAATTATGTTACACTATTTGAAATATAAATAAATTGATATACATTACTGAGGTTTACTATAAGATGCTTGTTGTATAATGCGTTCATTTTATCGTTCATTTACAGCAACACTCAAAAGATTTCGGATACAGTACTGTATCATATACAAATCTATAGATTATATACAAGGCTGCACAAAAGAATGGAAGTTCATTTCTGGCTATAGGCTGTAATTACTGAAATATGGTTTTCAAATGGGTTTTGCGTTTTCTAAAATACTTACAGAGGTATTTTATTTACCTTATTAAACAACGAAGGTTTGTTAAAGTATTCTGTTACTGTTGGAACGTGTTGCATAATCTATACTTGATGCATGATTTTTCTTTCTTGTCAGTATTGGATTTTTCTTTTAATTTTCCATATGTTTTATATGATTTTCTTAAATTTTTTACTTAATTCAATTCATTATATCGGCAGTCTTCGACTTATTGGCTATTCACCAGTCTATTATATGAAACAGGGCACTTTTTGAGATACGTGCATGTTCTTGCCGACTGATGATTAAACACTCCCGTGTCACTTAGTTTTTAATTTTCCATAATTATATTTATTTATTCCATTTCTGTTCCAATTTCTGTTTAAATCCGTTTTATATTTTTTATTTGGCATCATCTATCTTTAAAATGTTTACGGTTCCCGATTGGTTTCATTTATCAAGATGTTTTCTCTCTATATATTTTTTACTGTAACAATTTAGGTAAAATGTTATTACATGCCATCTTTAAATTAGAGATTCAGTCATCTTTTTATTATAGGAAATTGTTACCTTTTCAAAGGTATTATATATATATATATATATATATATATATATTCTTCACAATTTCAGTATTTTTGGCCGATTACCATCGTTGCAAATGCTATGGTATTATTATGTTTGCACTTGTTAATTTATTAACTTTGTGGTATTCTGTCTACATTCTATTACTAATTATCTCATTGGAGATTTGGTTAGAATGTTGCGAGAACTTGATTAATGTTTTTTGATATTCAAAGATATTATATATATATATATATATAACCGTTAAAAATCAACGCAGAAATATCATACACAAATGTGGAAATAAAAATCAATAATTTGAAATATGAACACATACCTGTTAGAATAATATCCAGAAAATATAGAAGAAAAAATAAAATATATGAACAAGATAAGATAAAACAAATTAGAAAAAAATTAATGAATTTCTAAGCCTTATCTAGAAATTCACTGCTTTACTATCTGCAGAAATAAAAATAAAAAAACTTTCAGTAAGATTTCCATTTGTTTGTTTGTCAATTTGCCCAATATATAATTTTCGGAAAAAAGCCATTGACTAATGAGAATTTTGAATAATTAGACAAAGAGGGCAGGAAAAACATTATCTATTCAATATTACATGTGCACTGTAAAAAAGAGAAAAAACTATTTATCCAGGAGAATTTTCGTATTTCTACCGAAAATATTTGCCCCAAGAAAGAAGTTTCGCGAATGTGTCAGAAAGTGCCAAATATGGATTTGAGAATGTTCTTGACGGATTAACAATGATAAAAGTCTTGTTAAATTGTCATTTTCATCAGGTCTCCAGAATTCATTTTTTTTTTAATATTTTAAAAATATACATATGAATTTTTCTAGCACAACTTCTGTATTTTTACGGAATTTTTAAAGCGTAAAAATAAAAGTAAATTCTAGAGCCTTAATGAAAACGACAATTTAACTAGACTTTTATTTCTGTTATCTGTTAAAGTTACTCTTAAATCCATATTCACTTTTTTCATTCATATTTGCGAAACCACTGTAAAAATACGGAAATTGAACTGACAAAATATGGATTTTTTTCCGTAAAGTTGACATTTTTTTTTACAGAACTGCAATTCCTATCAAAAGATTCTTATGAAGTATATTTTTAAACCATCATATTTTAATTAAACTTAAAGAGATTTTGAGTATTATATTATTTACGTTCTTCAAAATACCCTTTGAACAGAAAAATAATTTTAACCTCTTTTATACTTATAAAAAAATATTTAGAATGCACTATCTTCTTTATTCAGTTGAATTTCAGTGATGTCATGTTTTTTAATATTCAAAAATTTATCTCGGATATTTAATAAGAAGTTAAAAGTCTCGTATGGGTAATGAATACACTATGTTAATTTTGTCTGGTAGTAATATTAATAATAGCTTTTTTAATGACATATTAAATAAGGCAAATATTAATATTAGGAAATACTGGTAGATTTCGGAAAAGGAAATCAACTAAATTAATAACACTGGTGTTCTTACAAGGAGATGATCCGAGGTCGCAGTCACAGAATGCGGCGAACGTTTGTGTATCGATAGAGTATAATTAGTATATAAATATATGAAAGCCATAAAACGCAATACCCAGGGGGGGTTGAAAAAAAAGGTCTCAAAGTTTACGTCACAATTTATAATCGTATAAATTTCTTCCATTGGCAAGCGGCTCCGCAACTTGGTCGGCAGCGCGATATTTCTGTTTGGGTTCAAATCCCAGCTAGACTTATTTTTCGCAGCGAAAATTTTTACCAATTACTCTCGAATCACGATTGAAAAAATATATATAATCATTGAAATGTACGAAAAATATAAATGAAGTATATGTTTTGTAGCATATAAATCCAGTTTTAAGTATGGGATTCTGCAAATTTAAATATTTAATGTAAAGTAAAGAAAGAAAAAAAAAAAAGCCAATTTATATTTCTACAGACCAGAAAATTTTGCTGTTATTTAAAATTATTTATAGTTATTTAAATGGATAATATATATTATTTTTCACAAAGAAATAAATTAAAATACGTGATATAAATCTATAATATAATATATTATTTTAACTTTGTTTCAATATCCAAACATTTAAAAACTATCATGATATATTAAAAATATGCTTTTATATTTTTAATATGATTTTTAAAAATCTCTGATTCTTTATATTGTAATTAGATTAGCTGTCTACGTAATAATTATTTTTAGCAATTCATTGTTTTAACACTTTCCAACCTAGTTGAAAAGTGTTTATGACTTCGGTTTTTCTGGCCGGATGGCCGTCTGCCGTCTGCCGTCTGCCGTCTGCCATATGGCCGTCTGTCCGTGCTCTAACTCCCGTAAATATGCTCGGATTGTTCTGCAATTTTTATATGTTATAATCGTTATTTATAGCATGTTCCCTATTTCAACGGAAGTGTGTAGCACTTATAGTTTTTTTACAGGGACACCCAAAAGAACTCCGTTACACTGCGGTCTATGGGGAAAAATCATTTGCGGTTTATTTAAATAATGTTTCACTATTTTAAACGCATGGAAATTTATATATAGCACTAAGGTGCATTAGAAGAAGCTTAATATGGAATAGGGTGTGCATAGCACTTATAGTTACTTTACAGGGACAGTCAAAAGAATTCCGTTACATTACGTCTATGGAGAAAAATCGTCTGCGGTTTATTTAAATAATGTTTCACTATTTTAAACGCATTGAAATTTATATATATCACTAAGGTGCATGACAAGAGGCTTACTACAGAATAGTGTGTGTATAGCAGTCATCGTTCATTTACAGGGACACACAAAAGAATTCTCTACTGTCTGTTAACAATAATTCCTGGAAGTGCGTTTTAAGTTACAGAACGCGATTTTAATTTTAACTCGCTTTTTGTCTATTACGTGGTGTGTATAAATACTGTAGATCTTATACAGGGAAGGGTAAAAGTTCGCGTACACATTTCCGTTTATTGACAGAAACTCAAGACGGAGAATTTTAAACTGTGCTACGCGTTTCCTAACTGAACTAAAATTTAACATCCTATGTAGTATACAGGGTGATTCATAAAAGATGGGCAGAACTTTAAGGGGTTATAGTACACTTAAAGACAAATAATATTAAATAGGAGACTAAGGGTCCCAGACGTATTCCCAAGGAGATAGGGGGCATTAAAGTTTAGGGTCCGAAATTTCAAATGATTATAAAACATGGAAAAATTGGTCGATTCGTTTGCGGTTTTTGCAAAAAATTTTCTTTATGCCAGTATTTTCTTGAAATAAAATTTTAAAGTTCAATTTCAAAAAATGCCGATAGGGGGCGCTTTAGACTTTGGAGTAACAAACAACTATTTTTTAACGTTATTTTTTGTATTTCTTTAAATGATTTCGAAAGCTTAGACTTAAACTTAAATTTTGATCTAAAAATCTGAGTCCTAACGAGTAGTTAAGTAGCGTAAACTGAAATTTGAAATTTGAAACCCTTCTCCCCCCAGAACAAAAATCAGTTATTCCCGATCTTTGTGTCGTAGATTAGGCTCTAACTACTGCCGCGTTTTGCTAAAATTATTCTTTATGTCAGTATTTTCTTGAAAATAAATTTTAAAGAAAATTTTCAAAAAATTCCGATAGAGGGCGCTTTAGACTTTGGAGTAACGAACAACTATTTTATACCGTTATTTTTTGTGTCTCATTAAATGCTTTCTAAAGCTTAGACTTAAATTTTCAGCCCAAAATCTGAATCGTTAGACGTGGTTAAGTTTCTGGGGAGAGGGGTTTGAAATTTCTACTCCTGAGCACAGTTCAGTTTACCATGTCCACACATTGTGTGCTGTGATACGAGGTAAAAAGACACAAATTAGGATTATGTTACCAAAGCATATTTATTAACATGTAATCACAATAAATGTTCAAAATTTTGACCACCAGAGGTTATGCACGCAGAACAACGGCGACGAATGGAACGGCGAACATTCGCGAAAACATCAGGCTTTTCGAGCACTTCCCCTACAGCGGCGGAAAGTCTGGCGACCAGTTCCTCGGGGGATTCAATGGGTGTCTCATACATAAGAGCCTTCAATCGTCCCCAAAAAAAGAAATCGAGGGGTGAAAGATCTGGCGAGCGAGCAGGCCAAGCAACAGGACCACCTCGACCAATCCATCTGTTCGGAAATGTGATGTCCAGATAGTTGCGGACGTCTCGTACGTAATGGGCTGGCGCTCCATCGTGCTGGAACCACATGACCCGCCGGATGCGTGGAGGAACAACGTTTAACAGGTCTGGCAGCACATGTTGCAGAAATGTGAGGTATGTTTTACCGTTGAGGCGTTCAGGAAGAAGGTACGGTCCGATTAGGTGGTCTCCGAGGATTCCTGCCCAAACATTGATGGAAAAGCGTCTCTGATGAGCATGTGGATACGTAGCATGTGGATTGACATCCGCCCATACATGTGCATTGTGTGTGTTAAATGTACCTTCACGTGTGAAGGTACATTCATCGGTGAAAAGCACAGTTCGTCCAAAATGTGGATTTAGCGCGTTCTGCTGCAGAAACCAGCGGGCGAATTCAATACGATTTGGATAATCCCTTGGAGACAGTTTCTGGACTCGTTGCACATGAAACGGGAGCAAATGTTCATCCTTCAGTACCCTCCAAGTCGTGGACTGTGAGGTATCCACCTGGCTAGCCACTGTTCGTGTACTTGTACTTGGCTGCGCCGCTACTACATCCAGAATGGCTTCTGCAACAACTACTGATTCGTCCTTTTTTGCACGACCTGCATTCGACCGGGAAGCGAGAAATGATCCCGTCTCACACAACTGTCTGTGCAAGCGCTCGAAAGTTTTGCGGTTAGGCAACCGCCTGTTAGGAAATCGCTCTCCGTACATTCGTTGTGCCTCTGCACCATTTCCATCTGCCGCTCCGTAAATTAAATGCATCTCAGCCTTTTCCTTATTCGTGAAGGGCACCATCTTCCGATTCATTACTACAGCGACTTACACTTGACTCACCGTTCAGTGGTTTTTATGCCTGAATCGTGTCGAAATTTTGCATACGTGTTCTTCTTCTTCCTCATTTGACATTTGCATACTTTCTGTTTCCTTCTTCACCCGGTGACTAGCGTCAGGAATGGAGCTTTAACGTTTGCATGAGCGACGTTTCCAACTGTGCCAGTGCCTTTATGAGTGAATTCCGACTATGCAGTCCTTGACGAAAGTTGTATTTTTGCCTCGTATCACAGCACAGAATTGTTGGGCATGGTTAAGTAGTGCAAACTGAACTATGTTCAGAAGTTGAAATTTGAACCCCCTCCCCTCGCTACTGAACCACGCTCAGCGATTCAGATTTTGAGCTGAAAATTTAAGTTTAAGTCTAAGCTTTAGAAAGCATTTAATGAGACACAAAAAATAACGGTATAAAATAGTTGTTCGTTACTCCAAAGTCTAAAGCGCCCTCTATCGGAATTTTTTGAAAATTTTCTTTAAAATTTATTTTCAAGAAAATACTGACATAAAGAATAATTTTAGCAAAAGGCGGCAGTAGTTAGAGCCTAATCTACGACACAAAGATCGGGAATAACTGATTTTTGTTCTGGGGGGAGAAGGGTTTCAAATTTCAAATTTCAGTTTACGCTACTTAACTACTCGTTAGGACTCAGATTTTTAGATCAAAATTTAAGTTTAAGTCTAAGCTTTCGAAATCATTTAAAGAAATACAAAAAATAACGTTAAAAAATAGTTGTTTGTTACTCCAAAGTCTAAAGCGCCCCCTATCGGCATTTTTTGAAATTGAACTTTAAAATTTTATTTCAAGAAAATACTGGCATAAAGAAAATTTTTTGCAAAAACCGCAAACGAATCGACCAATTTTTCCATGTTTTATAATCATTTGAAATTTCGGACCCTAAACTTTAATGCCCCCTATCTCCTTGGGAATACGTCTGGGACCCTTAGTCTCCTATTTAATATTATTTGTCTTTAAGTGTACTATAACCCCTTAAAGTTCTGCCCATCTTTTATGAATCACCCTGTATATAGAAATCTATAGATCCTTTACAGGACTGAGTAGATGTATTCGGATATTTTTCCGAATATTGTATATGTTGGAAATTCCTGAAATTATGTTTTTAAATAGGTTATGCGTTTTAAAAATTGTTTACTTAGATGTTATTTTTTAGCTTATTAAACGGTATGATTTGTAAAATTATTTTGGAAGCGTTGGAAAGTGTTACATAATCTATGCTTGACGCATGATTTTTCGTTCTTGTTTTGTTGCTTAATATGTTTTTATAATACAGTTTAATTATATAGATACAATTTAAACTATGATATTTTGCATGTTCATATATTTAATGAAAAGTGAAGTCAAAATAAATAAATAAATAATTAAACAAAAATATAGGCAATTGGTACTTCTATAGATCACAAAACTTTGCTTGTTTTATAATTTATTTACTACTAGGTATCCGCCCGGCGTTGCCCGGGCCCGAGATAATTACAATCTCAGAGAAAGGCGTTAACCCCCTCCTTCCCGATACCCGCAAATATAATGAATAATTTGTTCAAGAAAACCACCTTCACCTACATTAACACGATCATTAAAAAAATAATTACAATTTCTGATAAATAGAACATAACGAAGACGTTACGCTAAAATAGCCGGCAGATAACACTTCCCATCCTCAATTTCAGATCTATATCTTAATTAGTTATCTAAATTTAGTTCATTAGTAAAAATTGGCAATTATTTCCTTTCATTTTCGCAAACTAAATGGAGGGATCGATCCGAGAAACAGATCTCTTTGTAGTTCAGTTTTTAATGAAAGCAGATCCCTGTCTGAAACTTTCTCGGATTTTTTTCACTGGCGCCAGCAGATTTTTAGCAGTTTTTTGCATAAATTAAGAAAAATTACCTAAAATTAGTTTTCTTAAAATTCGCTAATTAGTAAAATAATTTTGAATTCGTTCATTTTCGTTTGCAAATCCAATGCACTGGTTCATTTCTTTCGCCATTTTGATTTAAAAGATGTCACTTTAGAAGCGATGGCTAATGAGAATCTAATTAATATCTAGGCTAATTATCAAAATATTAAAATTCTGAGGGTCAGGTGCACCAAGAGAGGGTTTGGACTACATAAATCTAAATTTACAGACTTCTAGGTGCACTAAATTTTCCTAGCCATCGCCAACAGACACACACACACACAGAGCGAAACTTTATTTTATTAGTATAGATTATTTACATAAATAAACTACTATTTTTCACACTGAAATAAATTAAAATACGTTACATAAAAATATAACACGCTGCTTTGATTATTTGTTAATTTTTTTTTCTGTTATCATAATAGTATTTCAAAATATATCGTGTTTTAAACAACTAAAAAAAAATTTATTTCGAATTTTTAAAATCTTGGATTCTTGTGTTTACAATTAAAATAACTATCCACGTCCTAAAAAGATATTGAATTGCTAAAAATAGTTATTACGTAGGCAGTTAAGACCAAACCAAGAATCCGAGTTTTAAAAAAAAAAATCATGTTAAAAATTTAAAAGAATATTTTTAGAAAATCATGAAATATTTAAAATATTTGCATAATAAATTAAAATTAAAATAATATATTATAGATTTAGATCACGTTCTTTAATTTATTTATCTGTGAAAAATAGTTGATTATTCATTAAACTAACTATAAATAATTTTAAATAATAGCAAATATTTCTAGTCTATAGAAATATAAATTACGTATTTCTTTCTTTTACTTTCATTATACATTTAAACGTGCAAAATTTTATAGTTAAAACTGCACTCATATGTTACAAAACATATATTTAATTTATATTTTTCGTAAATTTCAATGATTATACGTATGTTTTACATGCTTTTTTAACTTACATTTCTGTATGTATGTGGCAGTCAAATCCTGTTACACATTTTTCACCCACTTCCTGTGGACATTAGAGCTGTGAAACCTGAAGTTTATTCTTGAGGGCAATACATGAATTGGACATTGTTTTTTTTAATTCGATCCCTATGGGGGGTGGGGGGCAACGTCGACCCAAAACTTGCATTTCCCCCTAGAAATAACGTTACGATTTCGTTCTTGTTTTGTTGCTTAATATGTTTTTATAATACAGTTTAATTATATAGATACAATTTAAACTATGATATTTTGCATGTTCATATATTTAATGAATACATAATAATTTAATGAATATATTTAATGAATACATAATAATTTAATGAATATATTTAATGAATACATTTAATGAATATATTTAATGTTCTTTTTAATTCGCAATATTAATTGAATAAATAGCTCCACTGTTGAAAAATTCATCAATTTTAATCACGTTGTTGCTCGCATCATTATGAAGTCAGTATTGAGAGACGTACAGATTTGTGTTTTAAAATGTAAGTTGACTTTTTTGTGAATTTTAATAAAAACAAATTTATTTTATTTTATTTTATTTTTTATTTTATTTTTTTAAATTGTGGTTCAAAAGTAATTGAAAATTTTTTCGCTGCGAAAAATAAGTCTAGTGTTCATTTGAACTCAAACAGAAAAACCTTGAATCTAATTGCTCTGCCTACGAAGCTGCGGGACCGCTTGCCAAAGGCAGAAATTTATCCTATTGTAAACTGGGACGTAAACTTTGAGACCTTTTTTCTCAAGACCCCCCTGGGTATTGCGCTTAATGGCTTTCATATATACTAATAGTATATACTAACTATACTCTGTCGATACACAAAGGTTCACCGCATTCTGTGACCCCGACCTGGGAACCTCTCCTTGTTAGTGTTGTTTTTCAATTATTTAGGCTAAAATGAACCATTTATTTTTCTTCAAAAAGCCATGCGAATGAAATCCCAGGCATGCTAACTTTACTGCAATTTTGAATAATTTGCATTTATTATTGCATATTTTGCATTCGTGCTGTTTCGCCGCCTGTATACTTAAAGTATAATCAAATTAAATTGGCGACCACAAAATATATTTTTGCCCCTCGTTAGGATTTCCACGAAATAACAAGCATACTTTTTTTTTTAAATGTCGCTGATCTTTCAAACGTCAAACAAACAAACAGAAAAAATGTAATTTTAGAGCTAATTTAAAAGATCCGAGCCTTCAACGTTACATATTTTGCTATTTTAATGAGTGAAAAATTCAGGAATATATAAAATGACTGCGTTCCTGTGTGCTTTTAAAATGTCTACAATTTGATGTCGGTATGTCTAGTTATAGAACTATGCCAAATTGAAAATTTCATGCATTCATTTTACATTCATTCTAAATTGTAATGGTATGTTCTAAAACTCAGTGATGATGGGTGAGTCTTCATTTTTTTACACAACACAATGGTTGTTTTTATTTCCCAATTTGATGAGTGTCTTGAACAATTCTTTAAACTTCTATTTGTTATTTCTTAAGATTTTAGGGAGTAAATATAATAATATTTAAAAAAAGCTATTATTTTTTTTCTTTTATTAATTCGAACTTCAAAGACCTATTGTTATCATTTTTCTTAAAATAAATATAATATATATCCTTTTTCTTAAAAAAAAGTTTTTTTTTTTATTTATTTAACATCAAAAATATTTCATTGCAGTAAATAAGGGCATAATTTTTAATTCTGTATTATTGTAGCGCCAAATTTAAGCAAAGGAAAATAAAAAGTAAAGAATACGTTATAGGTAATGTGCTATATTTTAAGGAAAATAATTCAAAAGGAATGTTCTGACATTTTTCAGGAATTCTATAATTGTGTTTACGGTTGGTAAAAATGTTGGTATTTAGTTTTTGATAACTTTAAGAAAGTTTCGATAAACTTAGGGAAAATTTACAAATGCACAGTCCGTGTCAAAGGACAAAAAAGATACACCCCGTACATTTTTATAGCCAAATTGTTCCACAGATAAACAAATATAGGCATTCAATTCGGAATTATGTCTTCTTATCATTTATGTTAAAATATAAGCTTGGAGGGGGGGGGGGGTGTGTCTCTATATTGAAATTGTACCAAACTTTGAAATTCTCAATAAAAAAAATCCAAATTTGACATCATTTTTGGATGTTTTGATACGTCTTACCCTCGGATACCAAACAGGAAGTCATTCTAAGTATGTAGTTTAGACATTATGCAGATGTAAGTATTTGAACTCCTAATGTGAAATTTCTTTTTAATAGTTGTAAAACATATTGCAATATGGTAGTTTTTTAACATAAAACCTACTTGACGGAATTAGCTATAAATTTGGATTCTCATATTTAAAGCTTATAGGTATTGATTTCTTTAAAAAAAAATTATAAGTTACAATACATATATTTTTTATTATTAATTTGTTAATTTATTTATATATTTTGAAATTCATATAAGAAAAATAAAATATGCATCGTAACTTATAAAATGTTTAAAAAAAATCGACACCAGTAGCTTTATGCGATTCCAAAATTACAGCTCATTCCTCAAAGTAGTTTTTTAGTTATGCTTAAAAAACTACCACCAAACCAGATTATTTTGCAACTTTTAAAAGAAATTTAAATTAGGTATTTCAAACTTTACAATCTGAATAATCCCAAACTTCGGTTACACCGAATGACTTCTCGTTTGGCATCAAAAAGTAAAATTTACCAAAAAATCCAAATGATGTGAAAATTAGGTGTTCGTATTAAAAATTTCAAAGTTTGGTGCAATTTCAATATGGAAACGATCCCCTAAACTTAAAAAAAAAAAAAAAAAAAAAAATATATATATATATATATATATATATATATATATATATATATATATATATATATATATATATATATATATTGAAAGAAGATATAATTAGTAATCGAATGTCAGTTTTCGTTTTTCTCTTCGACAAATCGACAATATAAATGTATGGTGGGTATATTTTTTAACACTTTCCAACACTTGCAAAGTTTCATGAATTCGATTCATCTGCCTGTCTATATGTCTGTCCGCGTTTTATCTCTCGTAAATATACTTTGATTTCTCCGTTATTTATATATTTTATTGAGATGTATTATGCCACGTTCCCTATTGAAAACGAAGGATTTATAATTAACGCATTTATAGTTCGTTTATAGAGACACTTCCAAAGACTTCCATTATATTAAAATCTTTGGAGAAAAATCATTTGTAATGCATTTTAATGATGTTATACTTTTTCAAACATAATGAAACTGATATACATTTATGCGGTGCAGTAAAACATGCTTTCTGTAAAATATGGAGTGCAAAGCATTTATCATTCCTTTACAAGGTCACATAAAAGAATTCAATTATGCAATGGTCTATGGGGAAAAATCGTTTGCAGCGTATTTTAATAATGTTACACTATTTCAGACATAATGAATTATATATCCAAAACTGAGCTGTATTACAAGATTCTTACTGTAGAATATAGGGTGCGTAGAATTTGTCGTTAATTTATAGGGACAGAAAGCATGTGTTTCCAACTTCGGTTTGTATTTTTTAAGTTAACTACATTTTTGCATACTGCATGATTTGTACAAATTTTTTGATCATATATAGGGCTACACAAAAGAATTTGGAAGAATTATTTCTATGAGTAAGAATTGCTTAATGCTGTTTTTAACATTCTCCAACATAGTTGAAAAGTGTTTATGAATTCGGTTTGTCTGTCTGTCTGCCGTCTGTCTGTGCTCTAACTCGCATAAATATATTCGGATTGTTATGCAATTGATATATGTTATTGAGGCTTACTATGGTATGTTCGGTATTGAAAATGAAGTGCGTGGCTTTCTTTACAGGGCCACTCAAAATAATTCCGTTTCTTTACGGTCTATGGAGAAAAAATATTTGCGGTTTATTTTAATAGTGTTTCACTATTTCAAACATATTGAAATTGACACATATCACTAAGGTGCATTACACGAGCCTTACTATTGAATATTATGTGTATAGCATTCATCGTTCATTTACAGGGACACAAAATAATTCAATACTGTCTGATAACAATAATTGCTGGAACTGCGTTTTAAGATACTGGACGCGTTTTTAAATTTAACTCATTTTTTGACTATTAGTGGGTGTGTATAAATTCTATATATCATATACAGGGCAGCCCAAAACTTCTTGAGTACATTTCCGTTTACTGACGGAAATTCCAGAAGGGAAATTTTAAACTGTGCTGCGTGTTTCCTAAACTGAACTAAAATTTAGAATTCTATGTAGTATATATACAAATCTATAGATAGTATACAGGGCTACACAAAATAAAGAGGCTGTTTTTCCGAATATTGTTGGTAATTTCTGAAATTCTGTTTTAAATATGTTAGGCGTTTCCCAAAGTTTGACTTTGACTTTGTTTACTTAGATATTACCTTTCACCTTATTAAACGGTAAGGATTTGTAAAATAATTTTGGAAGTGTTGGAAAGTGTTACATAATATATGCTTGACACATGATTTTTCGTTCTTGTTTAGCTATGTAATGCATTTTCCAGTTGAATAATATTTATTACACTAAAAGATGTTTGTATAATATAAATATTTTTGTATGCAAAGCTACGCAAAGTACTGGATACATTGCCGTCTATGGATGGTAATTGCTAGAAGAGAGTTTTTTGTTGTGTTATGCGTGAACGGAATTACGTAGTATATGTAGAAATCTATTGATCATATATACTGGGCAGCACAAAAGAATTTGAGTACCTTTCCGACTTTGGACTGTAATTGCTGAAATTGGGTTTTCAAATGTGTTATACTTGCTTAAAAAAGTACTTATACAATTTGATAATTTATTATTATATGTTTAATTTTCTGAAAATTTATTTTGTATTGAAACTATTTTGTTTACATTTAAATATTTCCTTTTGTTATTCTGTAATTATATACCTTTCCAGCTGGGCCCTTCAACAGCATAGGTAATTTTCTTTAATTCTTATATTAAGTTAGCATCTTCTCCAATTTGTTTTAACTTTGTTCACGTATTAATATTAAATGTCTTTTAAGTATTAAGTCTGGTCCCCTGGATTGAAATTTCTTGTACATTTTAATTTGCTTATATTTTATGTTTGTTTACTCTAGTATTATTAATAATTCATTAGTGTTCATTTAGTACTTACTTCTATCCGATATTATTATCTACTTCAGCATCATACAGTATATATATTACATGGTAGTATTATTGCTGTATCACATAGTATTATAGTATTATTTAGTACTGATCAGTATAATTGGCAAATTGTATTTTCGGAATTTTGTAATTTCAGATTTCGTATTTCAGTAATACATAGTATAATTATTGCTTAGTATCACAAAGTATTATTTAGTATTGCTCAGTATAATTAGTAAATTGTTTTCTCAGTTATTATATCATCAAAATTTGAATTTTTGGAATTTGTGTTTCAGTACCACTTCTCTAATCTTATGGTGGTATTTGATTTGTGCTTATTCTATGATTATTTCATTTGTCTTTAACGTATTTATTAATTGTTTATCGTTAAATAAGTATTGTTTTGTATTTATTGTCTTCAACTTTAATAATTATCTTGTAAGGCTTTGCCGCATAGTAAACAAACTAGCTGGGCGGGGTTAGTTGAGCTTAAGTTGAAAGGTAGGCCTCAATGCCCGTTTTGACTTTAACTTTGTTTACTTAAAATGTATTCTATCACTTTATTAAACGGCGAAGTTTCATTACAGAATTTCGGAAGTGTTGGAAAGCGTTTCATAATCTATGCTTGGCGCATGGTTCTTCTTTCTAGTTCTATTTTCTTTTACGCCGATTGTACTATCTAAAGATTCCATCTTAGATACATAAAGCTGCTTCGAAATTTATTTCGAACTTAAAAGTTACTGTAATATTTTGGAACATCGTGATATTTTGATTGAGTTAAGTAATTACATCACGACACATATCATAATTGGGAAATTTCAAATGTAATACTTATAGGTAATTTGATACTCTTTAAAAATTGCTTATCTACTCATTTTAATATTTTACTGGAAAATCTTTCAAATTGTAATGATAGATTGTGTAACTATTGTGCAAAAGGTTTATGATTTTTCATGTCATAAAAGTCTATTGTAATGTTAAACATTTAATTTAACCTTCCGACTTTCAAGCGAGTCCATTGGATCCGAAAGCGACCTTTGACGCAAATATTTTTCGTTAAAACATCATGGAAATTTTACAATTATGTGACCTTTTTCTAGAATGCCTTTTTCTTTATTACTTTCAGTAGCAATTAATTTTATTTGTTTCATTACTACCATGTGGGTCCACTGGACCCTCTATTGTTCTGAAGGTATAAACCATTAACATTGCGATTGGTTGCCATAAAATAACTTAACGTATAACATGGTTACCAGATTTGGTTAATCATAGACAAGAAGTCTCCAACAAATCAAGTGCGGTCCGCAGACATACCAGTTTCATTTTAGTAGTATTCATCTTATTTAATCACAGAAAGTTAACTCAAATGGTTTGATTAAGTAAGGTGAAGATTTCTTTACAAAACTACTAGCATTTCTGTGGCCCGTGGTTGAGTTGTTGAAAACCCTTATTATAGTCAATTTGGCGCTAAGCTTTGGCAGCAACTATCCAAATATCACTAAATGTGACGTTGAGGTTCAGAGAATATTCAGGGATGTTGTAAAATGTAATATTATAAATAAAATGATAAATTAGAATGAATAAGAAGATGTTTTTGGATTGTGAAACAGTTGATTGCAAATTATTTTTTATCTTATTTGGTCCAAGACTTGGTCGACGAGAATAATATATGCCCTCTAAACATATAAAATATCGATTGAAAGTCTGGGTTATTTTTGACAGTGTGATATGATTGTGCTTCGGAAGTAGATGTCTGTATGGGTAAAAAAAATACAAATAATAATAATCACCACTCTGATAATATAAACCGAAGATTTAAAAAATAAATATAAAATTTCATTAGTTATATAAACTTCTGATATATTTTTTTACCTCCTACACATTAGCAATGCACTTTTAATGAATTATCCTCATTGGAAGAATTTGAAAAAATGTAACAGTATTGTGTTTTAAAAATTTTTTTAAAAATCCGATTGATTTCAAACAAAGTGTTATATTTAATATTTTGCTAAATACAAAGAATGATGAACCTTATGATTTTCAGAGAAGATAGAAAAGTAGCTCCAAATATTACTTGTCTACAATAAAATGAAGGGCAATATGGACACTATAGTAGAAATTATAAGAACATAATACAGTATGAAACATGTGACTCGCAGGTGATCTTTGATTGTTTTTTATGATATAATAGATATTAATTCTATAAATGCATACATATTGTTGTTATGGAATGCGAAATACGAAGTGTGATAAAAAATTGAAAAAAATACAAGAATTTATTATTCAGCTTGCAGAGAATTAGCAAGATATGAAGAAGGGGAGATTGCTTCAAGAGATTCTTCGGAAGTGTTTCAGATAATTAGCTCTGAATAACGAAGAAAAAAAAAATCATGATGCCAAATTGACTCACTAAATATTTACAAAGACGGATTATTGTATGTAAAATGTATTTTTTTTTTAAATGCAGAGAAAATTCTGTTGCCTTTTGTACTTCATGAATACAATAATTGACTGCGAACAAAATATTATAAAACAGTATTATTTATTTCTGTTTGTTTATATATTATGTTGTATCATTAATAAATAACTCTTTGTAAGATTAGTGGTTGTTTTGAATTTCCTTAACGTATGGGTCCAATGGAGCCAACTGGTAATTCTTACTTATTCTTTTTTTTCTCTAGTCGGAAGATTAAAATAGAGTAGTGCGACTTCAGCTATTTCTATTTTATCCAATAATTCCGCTTTAATATTTCTGTGCATATATTGTCCCTATATCTGAATGTAAAATGTGGCAAAAAAAAATTGCGAAATTTTTTTTTATAAAAAAATTTATTTTCACAGAATTTTTAAATAAATATATATCAGTAATTACCCTTTTAATACTAAGGCATACTTTATAAGCAAAATTAATAAAAACCTACAGTAATTTTATTTTGCTAAAGATAGTTTTCTTCTTATAAAGATATAATTGTACTCAAAATATTATGGATATCGAAAATCTAAAAGAGACTCCTTATTTGAGTATTTGATATTCGGGATATAATAGAGGATAGTCTAAGAATAAACGTATTCTCCCTTGAAACATGTTATGAGGTGATGAAAAGGTTCAAATAGGATGAAGGCATTTATGACGATGGAAGAAAAATGCGCAAGCTAATGATCAACGTCGTCTTGCGCAATTTGTAATTTACTATCCAAAATACAGCTTGAAAGGTATTGGAAATATTAAAAATTGAAAAGTCTTGCTTTTGTTGCGTGATGGATTGTTGGTAGAATTTTTAAATATGTTTATATTATTTCAAATGGGTCCCCAAATATGTATCAAACACTAAAGCATACAATTCCACTGCTTAAATGGCTGCTAAACTTATTAGACTTTAATTTAATAGAAAATTATCAGGCTGTTATAAAAAACATTTTTTAAAGAGGATTGCAACTGCATTATAATATAGAAACTCAAAACAAAAATTATATATTTCGTGAAATAGAACTTCTTGAGCAAAATATTGTAAGCTAAGTTACAATAAATACTCTCTTAATCTTTATTAAAATCTTTGTAATTATTTCGACTCCTTACTGTATATGTCGATAAATTTAATCAAACATCTGTAGATGAGTTTTAACAAAATGTAGTGTTGTTATAATAAAATTTCAATTTTCAGTAAATTTTCAGCAATTTTTCAGAATTATTTTACTTTTATATATACTAGGGAATCGAACCCGGGCTTCCCGGGTTACAGAACGCAGGCGAAAACCATTTTTTTCCCTAAATCTATTCATAGATTTTTCATATTTTTATTTGTCAAAGTTGCCGCATTTAGTGATTTTTTTTTTTAATGGTTTCTTTGCTTTTCTTGTGCGTGAAGCGGCTCATACATGCGGTATCCATCCAGTTTTTTTTTTTTTTTTTTTTTTTTTGTACTAAGCGTTCATACATGCGATATAGTGATCGCGACATTAACGAATTTCAAGGGTTTTGTTTATTTTTTATTTTTTATTACAGGGAGTTCGCTGCATCCAGTGATGCTTCTTTGTTAATTTATTATTCATCATCTTATGCATGCGATATAGTGATCGCGATATTAACGAATTTCATGTATATTCGTTTTTTCCAACTTCGCAATGACCGTTAACATTATTTGTAATACTGATGAAATATGAATTAAAACGTTGTTTCTTACTGCTCATATTAACTTTTTATATGCATTTTTATTAAATTTGTGAAATAATTTTTTTATATTTTATTCATAAAAATGCAATATCTAAAACAATATCTTCTGTTTATATTATCTGTTAAAATATTCGATGTTTGTTTATGGTGTAAACAAATAATTTTCTTTTAAATTTTTAAATTATTACAAAGCTTCCTTTTCTCGAAAATCGTCTGAACTAATCAAATTTTGTATATGGTATAACGCTACTCTCATATAAAGGCACCCTATTCTTGTGACGTTTTTATTTCAAAATTCATTAATTTTACTACCTGTAACTATTTAAAAAATTATAATGGCAGCATTCTTCCATTTGTTTATTGGGCGTTTCAAAATTCATGCTTAAAAATTATTTTATAAGCCATAATATATCAGGCAATTAAGATATAGTTTTCAAACAAATTGCATTTGAAAGTAATTTTTTTTTCCTCTATAACGGTGTAAAAATTGAAAATGTGCTATGTTTAGAAATTAAAAAAATTGCAATAGCAAAAATCACAAAACCGAAATTTCATCGTCAGCTGTTGCCATTCGCAAAATGACGTATGCGTTACGCACGGACACGTTTGGCCTTTATAATATAGATAGATACTCGTATATTTGCGTCTATTATTAGATTTAATTCCAAAATAAAATAAAATAAAATAATAAATATCAACTCAAAATGTCATTAAAATGATTGAGGCGATAGAACTAAATCTCTGATTTAAAATCCGTCTTTTTGTTGGCAGATTTCAATTTAGCGACAGATTGCGGTTGCAAAACACGTTACAACTTGGCGGTTATGGTTAATATTTCTTTTGTACGTCTTTTTCAATTATCTGCTTCAGCAACGTATAAAAGGTGTTTTGCCGTTATTTAATTTTGAATTATTTAAAGATTTCTAGAAATTGGCTGAGTGTATAATGAAGTATTAGCGGTATTTCGGTGTGAGGCTCTGCGCACGTGTTTCTTTTAGATATCACGCACAAGTCTCATACAACATGAAATTCTGTCATTTTCATCATTTTCATCATTGTAAATTGTATAAGGTAAAGCTAGGAGAGTCTGCGTCCAATTCAAAAGACTAACAATAAAAAATCTAAATATTAATTTTTTGCTAAACTATCCATGAATAATTTTTACTTCATTTGTTTTTTATGCATTTTCATTGCTATTTTGTTGTTATGTTGCAATTTTAAAGAGCAGTTGCAATAAAACCAAGAAAGTTATTTTGCGCAATCTGTCCTTACAGGGTTAGTGTGATTGCGCACATGGGTAGGAGAGATTGTTACTAATAATAACTACAATTAAATTGTTAACAATAATAATTACACTTAAATGACACTGTTGTAAGGTTTTTGTGAACAAATATTATTGTATTAAGAGTGAATATTTCAACCTAATGACTAAAGAATCAGAAAAAGGAAATAATTTTAAAAACGATTAAAAAATTTTAATTAAAGGAAAAAAATTCAACAATCAGAAAAAGCAAGTCCAGATAAGATTACAAAATAACATTAAGTTATTTGATAACACGTTTAACTTAAAATTAGTCCATTTTGATTTTTAATTTTATTATACACATTTACCAATAAGCTGCATAATCTCTCCTAGCATGGAAACTAAAGGAAACAATGCGCCATCTCTCCTAAGTAGCAGATGCGCAAACTCTCCAATTTCGGTAGGAGAGATTGCGCGGCCTTTTATTTAAACATGGCCGCTACTAAAACGAACCGTTGATGTTCACATTGTTAGTCTAGATTAGTAGCTTATGAGAAAACTTTTAAGTTTAAAATATTTTGTACTACTGACATTGTACAGAAATTCTGATGAATAGCTATGAAAATTCAAACACTTACTTTGGGAAAACAAAACAAAATAGCAATGCGTTATTTTACACGCTCAAAACAATCAACGTGCACTTTCAAGTAGACACTCCACTACTGCTGTTGTACAACTACTTGGAGTCGCTGCGCGCTCACTCTACTCCTTCCCCCCGAACCTCTATGTGCGCAATCTCTCCGACCACGCCATCTCTCCTGGCTTTACCTTACTTATACGGGGAAATAACTTGAACTCTAAATTCAGAAGACATTGACTAAATTATATGTTTTTATTAAATAAATACCAAGTCATTAATTAAACGGATGATATTGTCTAGTATTAGTTATTTTTTTATCTTTACTAAACTGGTGGCGAAAATTAGCTCTTTTAATAAACCATTTAAAAGAAAAATAACTTTTACTTCACCGGATGAAAATACAAATGCATAAATTTATGTTTATAACATCTGAAATAATAACATATTATATTAGAAAATAATTTTTGAACTAAGTGAATGTACAGAATATTTATCATTTTTTAATGATAAAAGTAAATAATTATGAACATTTAGTTGCCAAAGAATGTCGCTGTAAAATTTCATAATTTTATATTATTTAAGATCGATAACGGTCAAGATATACATAACTGGTTGAGACGAATGGATTAAAAGTTAAACATCTGAAATTTTGTTATTGATGAAAAATATCCAATTAATGTAATTTGTATTAGATTGCATATTTTTTTCATAGTATTTAATGTTTTTTTTTTATGTAGTACTTTTATTTAAAATAAATTTTGCCTATCATTTGTATTTCTGTTACTTTGGGATACTATATGACCTCATTACAATAAAAAAATCATAAAAAAATTAAATTTTCTTCCGTAATGCCAAAATTTTTACATGCGGGATCAAAGAGCTCTTTATATAAGATCTTTATTTTAAATGATCTTATACTTATGGTACTAGAAATAAAGTGTTTTTAAAAATTATTCATTTTATTATTATTATCTTTTTTAATCTGTAAAAGAAAGCATGAATGATATAAAAGGTTTCTATCTACAGGGGTAGGTGATTTTATTATTGAAAAAAAAAAGTTTCTTATTTAATGTTAAAAATTGTATCTGATTATTTAAACTTCAAGCACTGGCGTTAATCTTTGATATGTTTTGAATTTTATTGCAAACAATATATATAATAATTATTGTGTCGTCGGTAAGTTCATGACGCACATATGCTCAATTATTTGTATGCTGATTACTAACACTAAATCCCTTATAGTATTCTTTGCTTTATTTAATCTAAGAAATTTTACGAATAAATAAGGCAAAGAATATGGTAAGAATTTAATGGTAGCAAACAACGTACATTTTGGCATCTATGCGTCATGGTTTTCCCGACAACACAATAGGAAAATTACTATGATGTTATGTAAATGTTTTTCAAAGTATTTTTTTTTTATTAAAAAAAGTATGAGAGAGTGGGAAATAGCAATAAATGCTTTCTGCAGATGCCAGAATAATTCCACATTCACATGCATTCTCCATGCATGCATTTTTCTACTACTACTGTTCCTTAATTTATCTTTTTATTTACCTTTTACATCTATGCTCATAAATTAAGGATAATGACCGAACGCAGTTTACTTTAGAAGTATTGACGAATCTATACAGTAATACTTGACGAATCACTTTCGTACTTCGAAAATTTAAAGAACAGTTTTTACCTTATATTTTACAGTGAAGATTTGGTAATGAGGGTAATTAGGAGGCCAACAATAAAGTGAATTAAAATATTAACATTTGCGATCACCCTACAATATAAAATGCTCGAAATGGTCTGTAACTGTTGCAAATGACTACATGGTTCTTATAAAAAGTTTGAATGCATTTGTGTAAGAATAGTACGCAATTTGTGAAAATCTAAACGTTTCTGTAAAAAATTTACAAGTTTTTTGTTTTTAGCATGTAGAGTTTTCAACCAAATATAACACTGCTTTCCGAAAACTTGACAATGTGCAGTAGAACCATTATACTGCAATTAGTAAATGAATATATTGAATTTTTGATGAGATATAAGCACATATACGAAAAAGTTTTCATCTGCACTTACGCGAAGCTCTTTTTCATTTTGCGTAAATGTCTTGTGATTGTGAATTGATACCTCTAAAATTCCTCTAATTTCTTCACCTTTTACAGAAAATACTTCCTAAATGCGTAGGCTAGATTTAATACCACATTGCTACAATATCATTTTAAATGCTGGTATTATTTTGTTTCATTTTTGCATTAAATCACTTATGCTCGGTCTTCTACTCCGCCAATGCAAACTCTTAAAATGAACTCTTTCTGATTCATGTCATGAAAAATTTTTTGCTTGTTTCTTTTGTTTCGCATTTTTTACTTCGTTACACCCTCATGAAAGAAGCAATAGCTTGGAAAAAGCATAACAATGTAATTCAGAAGAACCTTCCTTTGCGTTTTCACTATATTCATGACTTTCAATTTGAATTAAAATAACCCACCATAAATAATTCTGCTCGTGCTGAGATCTTAAATCACGTTATTTCAAGAACTCTCCGTGAAGACCACGAAGACTTAATTCTTATCCAGAATTAAATAATCAGAGGTTTAGATAGACTCGTTTCTTGCTCATTCTCTAGCCATATCAGGAACGTGAACGATGCACTTAGCATCGTAAATTACCCCGATTGCATGTATTAACTATCATTATGATATGGCGGACTGAAATTTAACAGTCTCTTAAAATGTAGACTTTTATTAATATTAAAAAGAGAGAAAAAAATACTCTTCAGCACATGCGTGCCTTTATTGATATGGATAAAAGATAAAACATTTAAAGAGATAGAGAGAACATGTAATTAGTCAATTAAAAAAATAGTTTAATAATTGGCTAAAATATCTTGGAATTTAAAGAGACGGTGGTATATTTCCATGCATTTTTTCTAATGCAGAAATATTTTATTTTAAAGTTTCATGACGATAAACTGTATCGATAAATTGATGACAGAAAGGAAAGTAAAAGAAAGTTCTTACTTAAAATAAGAATACAATAGAATTTTTTTTTTTAATTCCAAGTAAGAATTAAAATAGGTAGCACCATAGATTGAAAAATTTTCGGGAAGATTTCCATTTTAAATTTTAATATACTGGATCTTAGATGGATCGCGAAATGTGTTTTTCCAGCAAATATATAATTCATACAAGTGCATGATATAAATTACGCAATATTACTCTAAAAATTTTACCTTTGGAATCTGAATAGTAAACTCGCTGGAAGAAATGAAAATGTCTCTCAATTTTTTTTAAAAATTTAGCTTTCTATACGAAATTTTTTCGTTTGATTATACACAACCTGATTCGTTTGTTTTTATTTTGTTTGCTTGGTGTAGCACGCAGTCTTGCACCTGGGTTAACATTTTTAACCACTTCCTATGCAAAAAATTAAGAAAAAGTAACATCAATTTACCTTTGAGACATCCAGATCTATTCGCTACATCTAAAATGCGGTTTTAAAGTATGTTACGCCTTTATTTCTCTTCAAGGAAAATATTTCATAAAAATGAAGTAATAATTCAAAAAACTCGGACGTCAAGATATATAAGACAACAGTAACAACAACAACGATGCAAGTGTGCATATTATTCTGAATAATATTTAATTATATTTGTGTTTGTTTTATTACAGACACTTATCAGTATATCTACATGCGGAAGAATGCCCCGAAATGAGGATTTTTAGGAAGTATGACATATAGTCAAATTCCTCAGTTAGAAATTCTACATAAACATACATATAGCTATATATATAGTTATATGTATATACATATGTTAAGATATAGATTTTCAAATTGCGGAAAATCAGACCTATTCACCTAGGATCAAACGAGGTCAAATCTTTCAGTTTCTAGCATTTTAACGAGACATCGTTTGACATACCTTTATAATTATTATATTTGAAGTTATTTTACTTTTATTTATACTCTTAAAATTCTATTTAATGAGCTAAAAATTATGCTTCGCATTCAGATATTAAACGTAAGTCACTTATATGAATAAAGAAACATCTAGTCTTACTTTTTAGTTTCTGAAGTTCAAACGTAATACTGATGACACAGAATGCAAATTAATAGCATATTCAGAATACATAATATATAATTTCGGTTTGCCAAGAATATCATTGAAACAATAGTGATATGATGCGATAACGTAGCTCAGATTAACTTGTCTAAACACGCAATGAAGCAATTTGAAGAAGTATTCGACATTAGTTATTGTCTGTGTATGTTCAAGTGTATTAAATTATATCTTTATTCTTCGACACAGAATATAGTCTGCGTTTCATACGTGTTTCATTTGAGAAGATATTAACATTAATTTTTAGTTCGATTCGTATACAGATAAAAAATAAACGGTCAAAGATGTATTTCCATAATCTCAATTGAATTTGCATGATTTATCCGCAGATTTTTTTATTATTATTATTGTTGTCTTCGGTGCAATAATAAACTTTTTATGCGAATTGAACGTTACAGTAAGTGAGCGATTAAGTCATAAGATTTTATGTGGTAGATTATTATTATTTTTTTTGTTTGTTTGTTAACTTTTAATATGGAAATATTTCCTTGATAATGGTTTGTATGAAGAGTGGTTTCACGCTTTGTTTATTCAGTACATAATCTTAAGTATAGAAGAGCACTTATAAAGATGCAGTGTGTTAGTTTTTTGTATATATAGGTGCTATATATAAGTATGATAAATTTCAGTTATTATAAAATCGACTTTTCTTAACGTATCAACATCATGAAAAAAATTGTAATAACTAGTGTTTGTCTACAACTTTCCATGCCTGATACATCAACGTTATTTTCTGCGTTTAAGGGAATGGGAGATTTTTGTTTCCGGTCCGATTTTCAAATTAAGTTTTTATATTAAGATTAATATGCAATAGGGTTGACCTTTTCCATATTTCAAATAAATGACAAAACGCATTTAATTGCGCCTCTCTATCGAGTTTTTTTTAAAGCCCATACAAAGATTTATAACATAGTTTCAAATCAACTTCGCATAAACTATCCAAAATATTAATGATGAATTACAGGGATATTACAAAGAAGGATTTTTAGGCAGCCAACAAAAGAGAGAAGCCGCGGTACTTCTACCTTCTTATTGGCTATCACGTGATCAAGAAAGGTTGTTTTTTTTAATTTTTGAACTGTCATGTGATCAACGTAGTCTGAAAGGTGCCAAGATCGGTGGAGTACTGCGGCCTGTCTCTTCCATTGGCTGTGGACTTTTACAAGAAATTAGTCAGTTTCGTTCATATTTTAATGAAAGGAGCTCTCTCAGTGAGGACAGTTAAAGGGAAAGTGACAGAATTCTCTTGAGCGTACAAGGAAAGAATGAGTCTTGTATAGCTACAGTTCTCTGGCTGATATTGTAAGGAATCCGCGATCATCAACTCAGTGCTTCTCGTTTTAATGTTAGGTAATTGTGCCTAAATGTGACGACCCATATCTGTGACAATGTTCTTGTACCCAAAATATTAACGCAAGAATGGTACATAAAAGCTGTATAATGAAACATCCAAACTTTAGGAACAAAACGCAAAACATTTCACTGTATTTAAAACGTTTTCTTTAAAAGAATTTCCCATTAGAATACACACCATTCAGTATCAAGCGCCCTCACAACTGCCTAAATGCGGCGAATAGTACCGAAACATGGATCGCGGTTTAGCTTTTTTAACTTTGAAGATCAAATAATCCCATCGGCGTTAAGGCCTTGAACGTCTGTTTCATCTACCTGAAGTGAAAGTCGGAAAAGACGACATGTTTTCAAATTAAAATTGTTCTAGAATGTTGTGCGCATTTTGGTGTCTCATACATTTTCTCAGTTATCTATTAGCGACGAATTGGATTCGTTAAATGCGGATAAGGTTTTAGGAGATTTACTGACGTAATTTTGCATAATTTTTTCATATATTGTATTGAAATGATGTTTGAAGTAGAAATTGTGATTAATCAAACTTTGTTGAATTAATAATTTAGAAATTTCCACGTATATCCACATATTCTTATATATCGCTGCGTATATTTAAGCAAAAAGTAAAGTCATATGATCACTGGATTGTTAAATACTTTTTTATGATTGAATCTCTGAAAATTATTCTATAGATTGAAAACAATTAAATTTAAAATAAGTTTTAAAAATCTGGCATTTTCCAATTCAGTCTGTGTGCTGTTCTAGAATCATATTTCTATCCCAATGCCTTTCAGCGCTATAAACAATTACAAATCTAGAAAGATTAATTAAATGAATTAAATACTTCTAGACGAGATGCACCCACCAGTGACTTGGTTGATGGGAGTATAGCTATTGGCGATGATTTGTGCATTGACATGTATCCTGTGAATAAATCGATTTTTACCAACGATTATAATTTTAACCCATTTGAATCATTAGCTCATATATACGTGTATTTGAGGAATTTCTTTTTTTTTCGGAAATTCCGAATTCATATAAGAAATTCTGAATAGTAATTTTTGCTTTATTTAATGACACGTGTTTCCTGATTGCATAAAGTAATCCTTCTTTCATACTTTCCGGTATGCATTCGGAATTTCTGAATAAAAAAGAAATTACCTAAATGCACGCATATATGCGCTAATGATGCAAATGGGTTAATGAATCAACTATTAATGATGTTCTTCCTGCTGAGAAGGACAATATTTCTCCGGATTTTGACATTAATGATAATTTAATAAAGATGGCTAATGGTTAGTTAACAACTAATATGCTGACTGTTCTGCCAGAACAAGTTTTCAAATTGAGCACCCTGAATGTAATGATAAAACTTCTCTAATAACTTGTGATTTGTCTGTCCAAAGAAATTTAACATTGGATAGAAGTATAAGTGAATTTTGAATTTATACAAACAATGTAAGCATGGTTAATTTTAATTAATTTACAGCAGTGAATTACGCCTGTAATCATTAAATAATAACCAGTGAATTTTTATCCTGCTTTTTGTAAGCGTAAATCGACAGAGCGAAAAATGTCCCAATCCGGGAATCGAATCCGGGTCCTCAGAGACCGGGTTCCAAGTTTCCAATTTGAATTCCTGTCCAAATTTAATGAAAACAACACATTTAAAAATTCATTTTCATATTAAATAGTACATTTTTAAATGCCATACTATATAGCACTGTGATCATAGTATACTGTGTGCATTACTGTGTGCATAGTATACTGTGTGCGTAGTATACTTAGTGCATTTATTTTAACTGTTGCGTCAACGTAACACCATCGACTAAGGGGATAAATAGCGTAAAAGTAAATAATAGCGTAAAAGTAATCGTGAATTCGTGGTGGCGAAGTAATGCCATGACTTTTCAAGGGGATTAAATCCTAAGATTACTAACGCCACAGGCAAAAGTTCTAAATAAGATGATATTTTTCAAGTAATGTTTAGAACTTCATTTGTCGACCAAAAAATGTTTGATTCAACAGAAATTTCGCTGTTGTGAAACAGATCCATTTCTATCGCATGACGGAGTAATACATGCTTACAAAAAGTCTAATTTGACATCCACGCCGTTAGGTCACGTCGTCTAATGTAGAAACATTCACATCAGAATTTATATCATGCAATTTTTCCACTTTTAATAATCCCTTTTGCTTTCAGTCTGTAAGCATGGATATGAAAGAGACCTCTTTTAGATTTAATTATTTCAGCCAAAATATTTTGCTCTTTAATGAAGAATTTTTTTTTCTCGAAAATTCAATATTTCAAAAGCAGGAAAATTTTCATTTATTATATCGTGAACATTTACATCTGTCTGTGTAGGTATGAATCACGTTTTCATATATGTAATTATTAATTGCTTTAAAAAGGACCGGGTTATTCCTTTTCATTAAAGATTAACAAATTCAATATTATGAGTCATTTTTTATTATGTGATAAAAGTTTGTTACAAGAGTTCATTTTAAGTTATAAGTTGGTAAATAAATATTTCGGAGAATGGTGTATGGGATTGATGGAAAATAGTACACGTAATAAGTTTTTTGACGAAAAAATACCTCTCGAAGAGTAATGACTTTGGTGATTAAAGTCTTGTCATAAAAGATTTATCGCGGTATATAATTCAATGTTGAAAAAACGCATTATGATAAATTGTCTGCTTTCAGAACTTATATATATTTCAACAAAATAATAACAATAATAATAATAACGCCAAGTTATTTACTTTCACCTTCTTTCAAAAGGAGTAGTTCGGTTTAGACATTTAAAAGAATACCGGTTTCTGAGGTAAACCACTGTTAAAAATGATGTTCCGAGATAAGATATTCTCAGAATTATTTGATTGCTTCCGTTAATTTATACAGTTCTCTGTACAATATATATATAAATATTGTTTAGGTTTTAATATTTCATTTATTCATAATAAAAAATAATAAGATAATAAAAAGGAGAAAATGACTGTATATGCTATTTAAAAGTGAAAAAGAAATTTGCTACATTCTTTATTCTGATTTAATTTTAACGTTGTGAAAGATTATTTCTGATAATTGCGGGCGTACATGTTTATTTAAATCCTCGTAGAGTGAAGGTAAAAAAAAAAAAAAAAAAAAAAAAAAAAAAATAGAAAGAAAAGAATAACATCAATTGTAGGCTATATCTTCAGTTGTAATTGATGTAAGAAAGAAAAAGTACATTTTGCATTTTTGAAAGGTTCTTTATAAATGTATATAGCGTATGTTGTCAGAGATGATTATTTATATTTTAAAATTATACCTAATACTTGAAACTTCAAAACACAACACTAAAACTGTATTACAAATTTAGCATATAAGAAAAACACTGAAATGTAAACTTTAATTAAATCTGAATTAGTTGTAGGGAACTACAAAATATAGAAAATTGAACCGGTTGATGTTAAAGAGATAAGTCGTTTAGACGCTAGAAACGTATATGTATTTAATAACTTTTGTTTCATATGATAGCTGATAAAACTCCGAACTCAAAGCTCATACATATTTCAGATTACACTATTTTTCAAATATAATTTATTAATTAATAACGCAAACTTTAAAAATACATGAATGAAAACATGTTTTTCTTTCTCTTTTTGGTCCTCATTAGAATTAGTATGGTCGAAAATAACCAAAAGAGATTTCTTTTCCATTCTTAACTTTGAGTGCCATATTAACATTGAACATACAGGGAATACATACCAGTTTTAAAAAAAATATTTCACACCAGAATTTTTATTTAAAAATGTTTAGCTTTTTATTTAACCTATTTCTTTGTGATTTTTATTTTATTTATTTTATGAAGAAATATTTGGTTCGATTCGAAATATTTTTATTTTGTACCGGTCAAATGTCAGGGTTGTTGATATGTTTAGTGTTAAGATCAAATATGTAAAAACGACAAAGTTATGGTCTGAATATTAAATTAACATTGAAAATGCATGCCTTTTTAGATAGGATAAATATTAGTAAGCAACGTATATTTATGTATTTTCCAGTAAGAAAATCTACACTGGATAAAAATTAATATAGAATCAGTGGTAAATGTAAAAAGTGCGCATTTGTAAACAATCGATATTAGCGCTCACCTGAGCGTTGGGATAACAAATACATAAGCGAACTCGTATATCTCCATCACCCAGATGTGGTATTGCTAGTTCCCAACTTTTTTGTGTTACAATTGGCCCCGTCATTATCAAAACTATTTGATAAGCTGACAAACGAAGTGTATACTCCTCATTGTTTCTTTGTGCTGTTGGATAAAAACAGAAGTACGTCGTTCTTTATATTCATTGTTCGTAGTGACATATTTTATAGACAAACTGCTTGGTGATATTTGCTCCTTCGTACTTCTGCACGATCTTGTTTACAATTCCCTCTTACATTTTTCATTACACTGTAATTGTAAACAATATTTCTATCTACCTTATTTTCATCTGCGTAGCTAGCGAACATCAATTTTCACTATAGAAGAAGGTCATGACTTCTATCTAGACTTGAACTGCTAAAACGGACAAACGCAAGTGATAATTCACAGAAAAGAATCACGGACTTGGTTGATATTTTTCACAAAGTACATAAACGAATGCTGTTTCTACATTGTTAGCCGGCCGTCAAAGAATTTAGGGGCACGATTAAAACACCATCCATACGGCAACTGCTAAATTCTGAAGAATTTTTTGTTATATTAAAAGAGGAAAAAGGTGTTGGAATAACTCAATAATAATAAAAATGATGCAACATCGGAAAGAAAATAAAAAAAGATAAATAATCAGGAAAACCTCGAAAGTAACTGAATAAAGAAAAAGAAAGTAAGCACCTGACGGACGAAGAGGACGATAAAACTGTTATCACAGCAGATCACACAAATGTTGATCTTGAAGATCTAATAGCTGCTGAACAACAATGACAGATAAAAGAAAAAGAAGTTGGCACTGCTATAGATGGGAAGAAATTCATTTTATCATGTGTACAATTAAAGGAATGTTCTCGAACAATTAAGTAAAATAAAAACTTTGAACAAAAGGACTCATACTTCCGAGGAAAAATATTGAAAGTTACAGAAGACGACCCAGAGATTAGTATAATGCAGAAAAGTTTGAATTCGTGAAAATTTCCTGGATCTTTTGCTAAGATGTACCCATGGGAAAACGTTATTGATCAGATTGAAACACCGAAACATGTGTCCAAGGGCTTTCATACCGTGCCTGCTTTAGAAAAGATCGGTTGATCCTAATCTTCTTTTCTCTTAAAACTTTTTTAACTAAACCAAATTTAGATTTAAATAAAGTTAAGTGACAATAATCGAGACTGTAAGTTTTTCTTAATCCTTTACTCCATGCCTATCAGTTACTATCCTCGAGTAACTACTATACAGCCTTTTTTTTCCAGTTCTTGATCTACGGAAATATCAAAAACTGAAAATATGTAAACTGGTAAACTGCCAAATGGAGTAATTTTATACATCATATTCAAATGGTGAAAATGTGTAAGACAGTTCTTTACCCTTTGATATTCATGCATCAACGACTGTTTTTTTTTAACCTTCTTACAAAAATGTTGTTGTCTACATTTATTACCTAATCTCAGGGGTAAAAGTAAAAACATAGAGTAATTGCAAACAGGCTGCCATTCGTGTTAAAATCATCCTAGATAATTTAGTTTCTACATAAATTTATTCTAGAGGAGTGAAATAACGACTGGGCGAAAAAAAATTTGGGTATAGGAGAGATTGGGGATGTTTGACACACTTTTAATAAAATGTTCGTAATTTGTATTTGACATGCAATAGCATCCCACCTTTTTACATAAATAGCTGGCTGATATCCCTCGTGTAGATAATCGGCCACAACACCAACACACCATAAATAGCTTATTATATTGTATTATTTTACAGCGTAAAATTTTTGAAAAGGCACTAAAAGATTTAAAAATAAACCTTTCACATAACTCTGTAAACTGAGTCAAACCTCCCATCTGAAGGGAGGTTTGTTCCCCAGTAAGGATAGTTTGGCCCACGAAATCAAAAAGAGCATATTCCCATCATAAATATTATTTAATGAAAAGTAACTTATATCTGTACGATATTTATTTACTTCCTTTTATTAAATACAATTTTTAATACGAAACATGTTTATTTGATCTGGTCACTGGGTAAACTTATATGTGGTACCTTAAGAAGACCCTCAGCAGAAATTAACGAATTTATTTAGAAGATGCTGTGATATATATATATATAATGTATAAAATACAGATAGTTAAGATTTATGAAACTGAATTTTGAATAGTGTGTTCTAAATTGTAAAACACTTTTGCTTGAATATAGCTTTCACACCATTTATGAATAGGTATTTTTACATTCAGTTTCAATTGAATTATTGCATTATAATCCTTGTTAAAAAATTTCTGTATAAATTAGGCTATTAATTACTAAAATAAATAAATTGTTATTATAAGGGATAATTTAATCGGATCAAATATCCCCAAATGCAGTGGGCCAAATATCTTCAACTGCCATTTTGAAAAAAAAATTATAAAAACGCATGACAATCAGTTTACCAAGTTCTAGTAAACTATCTTATCTTTTAGAACATTAAAGTGCACTATAAAGCAAAATTTTCTTCCTTAAGATATCCGAATACATGGAAATGATCAATTTTCGCAAACAATAAATTTTTCAGTTTTTAAATTTATCGAATAGGGGATTTATTTTTAGCTTTATAAAACAATTTTGATTTTGTATTTACGTCCATTAACAGCCAAGATATCAAAGAATTAATAAAAGTCTGCACATTGAAGTGATCATTAAAATAGCCGGAAATAAGCCTGTAAAGCTGTCAAATGAAGTTGAAATACTATAGTTTTTAGCCAATATATTTTTAAAGACTTTATTCTTAGTAGTTAAAATAATTAAAATTCTATGACAGTATCTGGCATTACTTGTTTTTTCATGTAAATTAAGAGTAAATTTTTTTTAATCAATTTTTTCATATACCTTGCTTTTTTCAAACATGATAACTCAAAATCTTAGTATTCAGTTTTTGTCAAACTTGATATGTTTTTTCTTTATAATGTTTGCTTTGGCATGAACTAAAATAATTTTTACAATAAGAGTAATTTTCAAATTATGACATGATATTTGAATAACCATGGTGTAAGTTATGCCAAATATCTAGTATTGATTCTTCAATTACCTCTAAAGTTTTTACTTATAAAGTAACCTAAAAGATTTAGTTCATTCCACAAATATGCGCGTGGAGATTTTTGATACAAAATTTATTTAAATTGGTTAATTAAATTTGTATGCCGAATTTTTGAAGTTTTTCTAAAATTTCTTCAAAAATCTCTACAAATTTATCAGTTTTCTAAAACTAAAGTAATTTAATACAAAATATAAACTTAGCATAGTAAATTCATATTCAAATTAACATTAAAAAGTGGTTAACTTATTTTCATGTCATGATTTCAAAAAATCCTCCGAATATATTCAGATACCTTACTTTATTTACAACAAGCATAGGAGCTTACGACTCATAAATAGAAAACTTACTTATTGAGAGAGAATTGCAGAATTCCACTTTATTTTTATTATTATCACAAATGGTTGGAAAACCACATTAACTAGTAGAAAATGTTCCTAATATGCTTCTCTCTTGTGCTTATCAGCAAAACATTTAAAAAAAATCAAATAAAGGAACTATGTCAAACCTTCCATTAGTCAGAAATCTACACTTCTCCCTATATACCTTATAAATAAGAAAATTCTGTCGTTACTGAAAAGTGGGGAAATTTATTTACAATTACCTCAACTGGATTTACCTTAATTTTAGCAGCTGTAACAACATACTCATTCAAAAAACACAGTAACAAAAACGCATAAAGAGAATAGTGAAAAACAATAAACACAGAACTTTGATGCAAACAGATTCATACTGAGACTTTTAGAAATGGAGTTATGAATAGTTTCGGATTTGTTTTCGTACCGTAATATGTATGCGTTTGTGTATTTATATGCAAATGTGCGCATTCACACATGCATTGCAGACATGGAGGAAATAATGCTGATAGGTAACTTTATCACAATTTGTTAAAAAGAAGATTTGTGAAAACCAATTTATTGGAACAGAGTTATACAGGTAAGGGAATTTCCCTGGCTAAAGAACAAAATAATACCAGTATTTCCTTATGGAAAAACTCACAGTATGTAATCGCGCGTTTATATAAGGCGAGTTTTCTTATAAAATATATTGGTGTTTCCCTGAAACTATAGAAACCTTGTGGAAGTGTTTCTGCCTATTATTTAGTTGCTTTTGGTCCATTGCGCTCTTTATTTACAGCCTGTTAAAAAATTATAAAATAAGACAACCTTAATTTTCCAAATTGTGAAATAAATAAGAATTCTAATTCTAATTTAAACATAAAAATATGAATATGACATTAGGAATATTTAAACAGAAAAAATATGAAATTGTAATTACTATGTTACAACATAGTTATTACAATTTGGTTTCAATAAATTTGAATAATATGATAAATGATTAAATTAATTAAAATATTAGAAATGTAAAAATTAAACCGTTAAGAAATTATAAAACCTAACAACAACAACAAAAAAGGGATATGAAAATAAATATGACATCGGTACTCCTTTTTATCTTATAACCTCAAACTCGGTTCATTTAAATAAATGACCAGGTTTTTAAATTCCGTTTTAGGAATATAGTGCCATTCTGTCGCAATGGCAACTTTCAGTTGAAAACTATTTATTATTATCATAAACTCTGCGACATTAAGTCCCCGAAAGATTTTCCATGGAGTTCCAATCTGGTCTTTCACTAGGTCATAGCAAAAGATCAAATTTTCTTTTTTAAATCATTCCTACATGGATTTAGATACATGACAAGAAGCATTATCTTTATAAAACATCTACTCTGCACCACTAATAAAAACCCAAACGGTACGCGATGATCATGTAGCATAGGTTGATATTTTTCACGTTCATACGTCACGAAATTAGCATTAAATAAAAAATTCCATCATGAGCAAACGCTCCCCAAACCTCTAATGGATCCTCCGCTTATTTGTCGACTGATTTTTTTCTTTCTTCAAATCATGCTAACAGTATTTCTAGCCTAGGCAGCCGTCACGATTAATTTGTTTTTCATCAGAAAATACAGTTTGTATCTTTTATCGTATTATGACGTGACATTTTTAGCCCATGTCAATATTTCTTCTCGATGATGTTTGAATAACTTTGGGTTTTTTTCTATATTTTTCTAAATTTAGTATTAGCGTTTGATTCAAGACTCTTCCAAAACGTGATATATGATATTTTTTGCTTAAACAGTTTTAAATTTCACGAGTCGAAAGAACCTTTTTCGTAAATAACCGAAAACATGTCAATTGCAACATGCTGTCAACTTCTGCTTCCTTCAAGATCGTTTTATTTCGCCTTGAGAATCTTTTTAAATAATAGCATAGTGAATGGCAATTTTTGAATGTTTCATTAACGTCGCTATCCTTCTTTCAGGTTTACCAGTAGCCTTATAAAATACAATAGTTCTCACCTCGTCCACAGTTAACGCTTTCCCGATATTGTGAAGTAAATCGTGAAAATCACAATCAAAACATGAAACTTTACTTCTATGTTAATGACTTTATAATATACTAGCGTATGCACTTTATGATGATTTTGAATTGACATGTGATATGCAAATTTTCTTATGAGGTTTTAGAATTTCTTAACAGATCCCTTAATTAATTTATTGAAAAAGGAATAAATTTTAATAAATTTTAAGTTTATTTTAAAGTTTTGGTTAGTACAGAAAAACTTTTACTATCATTTTTATATGTACGAAGTAAAATTTGCATATTATTTCTTCTTCTTCAACTTCTTATGAAATGTTCAGTGACCTTATAATTTTTTAATGCATGGAGAGTAAAATGGCTTGGACCAAGTTTAAAAGGATTTTCAACAAAACAAACATCCAAACCCAAAAAGAGATCTAAACAAATATATTGTATCCAGCGCCTTCAACCGTAGACAAGATGGCGAATTTTACAAAGCAAAGAACTTTCACAAAAGAGCAATGCCATATACGCAAAAGACGCCATGCTGAGATTAGACGTTTTGCCCAAACTATGGAAATCTACGTTACAGAACAGGTTTGGGGAGTTCATGTGTAAAATACTATAATTTTTACAGCTACACCTTTCAAATAATATAGCCTGGCGATAATGACAAGCCTCATATTGTCGCTATGTCAGGTTTTGTTTAAAATCCTCTCGACTACATTAATTTCCAGTATCCATATATCAAACAAACACGTTTAGACCCAGAAATTTTCATTAATAAAATTTAATATATAACAAATTATAACTACGTTCTGCCGAGAAATTTCTAAATTAATTCGTTTCCCCAAGTCAAGGGCATTAAAAAACAAATAAATATATTTTTATTTGTTTTGATAATGTCTTCGATGGAGCTGAAACATGTAAATAGTCTAATACAACTTTTGTTTACTGTTTATAAAGTTTTTTATTTTACACCTTTTAGCAATTAAAAGAAGAAATAAAATTTAATTTTTGTACGTGGTACAAACTAGTCTACATTTTAAAAATAAAAATTTTTGGCTCTAAACAGAATTATTTGATCTCCGGATTATACTCTGGAAACCACAGCAATTAAATTTTACTGTGTGTACCAGGTCTCTTATGCGGTCCATTTTTTGAACACCACTATTTTGAACACCACCCCGAAGGTTATTTTTATTGAAAATGTTGAAAAAACATATCAGAAAATTATTCTTTAGAATTACTGGCATTAAAAAAAATGAACTAGTGAGAGTCCCATTTACATATGTCTCAAATCTCTTATAAATGTTCTCTACGACTAGTTTAATCTTATTTTATTTTAATCCAGATATCTTTACACTTCTTCGTTTAAAATTATATTTTATTTAATCATTTATTATCAATAAAATATTATAGTCATCTTATATAATCTGTAGATGCAACAAAATCTATGAGACTCATTTTATTGATACTTAATTAAACAAGTGAAAAAAATCGTGCTCCATCAATAGGTAATTTACAAACTTCTTAATGTTTTTATTTGTCAAATTTTGTCAAATTATTTACCCAATCTTAAATGCAAGACTATTTCAAATTGTTTCTCAATGAAACTAAGTTATCTATATCTGTAATAGCAAAATATATACAAATTATTTTTAATCTATTATTTTCCCAACCGCATTAATTTACTCGGAAACAAAATTTATCATTTATCTGTTGGTTAAAGCACACAAATCCCATTTTCCCTCCACAGAACGTTTTTCACGCTGCGAAGCCAAATGAGTGGCTGAAGCCCCGAGTAGTCTTCATCGTGAATAGGTATTAGATGACACATTTTGTCAGTTTTTGGAATATATCGGCTTCTTTTTGGAATATTTATATTTTGAATCTTTTCCCTTGTATTTTTCCAATAAATTTACAGTAATTAAACAACGATTCTTCTCAACTTCGCTATAATTCCAATTTAGAATTTTTAAATAGATAGCATTCCACAGTTGACTACATTAGTTTTTTTTTATGTATTTAAATATTACAACATTTTTAATGATTCTGGAATCGTCTAGAATCAAAATTTATGCATTTTCTGTATTCCGCTTTATATAATGTATGGTATTTGCATTCTTAATAAGAATGGTCATTAAATTATTTCATTCTTTTTTAAATTTTTGGTGCATGTACAGTACTTGTTTAGTGTTTATTATTATTATCGTGATCAGTTATACCTCCAATTTTAGAATTTGTTTAATAAAAACTTCTGCACTGTTTGCTTATTTGCTAATGATGGCGGGTAACCTTAACACTGCATGGCAGTAGAAAGCTCTTCATTCAAACTTCTTATTTTGGCAGTGGCACTATCAAAGATAATATTTATTTTATTTTCAGAGTTTTTTAAAAGGTTTCTCTTGAATACAATAACAGTGAAGGACAGTTGTATATTGTTATACGTTCTGGCAATAAATTTCTAAGTTAATTCGATTCCCCAAATCAAGGATTTGATTACTGTTTTGGCCTGATAGAAACCACTGATTTTAGAAACTTCATCTTGTAATTGTATGATATTGAAACTTACTCATTTATTATATTTTAATATCCTGTTTACATTACATTGAAAATATGCACATTTGTGGGTTATTTTTTTCATTTTGGGGATCATAGATGAGTGGAAATTTGTATGTCAAGATACGCATTCTCTAGTCCAGTGGTACTCACTACACGGGCCGCAGAATTACCACTTTTTTACAATAGAAATCTTAAATTTTAATTTATCTCAGAATTTCTGTCATGAAATAAGGCGAATATCATTTTTTCCAAATAGCGTTGTGAGGATACTTTTTAGAAAAAGTAGTAGATGCTACTGCTCTACACTGAAAAAAAAAATTTGATTTTACGGTATAATACTAGCACCCCAGCTTCCAGTATTATACCGTAAAATCAAAAAAAAAAAAAATTAAGTGTAGTCAAAAGGCATCATAAATAGCACTGGTGCCTCTGAAAGGGAGTTTTTGATTACCAATGTGTGGCTTCTGGTTTATTTTTATAACATGTATATTGACTAAATTAATATGAAAGGCATTAACTCAAAAAATATTCTTAACCCATAGTAAATAGTAATGAAATTAAAAATAATGGGGCATTTTTATTTTTAATGGTCTGGATCGACCTCTTCGTGAGTCCTTTTTTAATAAAACCCGATTCCAACACATCACAATTTATCAGGCAAATATAAGATGTTTCCATTTACTACAAAAACGTCAAATCTAACAATTCCTAAAATCTTTTTGCATGTTATGCAGAATTCGTGCAGTTCAAAGATTTGCTTTTAATTATTTTGTCTTACTAAGGTCTACGCACACAATTTTTAGGTTAAATTACCTGTAATTTTCATTGATGAAATTTATTCATCTACAGTACAAAAGTATTGCTCTTGTTACATATACAAGTGTATCCGATACAAAACTGGGCAATGTTTCTAATTATAATCGATTTCACTTAATATAATTTCGGTTTAACAAATTTTAGGCTTAACGTGATATATACGTATTGTTCTAAACCAATCCCATTGGCTTGCATGCTATAAAACACCATTTATTGCAAAGGTTTAAAAGATAGTAACATAAGAGAAAAATAAGTTACCCATTTCAAAGAGCTGTGGGTGAGGTTTTATAGCTTAAATTGAGATGAAATTGAAACTACGCATAATTCAAATGATGTGCTTGTCATTTATTAAATAAAATGTTTTAGTAGAAAGGTTTTCCGAAAGAGAGCACTGTAGCTACAAAATAAATGTTCAATAGTCTTTTACAAATCCGTTCTCAACATGCCTTCACATAAATGTTTAAAATGTCCTTCTTCATTCTGAACAATGTGCTGTAAACGGAAAACCATATTTTTGATCATTGAGCTAAATTTGGCTCACTAAATTGATCACTAAGTATGGCTGAATATCCAGAACATAGCGACAAATATTTTCTTTCGGAACTGGCATAGATACAGGTCTTGAACAATAGTGTACTGTACCTTATCAAAAATAGTGTTCTGTAATTACAGCATATTGCTGACAATGAAGGGAGCATATAGTGTACTATTAAAATATATAAGCTTACTGAACATTAATTTGAGTGCTATATTGCCAACTTTCGAGAAAATTTAGCACAAAATTTGTTTATTTAATAAATGACAAGCTCATCATTTGAATTATACATAGTTTCAATTTAATCTCAATGCGAGCAGAAGAACGCAGTCCATATCTCTTGAAGTGAGCAACATTTTTTTTTTTTTTTTTTTTTTTTTTTTTTAATGTCCAGTTATTGAAACATATTTAATTCTATGACAGTCAAATTTGTTTTCCTTTCTCACATTCGAGCTCACTTGTTTTCCTTTATGAAAAAGTGCTTTCAAAGTCTTTCCTTTAGTATGCAAGTTACAACCATAGTAATTTAATAGTGACGTAGAAATAATACTGAAGTGTCGGCAAAATTATGTTATGCTGAAGTGACGACATGGGATAATAGAAGATCACATAAGGTTGTGAGTAAAAAAAATGTAGAAGAAAGGGATTAAAGCGATAAATCTTACATAAATACATTAGCAGAATCATTAATCAATTACATCAACAGATTTCTGTTTTGCCTGTGATGCACGTGATGAGTAGATTGTTTCATCTTCTGTAATACGTATTGTTTTCCGAACTGTAAATTCCCAACTTATATTTTAAGGTATTCTGCTACGTTTGACACCTACTTAAAAAAAAATAATGATAATATAATACCGATTGTTTCTAATAAATTAATATATAAAAATACATTTTCGATTATTAAATAAATTATTTTAATGTAATTTCTTTTTAATTTTTATTTTAAGGAAAAATAATGCAACATTTAATACTTAGCAGAAATAACCCTACAAAGAAATTAATGATAGTTTTCTAATTTTGTTTTCTAATAATATACAATATAAGTTATTAAGAATGCAATAAACCACTACCGAGCCATAGAATAAAAACTTTCGTACATTCGTAATTCAAATTATCACTTTGTATATTTTTCATACCTTTTCTGAATGTTAATTAAAAATAAATTAGCTGTAAAATTTTAGGAAATTCTAAGATATTTAAACTTATAGTTCATTAGACACATATAAATTTTAGGAGATCAGTTTTATAAGAATACAACGATACTTTTTGAAGATAGAACGTTTAGAACGTTTCCCGTAATTAATTGTTCATAAAAATCGTATTTTTAAGAAAACGCATTTAAAGTTTTTATTCTGAAAGTCTATTAGGAATATTCAACGAAAGTTCTTAAAACTCTTCACATTTACATGCTGCACCTTTCTTAAGAGGATGCTTCACTCAGTCGAAAACACCCGCTCGCTAATGTTAACCCTATGGAGAAAATATTTTACAATATCTCGTTCGCATTTCAATGTATATATATATATATATATATATATATATATATATTGCATTGGATAGCTGAGGTTAATCTCTATTCAGGCCCTTTTGTACTTTTTTGATTTTGAGTACATTTTTTTTAATTAAGATGCTTTTACTTTCGGAACCGGTTTCGAAAGTAAAAGTATCCTCAGAAAAAAAAAAAAAAAAAAAAAAAAAAAAAGGCAACCAAAATCGAAAAGGTACAAAAGAGCCTGCATAGAGATTAATATCAGCTATCCAATGAAAAAAAAATCATTTAAAAATATTGAAATGCGAACGAGATATCGTAAAATATTTCCCTCATAGAATTAACAGTAGCGAACGGGTGTTTTCGCCTCAGTGAAGTAGCCTCTTAATCTGAAATTAGGTTTTCCTTCTTTCTTTGGTCCTTTAAACATTCGTCAGAAGTGAAATTTCAGTGTCCCACTGAAGTATTAATTATTTAAGGACGGAAAAATATTATGAAATGTCAGCCAGACAAGAGAAAAAGGAAACGAAATGAGAAAAAAAAATGAAACGTTCTTATAAAATTTCGTTTTCAATGCTCGCAGTGCTTTCGTTCGGTTCTAACTTTCTTTCGTTCAGAGCCTAAATAGTTTAAAAATTAAGAAAAGACAAAAGACCTGAGAACATTGAAAAACAAGAACGAAAAATCATGCGTTAAGCATAGATTATGTAACACTTTCCAACACTTCCAAAATAATTTTGCAAATCTTTACCGTAAGGTTTAAGATAATATCTAACGAAACAATTTTAAAAACGCATAACATATTTAAAAATCCAATTGCAGGAATTACCAACAATATACTCGGAAAAATATCTCAGCTCTTTTGTGCAGCCCTGTATATAATCTATAGCTTTGTATATATACTAAATAGAGTACTAAATTTTAATTCAGTTAAGAAACGCTTAGCACAGTTTAAAATTTCCCTTCTGGAATTTCCGACAATAAACGGAAATGTACTCGAGGACATTTGTGCTGCCCTGTATACAATCTATACAATTTATACACACCAAGTAATAGAAAAAAAAAGAGTTAAATTTAAAAACGCGTTCAGCAACTGGAAATCATTAACAGCAATTATTATTAATAAGCAGTACTTTAACCGAATTCTTTTGTGTGTCCTTGTAAATGAACGATGAAAACTATACACAGAATATTCTATAGTAAGCCTCTTGTAATCCACGTTAGTGATATATATCAATTTCAATATGTTTGAAATAGTGAAACATTATTAAAATAAACTGCAAACGATTTTTCTTCATACACCGTAATGTAACGGCATTCTTTTGAGTATCCCTAAGCAGTGGTTCCCAACCTTTTTTCTTTCACGCACCCCTTGCTTAGGCTTTTAATTTTGAAGTACCCCCCTCTTCTCATAAACATGTTCACATGACTCAAACATGCTTGTTTTTTTAATTAGTGTTCTTTTTAACCAAATAATGAATCGATTCAAATTACAATGTCATTTCTAACCTTTTATTTTTATCTTACATTTTAAATTTGTTTTTACTTTTTATAATATTAGCTTAACATCAAAATAAATTAATATCATATTAAAAGAATTTTTAACTATTTTACGATGAAATTTTATAACAAGTTTGGATCATGATATACAAATAGGCAAACATGGCTTTTAATATTCGTATTTGGATCCTTGAATTTGTTTCATGGAGCTGAGTTTTCTAAAATCAGGTTAAAACGAAGAAACGAAGATCATTTAAAAATATTGAAATGCGAACGAGATATCGTAAAATATTTCCCTCATAGAATTAACAGTAGCGAACGGGTGTTTTCGCCTCAGTGAAGTAGCCTCTTAATCTGAAATTAGGTTTTCCTTCTTTCTTTGGTCCTTTAAACATTCGTCAGAAGTGAAATTTCAGTGTCCCACTGAAGTATTAATTATTTAAGGACGGAAAAATATTATGAAATGTCAGCCAGACAAGAGAAAAAGGAAACGAAATGAGAAAAAAAATGAAACGTTCTTATAAAATTTCGTTTTCAATGCTCGCAAGGCTTTCGTTCGGTTCTAACTTTCTTTCGTTCAGAGCCTAAATAGTTTAAAAATTAAGAAAAGACAAAAGACCTGAGAACATTGAAAAACAAGAACGAAAAATCATGCGTTAAGCATAGATTATGTAACACTTTCCAACACTTCCAAAATAATTTTGCAAATCTTTACCGTAAGATGTAATATGATATCTAATTAAACAATTTTGAAAACGCATAACACATTTAAAAATCCAATTTCAGGAATTACCAACAATATTCGGAAAAATATTTCAGCTCTTTTGTGCAGCCCTGTATATGATCGACAGATTTATATACTAAATAGAATGCTAAATTTTAGTTCAGTTAAGAAACGCGTAGCACAGTTTGAAATTTCCGACAATAAACGGAAATGTACTCGAGAACTTTTGTGCTGCCCTGTATACAATCTATACAATTCATACACACCAAATAATAGACAAAAAAAATGAGTTAAATTTAGAAACGCGTTCAGTAACTGTAAAAGCATTCCCAGCAATTATTATTAATAAGCAGCACTTTAACAGAATTCTATTGTGTGTCCCTGTAAATGAACTATGAAAGCTATACACACAATATTCTACAGTAAGCCTTTTGTAATCCACGTTAGTGATATATATAAATTTTAATATGTTTGAAATAGTGAAACATTATTAAAAATAACTGCAAACGATGTTTTTTTCATATACCGGAATGTAATGGCATTCTTTTGAGTATCCCTGTAAAGGAACTATAAGTGCTATGCACACCACATTCTATATTTAGTCTCTTGTAGTAAACCTCAATGATATATATCAATTTCAATATGTTTGAAATTGTGTAACGTCATTAAAATAAACCGCAAATGACTTTTCCCCATATACCGCAATGTAACGGAATTATTTTGATTGTCTCTGTAAAAACACTACAAGTGCTGCACACTTCATTTTCAATACCGAACATGCCACAGTAAGCCTCAATAAGGTATATCAATTGCATGACGATCCGAGTATATTTACGCGGGTTAGAGCACGGACAGACAGACAGACAAAAAGAATTCATAAACATTTTTCAATTATGTTGGAAAGTGTTAAAAAAGGCTCTGTTTCACGTTCACAAGAAGCGGGAATGAGAGTCTACAGATAACAGCTGTTGACTTGTAATTAAGATTGGTTGACACAAGTAGGGGAGGGGGGCATTTTTTAATATAACAAAAAATACTTTTAATCGTATCTTAAAAAATTCTGTCGTTTTGTGACATGTTTATAAAACTTAAGTTTAAAAAAAAAATCTTTCCAAAAAATCTTTCTGCTTCCGATTTAGCCTTAAGATTTTTTTAAGCAAAAATCTCAATAAGCTTATTTTAGAGAAGAAAAATGTGATCTTATTCTATGTTTTTTGTCAGGAAAAGTAGCCAAAAATGTTCATTGCTTTTCTTATAAATACTTATTTCGTGCTCTGTGGGCCCTGTGTGCTCTTGGCATTATTTGTTTTCGATTAAGGTCATTCTTCTATAAACGTATAAAACGATGTCACAGAGTAGTTATTAAACAAGAAAGAAAAATCGTGCGTCAAGTATCGATTATGAAGCACTTTCCAAGCACCTTCCAGAATACTTTAACAAAACTTCGCTGTTTAATAAGGAAAATAAGATACCTAAGTAAACATTTTAGAAAACGTACAGCACATTTGAAAACCAGATTTCAGCAATTACCATATATAGTCGGAAAAGTACTAAAACTCTTTTGTGCAACCCTGTATATGACCAATACATTTGTATATATTCTACATAGTATGCTAAAATTTAGATTAGTTAAAAAACGCATAACACAGTTGAATATTTACCTTCAGCTTTTTTAGCAAGTACAAGGAAACATGCTTGATTTCTTTTGTACGGTCATTTATGTACCTACAAATTTTTATGCACGCCACATATTAAGATAAAATTTAAATCAGGCAAAAACTTGCTTAAAACTACTGAAATTATCATGCATAGTCAGCCATGTATCTAGTTCATTCCATGGCCCTGTATATGTTTTTTTATATTCTACAAACACCTCTTAGTATACTAAATATGATTCAGCTTGAAAATGCGTAGCTTAATTAAAATTTACTATTAAGCAATCCACGCTTATAGTAAGTAATGCTTACGAATTCTTATGTGTAGCCCTACATATGATCTATAGTATTTATACATACCACGTAGTATGCAAAAATTTAGTAAAATTTAAAAACGCACTTTCAGCAATTATTGCTAATAGACAGTACTTCGGATGCAGTACTGTATTCGAAATCTTTTGTGTGTCCATCTAAATGAACAATAAATTCTATGCATATCTTATTCTACAGAAAGTGTCTTGTTGTAAACCTCAGTAATATATATCAATTTCATTATATTTGAAATAGTGTAACATAATTAAAATACGCTGCAAACAGATTTTCCCGTAAGACCATGTAACCGAATTCTTTTGTGTGGCCCTGTAAATGAATGATAAATGGTTTACGCTTCATATTCTACAGAAAACATGTTTTGGTGCACCTCGGAAATTCATGCCTATTTCATAAATGTTTGTAATAATGGAATATGATTAAAATACACCGCAAACAATTTCCCCCATGTGCCATAATATAACAGAATTATTTTGTGCGTCCCTGTAAACGAACTATAACTGCTACACATACCATATTCTATAGTAAGCATCTTGTAGTGTACTACAGTGGTGTATATCAATTTAAGTTTGTTTGAAATAGTGTAACATCATTAAAATACGCTGTAAATGATTTTTCTCCATAGAAAATATAGGTAGCGGCATTCTTTTGAGTGCCCCAGTAACCGAACTATAAATACTATACATATCATTTTCAACATCGAGCATGCCATGATAAACATCATATATCCGTTACTTGGCAATTCGAGTTAAAGCATGGACAGTCAGACGGCCAGACAGACGACCAGAAAAACCGATTACATAAACACTTTTCAACTAATGTTTTATGAATTGTAATGGAAAAAATTGTTATAACCGAAATGCTGTGTGGTATGAACAAACAATATATGTAAATAATTAAATAATAAAAAATATTAATTTTCCATATAACTTATGTTTGTTATTACACAGTTTGACAATTCACGTACGTGGCCTGTTACACAGACTTATTTCTACTACTTATTTTCAGAAGACATTGAGTCATGACCGTGAACATAAAATATTTAGCTTCTAAATAGGTCAACAGATGGCAGCAGAAAAAGTTTAGTGTGAAAGAGAAGTTTGTTGGACATTTTAAATGTAGCAATACGTTCCAAGAGTTATCTAACTGGGGTATTTTTAGGTAGCTTTCAATCCGGGAGGAAAAGGTAGCTTTTCTATATCTTCGTTTTAAAATTTTAGCTAATATTACACGAAAACAGCAAGTTAAAATGCAAAGAAAATGTTTACAAAAGATTCGTTAATACTGAATTTGAATAAGAAATTCGCCAAATTATTGAGCAATAGCCAAATTGGCTTCATTTATGAAGACATATTTTGGTCGCCAAGTTTGGCGAGAATTTGGCGCTAACGGATATGAATATATAGTTTTATGCGTATGATTGGGAAAATTATTACAACAATGAAAATTTTTGTAATGTGCTGTCTTGTTTCAAAATGTCAGCCACCCTAGAATTTCAAACTGCTCTATCTCAGCCATTTTTTAAGATAGAGGTAAACCAAAAAATGCTTTGGAATCATCGTATCAAGGCCTAACACTTAATTAAAAAATAAATTTGAATTTTTAACTTTTTTGTATATTTATTTTAGTTTAAAATTTTTAAATGGCCACCATCTTGAAACAAAATGGCGGACCAAGCTGGCCAACGAACTCGGTCGAGACATTGGTGAGCTTAATACACACAATTAGTTTCATCAAAATTGATTTATAAATACGAGCGTTATCGTATGACATAGGTCATATATATATATATATCAACTAAAATTAAAAGAACATATTTCAGTAAATTTTTTTAAAACTTTACTAAATTTTACATTGCATGATAATTACATCATATATGACAATATTATTTATAAACAATGCCAGGGAATTCCGCAGGGCGGAACAGCATCTAGTATTCTGTCTGACCTTTACTTATATTATTATGAAAGAAATATTAGTACGAACAATGATTATGTATTTTATCGCTATATTGATGACATTATCATATTTTATTTCAATGAAAAAAATTGCACATCACCACTCAATTTTTATCCTACTCAACTTAAATTAAGCGAAAATGATTTAATCAATAATAATATTAACTTTCTTGACTTAAAAATCAATATTAATAATAATTATAAATTAATTTTTGATATTTATGATAAGAGATTTGATTTTCCATTTAAAGTAAATATTTTTACCAATTATGCTTCATGTTTACATAAATCTGTATATAAAAATATAATTATTAATTATCTACTTCGTATAAAATACTTATGCTCAGATATAAATAAAAACAAAAATATTAGATTTATTCGAGATCAAGCAAAAATATATGGTTATCCAATTTTTATGATAAATTCAATTATCAACTCTTTTAAATAACATTTATTATATCATTTAATTATTAACACTGTATGTAATAAATTTTTGATTTAATGTGTGATAACATATAACAATAGATATAATATTACAATTATAACATACATTAATACAATTATAACATATTAGGAAATTTAAAATTTGATTGAACATCATGTACACTCTGTATAGTATGTGATTGTGCGTTGCCGATCACATATGTTTAGGGTGTCTTTGATGAGCAGTTTTCATACATTTATAATTTAACTTATACAATAACACATAAAATTATACATGGACAACATTGGTTATTATAACTCACAAACATATCTATTTGCAAAGTGTATAAATATATATATAGTTTTTTATTTTTATCTATGAAATTAAATTTAATAAGTATTTTTAATTACTGCATAGCATAAATTTGATTGAAGTACAGTAGTAATAATAATAATTATTTAATTTGATATTAAATTAATCTCTGAAATCTAAAATATAATTAAGTATAAGTATAAACAATACATTAATTATTTAATAACATGTCTAAAATATATTTAAGTAGAAGTAACAATAAATAGAAGAATAGATACTAGAACAATAGAAGTGATATATTATATATTTCTTAATGGTTTTTTATTTACATTTTACATATTTCCAATTTAAAATTTTTCCAATTGTTGTCTGGTAATAATTCAGTATACTTGGCTGATTCTACTGTTCTTAGCATCATGCCAGTAGAATTATGAAATACTGAATTATTTTTAAAACACATGTGGGTGCAGCCAAGCTGACGAGTACATCCACATGTGTTTTTTCATATCCAATTCTTGATTGGTTCTCTTGTGGTCCAGTTTTTCCACTCAATAATGTTCATAATTAATTTATTAATCCATTTGTGTTTACTTAATAGCAACTCCAATTTATAATTTTTTCCCCCTTTCTCTCTCTTTCTTTTTAAATGTTCTTCAGGTATGAGTAAATTTGGCTAATTACCATTGAAGCACATGCTATGGTAATTTTATGATTGCACAAGTTAATTATTAGCTATGTGGTATTCTGATTACACAATATCATTAATTATCTCTTTGTAGATTTTAGTAGAATGATATTAGAACTTGATATGTTTTTGAAATTCATAGATATTATAATTATACATATATATATATATATATATATATATATATATATATATATATATATATATATATATATGGATATATCTATATATATAAATCAACATTTGAACGGAGGGTGGTTTTGGGGTCTGGGGTCATATATCGAAATTTTCCGGAACTGCTTTCCTCCGAACGGCTGCAATAGGTAGCTTTATACTTTTTTGTATTGAAAGCTACCTAAAAGTATAAAGCTACCTATTGCAGCCGTTCGGAGGAAAGCAGTTCCGGAAAATTTCGATATATTTTCACCGATCATAACCCCCAGACCCCAAAACCACCCTCCGCTCAAATGTTGATTTATATATATATATATATATATATAACCATTAATGAAACATTACGATAACACCAACTGAAACTTATATATATATATCTGACCTATGTCATACGATAACGCTCGTATTTATAAATCAATTTTGATGAAACTAATTGTGTGTATTAAGCTAACCAATGTCTCGACCGAGTTCGTTGGCCAGCTTGATCCGCTATTTTGTTTCAAGATGGCGGCCATTTAAAAATTTAAAACTAAAATAAATATACAAAAAAATTAAAAATTCAAATTTATTTTTTAATTACGTTTTAGGCCTTGATACAAGGATTCCAGAGCATCGTTTGGTTTACCTCTATCTTAAAAAATGGCGGAGGTAGAGCAGTTTTAAATTCTAGGGTGGCTGACATTTTGAAACAAAACAGCACATTAACGTGGTTACTCGCAAATTATTTTCTTTCATTGTTGTAATAATTTTTTCAATCATACGCATAAAACTATATATTCATATCCGTTAGCGCCACAATTGTCGACATTGGCGACAAAATTGGCAAAATTGGCGACATTTGGCGAAATATCGCCAAATTTGGTGACCAAAATAAGTCTTCATAAATGAAGCCAATTAGGCAATTGCTCAATAATTTGGCGAATTTCTTATTCAAATTCAGTATTAACGAATCTTTTGTAAACGGTTTCTTTGCATTTTAGCTTGCTGTTTTCGAGTAACATTAGCTAAAATTTTAAAACGAAGATATAGGAAAGCTACCTTTTCCTCCCGGTACAGGCCGGAAGGACTTTTTTTTAATTACTGTGAAAATCATGCACGTAAAGATCACATTTCTTGAACAAGATAAAAGCAGAGAAGGATTAGAAAATAGTAAACTTAAATAGACTAACAAGTAATATCAATTACACAAAACATAATTCAGCAGCATAATTCAATTCGCTTTCATGTTTGGTGTATTACAAATAATTTACAATAAAAACGCCAGGTTTGTGGACTTCATTTTCGTAGACATAATGGTTACGAATAGCATCTACATAACACAAGAATGCAATTTTAATAAAATACTTCTCTCAATCTGGGAAAATACTGGTATGATGTTAGATATGTCGAAAACAATATAAAAAGATTTTTTTACCTTTAAATTGAAACTTTTTTTTCAGAAAATTTAACATTGAAAATGTAACTCAATACTACCCTGTTATCCCAGGAATAATAATTAATGTGACCAAACGTCCTGGAACTTCAAATACATCCTCAAATTTGCGTACAACAGCACACGCATTTTCCGCAGTTCTCGATTTAAAACATATTTTAAAAAGGTGAACGTTTTCTGGGACGAAAAAATAGATATGGAGCTTAAAAATTTATAAATGGTAAAGGTGTATAAGATTTTAAAAACTCCCGTTATAAAATTTGGTCACCCTAATAATAACAAAAAATATCATTTTCTGCAGCAGAAAATAACTTATTTATTCTTTAAAAATTGACATTCAAACACATTTAACAAACTTAATTGTATTTTCATTATAAATTTATTGGATGTACTCTTAAGTTCTTTATTAGAAAAACAAATAATATCTTGACACAAAACCCATTAAGCAAGAGTTTTTAAAGAAAATATCAGATCATTAGTTTTAAACCAAAACCAATATTAGCTTTCCGAATACGTTTGAAGAAGTAGCATGTAAATGACAGCGAAAAAGAAAGGTCTTTGACGGGGTGATATGACGATATATTAAAGATGTCTATGTAACGCCTATTATTGATTCGCCGGTCTGAAGAACTAGTTTGTAAGGAATGTCATGTCGTTGGTTGCACGCAAGGCTCGCGCCTCCAGGCCTTTTCTGAGGACGGCAACGATATGAGGTCTGAAAAGTTTAAGAGAAAGGGGATAATTATTACATATATACTTACTTATATTACTTAATTATATTTTAAACACAAGTTTTCAGTTCTTAAGTGCATAATTTTCGCTATGTTACAAAAAGAATTACTCGATACTTTTTAAATGGTGCAAAAAGGGGAGGTGGAAATATTACTTTAGGGATCCTAAACATAGAACTGTGAAGCGGAAAGTCGATGGAAAATTACATCATTTTGACACAATTATAGTATTATTTATTTATTTATTTATTTATTTTATGAATGAAAATGTACCTATATGACGTCACTTTTTACTTGCGGAATCGTTCCGCCGTTCTGTGTTTAGGGTCTCAGTTTTTCATTCACGATTTTGAATTTTATCGTCCTTAACATACATGGTACAAAATAACATGCATAACATGCATAGTTGCATAAAAATCTTTACAAATTATCCACGTTAACATCCAATCACATTTTTAGTTGCTCCTATAAATTATAAAAATGTATTTATTTGAATGTTTGTAATGATTGTTTTGGATGTTCTGTTTTTTATAATAGCACAAAACACAATGCATACACATTAATTCTCTTTTTCTACAGTTTTGTCTTTCACTGGTTAATTACTGGCACAACACTCTAATAAAAAAAATAAATAATGTTCTTAAAATTGCTTAATAATTTTACTTTTTAGAATCTCTTATACATTCAAATCTTATTAACAGAAATAATATGTTCAAAACCTTTTCAAAATAAAGTATTGACATTGCGCCAAAGAGGGCAGACGATTTTTCTTTCTTTTTTTACAAAAATAAAAAGAAGGGTTTGTTTTTTGGTTTTTCATTTGTAATATAGAAGTGATCTTCACATATATCATAATAAGTAAAAAAATATTTTTCGTAAGATTTACTTTTCGTTAAAGATATTTATAAATTTGTTTCATTGTAAAATATGATGAATTTATTTACCATGAGTATATCGATTATCCAAGAAATCTCAAATTGAATTACGTTGGATTAAAAATTTTCTTCTTAACGTAAACATTTTTAAACGTAACATATGCACATTAATTCTTGTTTTCTACAGTTTTGTATTTCACTGGTCAAATACTGGCACATCACCCTAATATATATATATATATGTATATATTGTTCTTAAAATTGTTTCATGACTTTTAATTCTTAGAATCTCTTATACATTCAAATTTTATTAACATAAGTAATATTTTAAAAGGCTTTCGAAATAAAGTATTAAAATTGCGCTTTGAGGGCAGACGATATTTTATTTTAACAACAAAGAAACAGAATGCTTTGATGTTTGGTTTTCATTTACAATTTAGAAGAGATCTTCATATACCATATTAAATAAGTAAACATTTTTCGTAAGATTTGTTTCTTATTGAAATATATTTATCGGTTTGTTTATTGTAAAATATCATGAATTTATTTATGATAAATATCGCGATTACCCAAGAAATCTTAAACTATATTGACCAGAAAAATACGTTAGATTCAAAAGTTTTAACGCAAACGTTTTTAAACAGCATTGGCAACATTCTGCATCACTAGGAAAAAAGAATCGCTGAAGCAAAGAGTATTATTTATCTATTAATTGGGAAGATAATTCTTCAAATTTTGCCATCATAAATGTATTAACAAGAACGAAAAATCATGCGTCAAGCATAGATTATGTAACACTTTCCAACGCTTCCAAAATAATTTTACGAATCATACTCTTTAATAAGCTAAAAGATAACATATAAGTAATCCGAATACTTTTATTCAGCCCTGTATAGGATCTATAGATTTGTATATATACTACATAGGATGCTAAATTTTAGTTCAGTTAGGAAACACGTAGCACAGTTTAAAATTCTCCGTCTGGAGTTAAATAATACGGAAATGTGTTCCCGAACTTTTGTGCTTCCCTGTATAGGATCTGCAGAATTTATACACACCACGTAATATACAAAAAGCGATTTAAAATTAAAATCGCGTTCAGTAACTTAAAACGCACTTCCAGGAATTATTGTTAACAGACAGTAGAGAATTCTTTTGTGTGTCCCTGTAAATGAACGATGACTGCTACACACACAATATTCTGTAGTAAGTCTCTTGTAATGAACCTTATATAAATTTCAATGCGTTTAAAATAGGGAAACATTATTTAAATAAACCGCAGACGATTTTTCTCCATAGACGTAATGTAACGGAATTCTTTTGACTGTCCCTGTAAAGTAAGTATAAGTGCTATGCACACCCTATTCTATATTAAGCTTCTTCTAATACACCTTAGTGATATATATAAATTTCAGTGCGTTTAAAATAGTGAAACATTATTTAAATAAACCGCAAATGATTTTTCCCCATAGACCGCAATGTAACGGAATTCTTTTGAGTGTCCCTGTAAAAAAACTATAAGTGCTACACACTTCCATTGAAATAGGGAACATGCTATAGATAACGATTATAACATATAAAAATTGCAGGGCAATCCGAGCATATTTACGGGAGTTAGAGCACGGACAGACGGCAGACGGCCAGACAAACCGAAGTCATAAACACTTTTCAACTAGGTTGGAAAGTGTTAAAAATGATAAAATTGGCATAACTACTTTTCAAAGTGTAAATATGCCATATTTATTGCATTAAAGAATATTTTATATTATTATTTTAAAGTTGATTTTATAGAATGAATATTGCAAAAATTGTGAAATAATTTCTTCCATTAAGATTGCATGTTCAAATGAATTGTTCTACTTTATATTTGATAAAAATAGAAAAAGCAGCTAAACTTCGAAATTTAAAATTAAGAAAACAGAGCACTTACGCATTTTTACATTTTTCTTATAGCACTGGAAGACAAAATTTTCCGATTTTACTACTTTAACTGGATTGTGTCGGTTTATAAAGAAACTAAGGTAGTGTCTATGTCAGCGTTCAGCAATAACATATTTGAAAGGGGCTTTCTTAGAAATATCTTATGGAGAAAGACATTTCCACGGTAAGTTTCATTTAGATTATTTTCAAATTATCATATATAAATGTTAAGGATGACACAAGATATATTTTTTAATGTGATCGCTACGTAGTTTAAATGTTGAATCGTTAATGTAAGATAATTTTGATTGCTTGTAAAGCGAATATCGCAAGATGAAAGCCACACGGAATCTACAGACATGTAATGTTTTTTGTTTTAAAAACTCTTATGAATCAAGAATAATGAAATTTAGTAAAACATTTGTCATATTAGAGAATCTTTATTTAGAAAAGTGGCTTACTTGGCTTTAACAAGTTGACCACTCAGGCTGAAATTGGTCAATTTTCCGAAACCACTCAAACTACAAGGTTGCCAGTTTAGCCTTTTTTCAAATAGAGAATTTCAGAAATCATACCGAAAATTCCGAAAGAAGAATTTTAATTTTGTATGATCACGAAATGGCTCTCTCTCATTAAATACAGAAAAAGATATTAATTAGGATTTTTTTGTATCAATTTTGAATTTCTGAACTTAAAAAAAGGCCTAACTGGTAACCCTGCCAAACTACCCTTTATGCATTTGATTTCCCACGACCACTATCAGTAACATTTGCTTGCGAGATGTACACGGGTTTGGCAATATTGAGCCATAATAATATGCCATATGACAGTATGGTTTCACGGTGCGCAGAATGGAAGTCACGCATGAGACGACATCGACTCGTGCGAATGAGACCATATAAACTCATGGAGCGGTCAACGTGTTATAGTTGCTAACAAAGGTAACATATGTATGTCTATATAAGTAAACGATGATTTAAATATTGGAAGAAGAAAATGCGTTTCGGAAATAAATGGAAAATGTGCAGAAAATCCTAAATACGATCTTTTGCATTTTTCACACTGCATGGTTTCAAAATTCTTATGAATTTGAAAAAATATCCAATGCTTTCACAATTTGATAGACTTACATAATTTTATTTACAGATTTAACTTAAATAAGAAATATGAAAAGCGCTTGCTGTGCTTAAGAAATAAGGAATGTTAAAAGGAGTCGTTTAAAGGAGTCGTTAAACTTTCAAGACCTAAATGGAAACATTGGACTGTAAATATACAATACTAGCTGATCCGTACGGCATTGCCTTAAATCAGTAATTTTCCTTTGCGGTTTCGATAAAAATAGTCATTTTTGGTGCGCATTCTGTTCTAAACAAACCTCTTTCTGAACTAAACTCCGCCACTAGTCCCCGCTGTCTACGGCATTGTATAGCAGGCGTGCTACACACGCGCTGCAATATCGTTTAGTTTCAATTTCCACCGCTAAGAGGAGCGAAATCATCTTACTTATTTATATATATTTTAATTAGTTCATGTTAAGTTGAATTAACCAATTACAGTTGAAGAAGATTCACGTCTATACACACACACACGTCTATATGAAAATGCCCTAGGTCACCAATTTCAACCACCATATCTCCCAGACCCTCACAGCTACCGACATACAACCACCATAATGCTCGATGGGAGACTGTAGGCTACTACCACACGTAAACACCAGCAGTCTGCGCTGGGTAGTTGTGGCTACAAAGTGAAATTTTGGGGGAACACGTCTATATGAAAATGCCCTAGGTCACCACTTTCGACCCCTATATCTCCCAGACCCTCACAGCTACCGACATGCAACCACCATAGTATAGTGCACGATGGGAGACACTAGGCTACTACCTACACATAAACACTAGTGGTCTGCGCTGGGTTGAGGCTGCAAAGTGAAATAAAGTGACAATCACGTCTCTCTCTCTCTCTCTCTCTCTCTCTCTCTCTATATATATATATATATATATATATATATATATATATATATATATATATATATATATATATATATATATATATTATATATAGATTAACTGGCAACGAGTGCACAAAATACAGGGTGATTTTTTTTTAAAGTTGTGAAAGTAAAACCCTATAACAGAAGAACCACTGATCCAAATGACCTAAAATTTCATCAGTATACTCCCAAAGCAATGGGGATTTTTTTGGCATCGTTTTAAAAAAAACTTAAAATCGCACCGACAGATGGCGCTGTACATGCAGTATAGTCGGGAGACGAACTTGCGCCTGGCACAGGCACATTGGCGATAAGAACATGAAGTACGCACACCTCGTGTTCATTATTTTACGGAAATCCTCGCAATGACTGCGCCATTGACGGGCCGTGCATTGTTAGTGAAACTGTATCATCAGAATAATGACAGCGCAGCGACTGCTCTTAGGAGATTTAGGACACTTAAGAATTTAAGGAAATGACGACAGAGGGCCTACGGAATATGGTTTTTCGAAGTACCGTCCATTGTTTTCCTCCCACAGACGGTATTCTTTGTTTCTGCTACCTTACAGCGCCATCTGTCGGTGCGATTTTAAGTTTTTTTTAACCATGCCTAAAAAATACCCATTGCTTTGGGAGCATACTGGTGAAATATCAGGTCATTTGGATCAGTTGTTCTTTTATTATAGTGTTTTACTTTCACAACTTTAAAAAAAATCACCCTGTATTATATTTTGGCTGCTTTCTACTGTTCCGTGCAGAAATAACATAAATTTTCTAACTTTTTGTTAAAAAATTTTCAATTTCAGTTGTACAAATGCTTATATTTATATATATACAGTGGTGGCCAAAAGTTTGGAGATTTTTTGAAAGTTTCATGTTTTTCAACTTTGTGTGCTTGTAGAATCTATTAATTTTCACTTAAATACAAACGTTTATATATCAAATTGAAGGTAATTTAATGTAAAAGTTATTAATAAAAACAGTATGACAATATCTGTATTACAAAAAAAGTTATGCTCATTTTAGTAGAACAAACAAACACAAATCGTTTTGAATAAGGACGTGTTTTGTAATAAAAGCGTACTAGCCAATCACAAACACTGTTCTGAGGACCAATCAAATGTCTGTAACCATAGTTTAGGTTATTTGGATGGTAAAAGAGTTATTGTTGTGTAAATATTTTGCGTAATGATGCATACTGGTACAATTAAATAGAGTATTGCTGTTTTTGAATATTTAAAGTCCTTTTTTTAATTAAACTAATTTTAAACAATGTCATCAACAAGAAGAACTAATTGGACATGTACAAAAAGAAGCCGAATTGTCATATTGAGAGAAAATGGCCTCTCTTATGCTGAATTTGCAAGACAAGTTGGTGGTTCAGTGACTTGTTCTGGTGTACGAAAGTTCTGTTTACGTTATGAAAAAATGAAATCAGTGGAAAATAAGGCCAAATCAGGCCGAAAAAAATGCACAAGTGCTACTGTCAATAGAAAAATTAAACGGCTATGCTTTCAAGATAGAAAAATTTCATCTGATGCCATTAGATGTGAAATGAATGCAGCGGGTATTGCAGTAAGTTCAAGAACAATATGAAGAAGGTTATCAAGATTTGGACTACAAGTTAGAATTCCAAGGAAAAAACCATATTTAAATCAAAAGCAACGTGAAAAACGAGTTAAGTGGGCAAAAGAACACATTAAATGGTCAGAAAATCAATGGAAGCAAGTAATCTGGAGCGAAGAGAAAAAATATCGCTCTTTGGTAGTGATGGTAGAAAATACGTGAGACGTAGAGTAGGAGAAGCACTTCATCCTGATTGCATTGAAGCAACTACAAAAAACCCAACAAATGTCATGATTTGAGTATGTATGTCTGCAGATGGTGTGGGCCGAATTCAAGTGATTGATGGCATCCTGATTGCCAAAAAAATACATCGAAACTGTCCTGGAACCAAAATTGATACCTTCCATCAGGGATCTCTTCCCCAACAACGCACCATTTATTTTTCAGCAGGATTCAGCTCCATGCCACACAGCAAAAGTATGCAAAGCATGGTGTCAAAATAAAGGCATAGATATATTACCATGGCCAGGAAACAGCCCTGATCTCAATCCAATTGAAAGTTTGTGGCGACGTTTGAAAAAATTCTTGTACGAAAAAAACGTCGATCCAATAAAAGACAAGTTATTGAAGCTATAATTGTTTCTTGGCACCATGTGATTACGAAAGATGAACTCCAAACACTTGTTCACTCGATGAAAAGACGCTGTGAAGCTGTCTTAAAAAATAAGGGTTATCCTACTAAGTATTGATTGTGTAAGTATCACTTTAAAAAAATGCAAATCTAAGATAGATCTTACTATTACTTGCATAACTTTTTTTGTAATAGAGATATTGTAATACTGTTTTATTATTAAATTCTACATTAAATTATCTTCCATTTGATATATAAACGCTTGTATTTAAGTGAAAATTAATATATTCTACCAGCACACAAAGTTGAAAAACATGAAACTTTCAAAAAATGTCCATACTTTTGGCCAGCACTGTATATATATATACATAGAGAGAGAGAGACGTGTGTATCTCTATATTTCACTCTGCAGCCACAACTACCTAGCGCAGACCACTGGTGTTTGCGTATGATAGTAGCCTCGAGTCTGCCATCATGCACTATGGCCTGCATGAATTGTGCATGTATGGTTGCATGTCGGTAGCTGTGGGGGGGTAATCATACGGGGGGGGGGGTGTGTGAGATGTGGTGGTTGAATGTGTTCGACCTAGGGCATATTCATATTTCGACCAAAGTGTTCTAAAAAATATTTGGAATCTTCTTCAACGGGAATTGGTTCATTCAACTTAATATGCACAAATTAAGATATAGATAACTAGTAAGTAAGATAATTTCCCGCTCCCTAGCATTGGAAATGGAAACTAAACTATATTGCAGCGCGAGCGTAGCATGCCTGCTATACAATGCCGTAGGCAGCGAGGACGAGTGCCGGAGTTCGTTCGGAAAGAGGTTTCTTTAGAATAGAATACGCGCCGAAAATGGAAAATTTTATCGGAACCACAAAAGAATGTTACTGATTTCCGGGCAACGCCGGACGGATCAACTAGTTTAAAACCGTTTAAGCGTTAGGCCCGTGTTTTTCCGTTTCATGTAGTCATTTTAAAATGATTATAGACAAAAATATTTTTAACATAATACTTTTTTTAACCATATATAGAATGAGGAGATATAAAAGATATTATAGCATCAAACAGCGATTAAAAAATATATATATTCTGGGATTTACAAGCAAATTTATAAAAATATTGAAAATCTTCAAACGGTGAAAGGGTTAAAAATAAAAAATTCAAGCTGTCTTACTAGTTTGCTTATTTTTTAATCCGTTCATCACTATATTTCATTTTTTAATTGAATGTAGAGAAAATTGATAGAAGTGGCCTATTATCATATTGGGGGCACCATAAAATCAAATATATTTTTTTTTCTCGTTAGTTTAATGAATGATTTCTTTAAACTATTAAATGGTGAAACATGCAAATAGTTCATCTTCTAATGCCAGTAAAATATTTCAGATATTATTCTATGTATATTTTACATTATCAGTGAAATATTTCAGGTATATTTTTAATTATTAAAAAGGTAATTAAAAATATACCTGGATATTAATTCGATCTGAAAAATGTTAAAGAAATAAACCTCTCCTGGAATCCTGGTGAAATATTCTAGACGTGATTTTATGTATATTTTAAATTAGTTTTAAAAAATAATTTAAAATACGAATAGTTCAAAATACACCTGGTTATTTATTCAGTAAAAAAATACATAAAATAAAATGAAATAAAAATAAGAACTTCATTCGATGATAGAGATTTATTAGAATAAATGTAAAAACCGTTGTTTGTTTGTTAGAAATGATAAGGGAAAGATTTCGTTACAATCCAAAACTTCTTTTGTACTAGATTAATTACTTAATTTTTTTTAAGTATGAGTAAGGAGTAAGATTTACTGAAACGTTCAACATTGCTTTCACTTTGTCTGTTCAGTTTCTTTTATTCTTAAAGAAGTGATGTATGTAGTTACGTGAAGAAGTCTTTGTTGCCGTAGAAAGAAGAAATAAATCAACGCTACTTTCTCGAACTGATTTCGGGCATTACCCAATAACAATCTTGAGGATATTTTTTCCAAGTAGATTTTTCAGGAGCAATTTGAACGTTCGAATGACTGTTAAATGGCCTGGAAAGGAAGATCTCGATTACCTCAAGTTCTCAGTATCAATATCTGCTAACAAAAGGAGAAACTACGCAACCTTCACCGTAAAAATTGCGATTTCTGGAGAACGGAGTTAACTCTCAATGAAATAGTTGCTCACCACTTCACATTTTATTACTTTTTTTTTCTTTTTCACCAATATCCTGAGTAAAATTTTTATGTCTGCGCCTCTTTATGTTCTTTCAGAATCCAATGAAAGATTGCAGTGGCATAGCAGTTCAAAGATTAAGAAAAGGTCCCAAGCAGTCATTTAAAATTAAATAAAACAAATAGGACTATCAATAATCCATAAAATATTTATGTAAATAATTAATCTTTAAAATTAATTATTAATATTAATATCACAAAAAAATCAATATTTTAGTAACTATTTTAGATAGAAGATCGAAGACACTGGATTTTAGACAGCTACAATTATGAAACATTATTTATAACGTATGTTAATGAGACAACGGGTGGTTCGATGACAGAGACTCCCTTCCCCCAATATAATGAAAAGTATACAGTCCTGGAGCATGAGTGTACGCAGGGATTGCAGGAGCGTACGTAATCCGATTTCGCGTTATAATTCTCAAGAGTTAAATCTCATTAAACTAATGTACAGTCCCTGGCCAAATTATTAGACGCAGTTGTTTTTATTATAATTTATTAAATATCTGAAAAGGTACATGAGGAATTATCCTGAAACTTCAGAAGTGTAAACAACATAATAAACGTCATATATTTCCGCGAAGATTTTTTCCCGAAACCCCATAAGGGGCCGTCAACAAATTGAAGAAAAACGAATATCTTTTGGATAACCCTGTAAAAACTAATATTGAAAAAAAAAGCATTCAAACTATAGATTATGATTGAGTGGCTTATTGTAATAATTTGGGTTCATTTTTATGAAGATAGCATGTATACTCCAAGAAAAATTCACGTTTTTATAAAAACAGTCCCAAATTTTACCTATTTTTTTGCTTATAATATGCAGAGTTTTTAATATAAAAACAAGTTATTTTCAGAAAATATGACAAACAAAATTATACACAATACCCTGCAATCAGAATTAAAAAATAATAAAAATTGTATGAAAAATGAGCAGGTTTACTAAATATTGTTTCACTGCGCATGCGCGAATTCAATCAAAATATACTGTGCTACATGTATATTAGCTACATGTATAGACCAACTTTTATGAAGGTCTCAAAAACATAGCTTGAAAATTCTGATAGTAATCGTCGATAGAATAAGCTCGAATTTCGCTGTTCCCAAAAGAAAGCAAAAAGATGAGGGGTTGTATCCAAATATACTAGCTTATGAAAGTTGACATAATAAGAATGAAGTGTCTCTCATTCTATATTTGATACAACCCCTCATCTTTTTGCTTCCTTTTGGGAACAGCGAATTTCGAGCTTATTCTATCGACGATTACTATCATAATTTTTAAGCTATGTTTTTGAGACATTCATAAAAGTTGGTCTATATATTTAGCTAATATATTATGCACAGTATATTTTGATTGAATTCGCGCATGCGCAGGGAAACAATATTTAGTGAACCTGCTCATTTTTCATGCAATTTTTATTGTTTTTAATTCTGATTGCAGGGTGTTATGTATAATTTTGTTTGTCATATTTTCTGAAAATAACTTGTTTTTATATTTGCAAATTATAAGGAAAAAACTTGGTAAAATTTGGGACTGTTTTTATAAAAACGTGAATTTCTCTTCGAGTATACATGCTATCTTCATAAAAATGAACCCAAATTATTACAATAAGCCACTTAATTATAATCTACAGTTTGAATGCTTTTTGCAATATTAGTTTTTACAGGGTTATCCAAAAGATATTCGTTTTTCTTCAATTTGTTGACGGCCCCTTATGGGGTTTCGAAAAAAAATCTTCGCGGAAATATATGACGTTTATCTTGTTGTTTACACTCCTGAAGTTTCAGGATAATTCCTCATGTATCTTTCCAGATATTTAATAAATTATAATAAAAACAACTGCGTCTAATAATTTGGCCAGGGACTGTAGTAGTAATACTAATATGAAAAATGGGAAACAGCAGATTGAGCGTCTAATATATATATATATATATATATATATATATATATATATATATATATATATATATATAAAATGAATTCAAAATAAAAATGCGGCTTGTGAAGCTCACATTGAGGGCCCATATCTGCAGGATTTACACATTAGAAATATTATCAATAATTGTAGTGTTTATTTATTTACGTTTATTAAGTTGTTTTTTGCAGATGAAACATCAAACATTGAAGACAGAAAATACGCTTTTAGAAGAGCTCGTGTAATAAAAATAAATTGTCTTCGTTTAAATGTTGTTGGGGGGGGGGGGGGGGGGTATTGAATCCATGGACTTCACTCTTTCTAACATCCCTGGAAGATGGTTTAAAGCACTGAATATTAATTGGTGTTTAATTATTAATAAATTCTATTTAGATATTTCTAGGGGGTTTCCATTTTTATACTTTGGTTCTGATCAAAGCACTGGTCAACGGGGCCATTGGCCACCCTCCAAATTCTTGTAATTTTTTAAAGCTTAAATAATTTAATTAAATATTTTTGAGTGGGTTCCGCTACAGATGATGATATTGCTGTTCTTCATTAATATGACTATTTGGTAGTTTCATATTTTTTATAAAGTTAAATGTATACGGTGGCCTCATGTAAAATTTTTAAAATCATAAATGCACAATTAAAACTTTGGTCTCATCTTTGCACGCCTCATTTGAAAGAAAGTCTTTTGAGTTCCGCCCCCCCCCTTACCAATATATTGAAATATCATTAATTCATATTTAAAACGATATATCATAATTAACCATTAATTCATAATAAAACGAATATCATAATTAAAACAATTATGATATTGGTGTGTGATTTTTATATAGCTTCATTTTTCGTTATGAGATTTGTGTGCTGAATTTTTTAGTAAGTTTTGAATTCTTAAGTGATCTTAAGTGATCTTGATTCTTAAGTGATTCTTAAGTGTATTTATATTTTCATTTATGTATTCTAAAACATCGAAATTGTTTTTTGTGACGATATAAGAAGTGGGCCCCGAATGAACACCAGGCCCGGGGCCTGCTTTGGATTGATCGGGTCTTGGTAATAGATCTTTAAAATATTTGTTTATTTATATCTACGCAAAATTACAAAGCTATCTCAACAGAAGTAAACTGAAAAAACAACATCCCTTAAAGTTCTTAATAAAAGCTATTAGTTGGATAAATTTAGAATAATTTTTAAAAGAGTATTTAGTGGCTTGATGACAAGAAATGCTTTTATAAATATCGTAACAAATAAATTATAATATTGAAGAATTAGCTTCTATTCAGTTCACATACACACATATATAAATAGCTTCACAGATTCATTCATCAAAAAGCTATTTTTTTTTAACAAATAGTAACAGCGAATAATCTTCCATTACAGAAATGTTTGATATGTAGTAACGTTTAATTTTAGAAACTATTTAGTTCAGCAGATGTAATTTTTAAAAAGTACGTAATCATAATTTTTATAGAGGTCCTTTGGTTTAGTTTTATTTAGGAAAGTTCCTTTTGCTACACTGTTAAAAATTTTGTGCTGGGTTGAACTAACTTTTGTTGCCACAGTAGCTGCAATCATAAGATGGTGAAATCTCGTTCCAATATTTGGAGCTATGTTTCAATCGGAGCTACAACTGCTGGGATTAATTAAAATAAAAAATTAAATGAAATAAAAAAAAATTCAAAACATATTCAATTTCTAAATTGTAACTTTTTTCGAGAATGACCCATATAGGGCTTATGGAGGTAGGTAATACGGAATTATTTTTTGTTGTTCAAATGCACTTTAAGGGAGTAAATTTTACCCCAGAATATTTTTCGACTTCATGATAACTCATTAATGGAGAAAAATAAGAAAAATGATTTAAGTTCAAAATTGCTTCTTTTTATTAGTTCTGGTGAAAACTAACAAAGTATTAATAACAATTGATGTATATTAGAGCATATTTTATTTTGTGCGTGTTGAATTTAATTCATGTATTTTTGATTTATGATAGATTATCCGTGTTTATGCTGTCAGTTGTTCGTTATATAATAATATTAGTAAAATCTGGAAAAACGGAACCTGTGTATTATGAACCCTTGGCTCAAAAAGATAATTTACATAGCTCGAATAATACAATATTGTTATAAAGTATGATATTCTGATAAGACGGAAAGCTGTCTAAAACAGACTTTTTCTCCATTCTCTTGCGATTTTAGGATTTTTTACTATATAACACACAGTATATCATCTATTTTGATAATTTCTCATTAAATATTCAATCAATGAATAACTGTAAATATTTTGCAATCTCTACCTATGATTTAAGGAGCCTGATACTCTAACATTATTGAAAGATGTTCTTTCGTTTCCTCAACTTCAGTGTTTTTGTATATGTAGAAGTTTGTAAAGCGTCAAACGAGTGTATACGGTAAGCTGTTAGCTAGCAAAAGCTTTGCGAGAACAAAGAATGTATGTAAAAACAATATCTCCATTAGAAGCAAGATGCAGCTTTTATTCTTTTCTACCGCTTCTGCTTATATTTTTATTGTTTGTCTTGAAAGATGCTTTTGACAAACAGAAAAATCATCTTTGAATTGACAGCAAAATTCACCTTAAATTTCAAACAGCCACCATTTTGTGAAAGTTTAATTTATTATATCAACTTTTGGTTTGGCGGCGTATAATTTAATATATTTCAAGAAACCATGTTAATTTTCTGTTTAATTATATTATTGGGAGTGCAATCACGTACGCCGATTTACTATGCACTCTATGTATAGTAACATTTAGAGGAGTTTAGATCGATTAAAAAAGTAACATTTCTATATGGCAGTATATTCACACATTTAGACGAAAGGACAATAAACTAATGATAAAAGCTTTTATTCGTGTGTTAAGTATTAAAGCAACAAAAATTCCGCAAATCACTTAAAAACAATCCGTATCAGGAGAACCTCTACTAAAAGAATTGATACACCTATATCAGTAGGGAAATATAAATACATTCGAAAAAAATAATAATAGTTTTCTCACATATAAAAACTCAAATATTAAACAACTTTTTAATGAGAGTAATAGGGGATATCATAAGTTGAAAATGTGTAATTTAAACATGAAATCAGTGTTTGTAGTATATATACTCAGAATATTTAAGAAACTAGCTGATCCGCCCGACGTTGCCCGGACCCATGTCAATAAATAACCTTAAAAAATGTAAAATCAATGTTGAATTCAAACATTTTTCTCCATGAGGGATTTCTGCAATTCCAGGGAAACAGTGCGGGGCTGAGAAGAGACCTACCTGCCTGGGATTAGAAGGTTTATAATTTTAACGTATAAGAAATCTAATTCGTAACGCATGGGAACAAATTCATGGTCAATGTTGCACTCACTTCCAGGTACCACTACTGAGGTAGAGTGCTTGTACCCATTAACCCTTTAACCTTTCAGAGGGCATGCTGTATCACATTTTTTGACAAAAATGAAGTTTTAAAGAGTTTGTTGGTACAAACAACGTTGAAACTGAAATTTATTTTTTACTACTGATGTATGCAACTGCTCTTTTAACATGTATCTTATTGATATTGAAAATGTCTTTCCAAAAATATCTACACACAAGTGGCACCAAGTCACAAATATTATTTTTTATCAATTTTGTTGTTAGTCCCCAATGTGCCCTTGTGACCAAACCTTCGATGAAACACATAGCGTCAAGCGCATTCTTTATATTCCTGAAGATCCAGACGAATTCGCCAAGTGTTTTGCTAGAAATTCAACAAAACATCTAAAATCGAAAGTGTCCGTTGACTCAAAAGTCAACGGACACTTTCGATTTTAGATGTTTTGTTGAATTTCTAGCAAAACATCGGCGAGGGAGTATTGCGATATTTTTTACACTCCAGGTTTCACTTTAAATATGTGGATGGAGAACCTTTTTATTTCCTTCCATCAAGTCCAATATTTGCAATATATTTAGAGGAGTGAAAAGTGTATATTTATATGTATAAATTTATAAAGGTTTTACGGGGCAAAAAAAAAAAAAAAAAAAAAAAAAAAAACGGTTTGGTGATCACAAGTGCGCTGCGGGTGCGTGGTTGAAGACTCCTGATGTAAAACAGCATCTAAAGTTGTAAGCTCTTGAAAATAAAAAGTAATACAAGATCGCTGCCATACCGAGCCTAAATACTATACTACATCTCGTCCATGGTTGCTACTATTCTTGGATGATATATATATATATATATATATATATATATATATAACAAATTTAAATTTTTTAACATATTGTTAAATCTTTATTTTTGAATTTTGTCTTCTTTGAAACTTTGTATGTTTCACTTAACGGATTATTTTCTGATATGAATATACTTAAGAATTGCTCGCATTTTCGGGGATTATTTAGGAACCAATTTACATAATATTGTGTTAAAAGTTCATATAATTGATTTTTCTAAATAAATCAATATTGTTATTCATTAATCTCATACCATAGCGTTTTCTGCAAAGGTCGTGAGATAGAAGAATCCCACTTTTTACTAACTAAAGAGTATCTGTACTATTTTAACTATTTGTCAAAATTATGTTAGTTTCTGGTCTATCATTTAGGGATGAGGCTGTCGATAAAAAACAGATTAGAGTTTGATATAATATATCAAGCGATTATTATATGCATCTCTGCATTTCGTTTTGACCTGTTTATCCAACAAGATGTAGTTAGCCTTGTTCTTTCCTCCTTGTGATCTTGAAATAATTCATTCAATTTGAAAACAATAGAATAAATCCTTTGTCGGAAGCAGGGTGGTCTTTTTTATGAATTCTGATATCACTCTGATAAGAACTTGTTTGTGAATATTCTGTTTTAATTTATTTCAGTATGTAATATGTATATTCCGTACTCATAAGCTTCAGACTATACATTACAAGTACATTGCGAACAAATATTCGAAGATATATTTTGGTTCTGTTTTTATTAGCGTATTTGTGGATGTATACTGCGCATGTGTGTATAATGTGTATCTTATTTTTTTAAACGAAAAATAAAGGTTAAATCTCGTATGTATGATGCACTATATTAATTCAACAACAGAAAAACTGGAATTTGAAAATAAAAATTCTGTACGAATCCTGACATAGAATTTTTTTTATCTTACCTAAATTACTGTATTTACTCAAGTATAATACGCTGATGTCTGAACGTTAAGCAACAAAAACAAAATGCTAATTTTTTGAAAAACAAAAGTTAATTGTAAGTATTCAAAAGAAAGTTATATAAATGGCAGGTTAGCAATCTTAATAACGCAGCCAGTCGATATAACATTTCCTTGACGCCACAAATCACAAGTGTCACATTCACTATAGTAAACTGAACTGTGATTTATTTCATTTGTCTCATTATTACTCTCAAGCAGGGGTGTCAAACTTTTGGCCCGCCAAAAACCACTAATTTTTAAAAGAAATAGTCAACTTCTTGAATAGCAGAAATTCGATGACTACATAAGATAAATATTACTATAAAATTTTAGTGGTATCCGGCGAACCACAGTTTGAACCCCTGCTCTCAAGTAACCGTCATTTAACGAGTCCACTGAAAAGTCAAAATGACTGCTGTTTTGTGACGAGTCATCAAGCTATTTTAAATTGAAGTTATATGGCGACTCTCATGTGACCGTCATTTGGAAACCAATTTGTAAAGTCACCATGATAGTTGTTTTGTGACGAGTGTCCAAGTGACAGCAAATTGACGTCATCTAGTTATTTGTTAAAACGCAGCGTTCATGTTGACTTTACGGTAGCCCCCAAATGTCGGTCACCAGAGAGCCGCCATGTGGTTGGTGATTAATCACAATGTAATGCACATGATGACTTCGCAAATGAGTCTTTAAATGAAGGTCACATGAGATCACACGGTGACTTCATTGGAACGTCACCGGATAACTCGTCACAAAGCAACAGTGACAGTGACTTCTCAGCGGAGCCACCAAATGACGATTAATTGGGAGTAATAATGGGTGAATGAAAGATATCACACTTTGATTTACAGTAGTGAATCTGACACTTGTGACCATTTGTGACGTCAAAGGGACGTCACATCGACCTGCTGTGTTGTAGGCAAAGTATCTATTTGCTACATCTGTGTTTAAATCACTTCCTTTTGAGTACTCGTAATTAACTTTATTGCTCAAAAATTAGAATTTTGTGTATGTTGCTTAAATTTTGAACACCAGTGTATAAACGCAATGATTCTTAAACTGTAGTCCAAAGTCCACAAGAGGAGCATCGGTCCCCCCACGGGATATTTCGTACAACGTAATTTTTTTAGTCATCTAGAACTTCATGAAAATCGTGTGGTTTGGGGGGGGGGAGTAAAATCAAAAAAAAGAAAAAAAAGAATACTGTTAAAATACAGAATAATTAGTTTATTAGTCTCTATTAGTTTAAAATTAAAATCCTTTATTAAATATTCTAAAGAATATCAGTAATTTTAATTTTAAATTCTGGAAGCCTAAGAAGACAGAGGAAATTCAAAAAGGGGTTTGTGATAACTAAAAGTTTAATAACCACTGAAAGTGTTTCTGCGAAATATAAAATGCCTCTAAACTCATTTGTAAGATTTCACTGTATTGCTGTTGTTCCCAAATTTTTGTTTCATGATTAATCGTAATAATCCTCTTACAAAATATGTTCATATGTTATGTACATTTCCAAATTTATAATATTTTGATTGTGCTCTTTTAGAAATGTTTCTTTTGGGGCTTTAGAATTACCATTTAAATAAATATATATGATTACATTGATAACGGGAGTATTTCTAAACATTTCATTTGGTTGAAGAAAAATGGGAAAGTAATTATCTCTAAAAAATATCTATAACTAGCCTTTAAATAAAATCTATATAGCTGGATTTTCTAAATATAAAAAAAAAAATCACCTGAACTTGACCTCCAAAGACCAAGTGTTTTTATAATGCCATACATTCAGTTTTTCTTGTTGCCCGGATTCTTTGTCTGAGTGAAGCATGTAATTATTAACGGTACTTAGATTCCTTCTTAGCTTAAATCGTTTTAGCCGTTTCTGATTAGAGACAAAAGTTTTGCATAAAAGACACTCCCATGTAGAGAGTGAACTTCGCGTTTTGCTGGATTTAAGTATAGCTTTGGTTAACCATTTCTCAACCCCAGTCTTTACTCTCATTACTGGGCAAAAAAGAAATAAATATCCTTTTCCGTTAGATCAGTATTAGGTATTTCTGTAAAACGCCTTTCTTTCTATAATTGTAATGCAGTTTGAAAGTCTTCACGCAAGTATGAAATTTGTGCGTGATGTAGTTTTTTCTTTTCTGTTCTACCAAATATGTAATATAGGTGATTTTATATCTGGCACTTAAAGTGAAAAACTCGTATTTTGTGTGATACACAGATAGTGCTAAGAAAATTCGTGCACTGGCGTGTTAAAAAAACAAAAGGAAAAAACATTTCTTTCATAAGGTCGTATTAGCACAGCATAGCAGAATATAGACGCCAATATATGTACGGCGATCTAAAAGTTCTCAGAATGTATTTAGTATAATATGCGAATCAAATGAACCTATTTTGGAACAAAAAATCTATTTAACCCATTAAAGCCTAGCGGTACCATATGGTACCAGATAAGTATTAACCATTTTTTTGTTTATATACCAGTATTTTTTTACGGAAACATTATCTTTATTTTATGACTTCAAGTTCTTGATAAAGCAAACAAAAATTGCTAGTTTAAAAATACTGGTGTGAAATGCAAGTTTTGCATTTTAAAGACTAAAATAATTCCGGCTTTAATGGGTTAATAAAATCTATTTCATAAACTTATCCTTTAGCAGTATATATTTGACTTCACTTATTAAATAAAATTTCTGGTTCAAAACTGATTCATTTCATTAGCGAATTGCAGTAAATACATTCTGAGAATGTTTTGGTCGCACGATGGTCAGAGATTCAAAAATATGTAATTTTGGAGATTTGATATCCGGCAGTTAAAGTGAATAACTGTTTTTGAAATATATACAGAGCGTACAAAAATACTTAAGAGACCAGTGAGGTAAAAAATAATAATGAAAAGTGACAATATTGTGTTAATAAACTCGTATTAATACAGTATACTAGAATATAGACGTCAATATATGATTTATTAGGGAATCAGGTATTCAAATATATGCACTTTGTGGAATTTGATATATGGCAGTGAATACTGTAACACTTTTTTTTTCAAAAACCAGGCTCAAAATATTAAGACACTAACAAGGTAAAAAAAATAATAATAATATTTTGATAAAAAAAGGCATTTGAATTTTAGCACAGTATATACAATGTCGATGCTAATATATACTTGATTAAGGGGTCAAAACTTTAAAAATTTCTAATTTTGGACATTTGATATATGGTAGTTAAAGTGAAATCTGGTATTCTGCGCGATACACAGAACATTAAAAAAAAATTAAGACACTAACCAGGTAAAAAAAAAAAGTAAAAATATTTTAGCATGATATAGTGGAAAGCAGATACCAAATGTACACTTCATTAATGAATCAAATTCTCAAACTTACAAAAAAGTAAAAAGATCATTTTTTAAAGGGTAACAAAATATATAGTTTTTAAATAAATACGTCAATTTTTTTAAAGTTTGGTATAATTTAATAAAATACAGAAACCAGAATATAGTTGAGCAAACTGTTTGAGACTCAAACATCACAAAAAGGGAAAGTAAACTTCCTTTTTAAAGAGTGAAATACAGAATGACATTTCCATTTGCAAACAACGAAAATTTCATTTTTTTAATAGCTGTTGAATCAGATATGTGATTATTATTATTTTTTTATTATTCTGTTGTTGTTTTTGAAAACCACATCCCGCTGCTTAAATTTTAAGTTTCCTCTTTTTTTTAAAGAAGTGACGATTCACTGTTTATCAGACATTAAAAAATATGTATGTCATTTCTTTTGTAAGATGCATGAATAAACTTTTGCCAGTCTTGAAACACATATAAATTCAATAAAATGTCTTCAAGGTTTTTTATTTAAATTACATTTTTTTAAACACATACACTTCACGCGCACACACACACAAAACAAACCTTGATACTACATCAGATTTGTGATATTTTATTTTATTTTATTTTTTGCTGAAAACCACATCCCGCTGCTTAAATTTTAAGTTTCCTTTTTTTTTAAAAAAAGAAATGAACAATTCACTGTTTACATACATGAAAAAAATATGCATGTCAACTTTTTTGTAAGGTGTATGAATAAACTTTTGCCACTCTTGAAACACATCTAAATTCAATAAATTGTCTTCAATTTTCTATTATTTCAATTACAATTTTTTGAAGACATTCACTTTGTCACAAAAAAAACTTGATTTAAGTTTTTAATTAAATTAAAAATTTTAAAATATTCATTAATAATATTCTAATTATTTCTAATATTCTAATTTATCAAGAATTTTTTTTTATGTTTAAAAGATTATTATGCATATTTTTTTATTATATGGAAAAAATATGATTGCAAAGTGTGTACTAGTTAAAGAGAAAGAAAAATTAATTGGGTTTTTTTTCTTACATTTTTGGATATACTGCCTAAAGTACAATGTCTACAAGCAGAAATTTTGTAGGGAAAACGACGCGAATTATCGTTTTTGAAGAATGAAAACCATGAAAGTTCCCCGTTCAGGCTATGCACTGTAAGAAAAGACGGCATTAATTTCAGCATAATTTGCTGTAAATTTATGCACCCAAATTGCCAGCATTTTTTGCTGTAAATTTATGCACCTAAATTGCCAGCATTTTTTGTAGTAAAATTTAATATGATTATAATCGTATTTGCCATGTTCGAAGCCCATTTCGCTGTAAAATTCCAAACATAATGTAATGTAAGGCATATTTTGCTGCGAATTTACAGTAAAATATGCTGGAAATTTGGGTGCATAAATTTACAGCAAATTTTACTGTAATTTCTGCAGTTTATTCTTACAGTGTGGGAATATAAACCCGTGACTGGAGATATTTAGATATCGAACTCATCACATTTGTGGCTGCTTAACAATAATCTGAATTACTCTTCCCACCCCCAAAAAAAGTTTTAAATAAAAAAAAAATAACTTAAAAAATCAAAATTGTAAATAACTAAATATATTTTTATTCGTAAATTAAAAATATAGTAATATTAACATACACATATTTAAATTAAATCATAAAAACTATTCAAAAATAGGAAACAAAATAACTGCTAATTCACGTAAATAAGTTTCAACTTACTTTAACTCGTCATAAGCGAGTTTCGTACCATCAAAATGATTCAGACAGGAATTGTTATTCAAAACGAAATTTCAGATAAAAGTAATAAATTCAATCTTATTTTACACAAAAATGTATGTCTTATATCATTTAAACATTTCTAGAGTTACAGATTTTATTTATATTTTTATATTTCTATTTATTTATTATTTATTATTATTATTATTATTATTATTATTATTATTATTATTATTATTATTATTACGTAATTGACGAAATAATTCTTGGCCAAACGGTTTGGAGTTTGAAAATTTGCATACGGGTCATTGTTCCAGAAACGCACATTATCTGTGCTACAATTTTTGAACCAAAAATTTGCCAATTAAGCTAATAAAAATATGTTTTTATTTCTATTTTTGTTGCTTTGAAGTTATCTAACATTATGCTCAGGGTTTAATTTCTAAGGAAAAAAGTACCGGAGCCCTAATAATCTGCAGTACTAACACCCGTAGCGCACCCCCCCCCCCCCTCTCTGCCGTCCCTCCAATCTGCATATTTATATTTCATTCATTATTTTTAAAATTTAAAGCATTGTTTTTTTAATTTAGCAAAATAAAAATTTTAAATACATGTATCTGCGTATATTTAGCTATAAACTATTCCACTTTTTAGATATTACTACTTCCAAATAGAAATCATTGCCTAATCTTAATTAATCACAGAATTTTGTGATTAAATAAGCTCAGGATTATGATTCGGAAATAGTGTTAACACAAAAGAGTTGATTAGTTCGCAGCTATGCAGAATAAAAAAAGACTGTTTCTGTTTACTTTTTATTTTGATCAAAATTGCATTAAAATGATTCGAAATGGAAATAAATAAAATTTTGAATTTAAGACAGATTGAGCTCGAGCCTGGCCAAACCCGAAGACTGATATAAAAATTGAGACCGTTTCATCTCCATCTCTTACGTGAGTGACAAATTACATCAGTTATAAGTGTTTTGATACAAAAGAAGGCAAAAGAAAAGGTAATTTAGGATTCATCGGAAGTGTTATTGCATTGGGCTCCGGAGCGCAGTGTTTATAAGCTCCCGTGAATTCTGGCCAATATTTAAATTTTTACTATAAACAGAGAAATACCGGAGCTAAATTTCGGTGGGCTCCGACGCAAATTAAGCCCTCATTATGCTAGTATTTTCCCAGATCATACAAAGGTTTTAATTAAAATTACATTTTTCCATTACCTAAGCTGTTATGTTCGTAATCAAGATGTCCACGGAAACAATGTCTACAGACTGTATGATTTTTTTTTTCAATAAATTATTTGTAATATATTAAATATTAGACTGCACTGAATTATGCTGCTGAATTAAGTTTTGTACAATTAGTATTATACAATTAATATTAAATTTAAATATCCTTTATCAAATCGAATATTGTAAATACATGTATAAGTATTAAATATGAATTTATTGATATTTATATATATTAACATTGTTCTAAGATATTAATTTCTTCGTTATTGTATAAACTGTTTTATCTCCAATTCTACAAATAGTAATTATTTCTAGATGAGATATTATATTTTCTAAGTAAGAATCTTTCAGTAATACGAATACGTTTTTAAGAACAAATTTTTAAAAGGAAAGATATATTTTTTAATTTAGCATATAAATTATTAAATAAATAGAACAATTTTATGTTTAATATCATTTTAAAATTTAAAAAAATAATTTAATTGATGCATTATACATATGTATCATATATAAGTTTAAAGCTGGTAGGGGGGGGGGGGGGGACTACAAAATTGTTGCCACTAAAAAAAATAATTTTTACGAATTAAAATGTTTTTGTTTACATTCATTTATATAGTGTGGAATACAGATGTTTGCGAATTATAGGTTTGCGGATTAGCGGTACTCTACTGTATAATATAACTTGTTTTCATATGTATCGTAAAAGGAATCGCTAAAATATTTTATTTTTTGATTAGTGACATTTCTTTCATTAAAACCATAAACTGTTTAAACTTATATATTTGATTTCATCTAAAATTTTTCGATGTTGGTATTAATTCTTAGATTTCTAAGTGCATCATTGTAAAAAAATTATTCACAATTGTTGTATTTTGCCTGACTGCTTTTTACTACATTTCCTATATTTACAATTAGCAACAGTTAAAATGTAACAATATAAATTTTCTCATAATTCTGTATGATAAATTAATATCTCATTTTTTTTTCTTAGTTATCTGATTGAAAAGTTGATGTGATTGATTCGATATCTTTAAAATTTCCACCTCTCCAAGCTGGAATTGTTTTTAGGAAGTACATGTGTCCAACTTTTGAATAAAATTTCTAGGGTACATTGATTAAAATTAGCTTTATATTATTAAAAAGAAAGCTTAATTAGAAATACTGACATTGAAATTATGTATATTTTTAATTAAAGTTTTGTAAGTAAAATACTAAATATTGCGATTTATGTAATCTAATTGTATTTTTAATATTAATAATCTAGAACATTGTTATTCGTGCAATGTAAATGTAATCTAATATATTGTAATCTAGAAAAGTATAATGTAACTTGTAATATTGTAGTCCATGTAATGTAAATTTAATTCAAAATGTTAAAATAAATAAATATTTCGAAAAAAATAATATATATTTAAAAAAATTAATAGTGAACCAACCGCCTTGTGATTTATTTCCTTTTAACGCTAACAGGCTCAAAAGTGCACAAATAACATGCTATTAAAAAGTTCTTACAGACATATATAGTTACTATTTTATTTTATTTTTAGGATTTACCAATTTCTTTAATTTATTTATTTTTAATTTAAATATATATATATATATATATATATAAGAAGTTTAATCAGTGATAAAATGAGAAAATTAAGGGAGAAGTCATGCGAAAAATAAAAAAATCCAGTTGAAAGTTACCACAATAATATAAATATAAAACTCTAAATATAATAATAATAAATAATAACGTAAATTAACTCTGATAAAAATGCACATTTCTTTATGTACAAATTCATGAATAATGCATGGAATATTCAGTGTAGCGCAATGAGGCTACACTGGCAACTAGTAACAGTAATTTTAGTATTCGCATGACTTCTCCTTATTATTTTTATTTTATCTCTGATTGAGCTTTTCTTTATTTTTATTTTTACAAATTGAAAAGGAAGTTAATAAATGAGAGAGATTGTAATTAATAAATAGAAAATCAAACAGTAACTTCTGCAGTGAAAAGGTGAGTAACAAAAATTCACCTCACTGCATTACATTGAATTTTCAGCATATTATGCGCGAATTTGAACATTAATAAAACTGCGCATCTTTATCAGAGTTGATTTGATTATTATTTATTGTTATATTTAGAATTTTATTTTTATATTATCATTCTAACTTTCAAATGAAATTTTTAATTTTATTATTTGCATGATTTCTCCTTATTATTTTTATTTTATCACTGATTGAGCTTTTCTTTATTTTATTTTTTCAAATTGAAAAGGCAGTTAATAAATGAAAGAGATTGTAATTAATAAATAGAAAATCAAACAGTAACTATATAAGATCGTATGAACTTTTTATTAGCATATATTTGTACATCTATGACCCTATTATCGTCACCCAGGTGATAACACGAGGAGGTTGGCTAAATACCTCCCTCTTTTTAATTGTTATTTATTTTAACATTTTTAGTTATATTTACATTATATGAACTGCAATATTACGAGTTTCATTATATTTTCTGTATTACAGTATTTCCTATTACTTTTATATTACATTAAAAATAATATTCTGGATTACAATAATTCTAATTACATTTACATTACATTAAAATATTCTGGATTACGATATTTCAAATTTTATTTATATTGCATGAAAAATAATATTCTGGCTTACAATCTTTAAAATACAATTAGATTACATTAATTGCAATATTTTGTATTGCACTTACAATACTCTGAATTAAAGTTCAGTCCGAGTATTTCAAATAGTCTAAGTAATTCTCTTCTGATAAGGATAAAGATTTTGTTTGTACATGTTAAATCAGTTTCCCTCCAACTCTCATCTTCTCAGTTTTCCAGCTCATCTACTGGTCAGGTCAAACCTTCTCTTGGGGTGCAGTGTTGTAGACTTGAAAATATGAGTATCTGCAGAAATTCTAGGGAAAAGTTCAGGAGCTGCAAAACACCCGTCAGATACGCCAATGAAGCAATGTCCAATTTCTCTGCTATCTAGGATCCCTAATTGAAGTGTTCAACTGATGTCATTTATTTAGCTTTTTAGCAGCTATTGAATACTAAACTTAATTTTAAAGGGGCTTTTTTTTGGTGGCAATGAACGTTTATTACTAAACAAAGGGATAAGTTCCTATTATTCAGAGTACTGTCCATCATTAGCTACAACTTTTCCCCATCTTTTTGGTAAAAGATGAATTCCTCGGAGGAAGAATGATTTATCTTTTGAGGTTATCCATGAATCGAGCCATTTATGGATATCTTCAATGGAACTGAAGTGCTATTTAGCAAAATGATTCTACATGGATCGAAACAAGCGGTAATCCGAAGGAGCAAGGTCTGGGGAATAAGGCGGGTGTGATAGCACATTCCATCTGAGCATCTCTAGAGTTGCCTCCACCTTTCTTGAGACAAGGGATGACCGACCCGGGAACCCAGCTTTCGCTTTAGAGTATAAGTGCAATCCCGGGGCGAACCACATGGGGTCGTTCGTTGTCGTGCTGGAAAATCACGTTGTCGTGTCTTCTAGCATATTCCGGCCGTTTTGCTTTCAATTCGAGATTACGCTGTACGAGTTAGTTTTCGGTAACGATCCCCAGTAATGGTTTTACCAGGTTTGAGTAGCTCCGAATAGATTATTCCTTTCTAATCCCACCAAATACAGAGCATTACCTTCGAATGCTGAATATCTGGCTTTGCTGTTGATTGAGATGGTTGGCCAGGATTCCACAATGATTTTCTGCACTTGGGATTATCGTAATGTATCCATTTTTCATCCCCAGTGACGATACGATGCAAAAAACCCTTCCTTCATTGCAGTTGAAGCAGCAATTCACATGTGCAAAACGGCTTTTGATGTCTCTTAACTTCAATTCGTATGACACCCAATTTCCTTGATTTTGAACCATTCCCATCGACTAACATTTCAAAACTGTTGTTAAAGGTTTAACATTGATCTGCGTCCAGCAATGCCTGCAATTCTGCGTCTGTAAACTTTTTCGGTTGGCCAGAGTGTTCCTTGTCATTCAAATCCAAATCGCCACTGTTTAATCGTCGAAACCAGTACTCACACGTTGAAATCGATAGAGCATAATTCCCATAAGCTTCGGTCAGCAAACAACAACTTTCAGCTGCCGATTTCTTCAAATTGGAACAAAAATGTAACACTTCCCGCACATTCCGTTTCGTTGACACAAATCTTGACATCTTCAATGCACAAAACACATCTGTTGTTTACACTTTGACTAAATGAAATATACTGATTCTTAAAGCCTAATGACAGGACTTTCATATGTCGTTGGCTGTCGTAACGCTCGACACCTGCCGGTGCTAATTACATTATCTGGTGTCAATCCTTTAAAATTAAGTTTAATACCCAATATTATTATCTGTCCATGAACATGACTCAATTTCATTTGACAATAAGTTATTTATCAAACCAAACTATAAATAAACAAATTTACCCTTTGGAATTGAATCTACAGCTTTACAGAGTAATGAATTAAAATAAATAATGTATCATGATACAAAAAAAAAATTATATAAACCCAATAAGATGTACAAACTAGGGCTGTGGCAGTCCATGTACCTGATTTGACATACTCTGTGGACACTTTATTTATATGAAATTAATAATTTTATTATTTAACTAGCAGAGTTTCGCCCACTTCGCTGGTCGGTTTTTCCCAAACGCGCATTAAATTAATAAGATTTAGGTTCTCACTGCTTTCGGCAGCGTACACCTGTGCAGTCTACGCCCACTCTGGTCTAGATTCAAACGAATCTTGATTTTTCATTACATTACATTATTAACATTACCATAACATTTCGACCAAGGTCAAATTCAAATTTTCAGCATCATCGTTTACATTGTTATAGGAATGGATTTGGTGTTATTGAAACTTGAATTCAATCATGGCGGTAACAAAATTTACAGGAAAGTTCTTCTGTTTCTGAAAAACAAAATTTAAACGCGAAAAAAACGCTAAAAAATGCATAAAAAATCTAAAATCGCAGAGATTTAAATTTACTATATTGGGATTAGACATTGAAACCGAATTACTGTAATATCTACCTCTTCTGTTTCGCACTTCTCGTACATTAATGTTTTGTTTATACGCTTGCGATCGTTTTCTTTTACGAACTTCACTCATCGTAACTCTACTTAGTTCATTTTGTAATCTTGTTTCCCCTTCAGCAGTTTCTCTATGTCTGCTTGCTGAGTCTCATTCGATTCTCTTCTGTAATTCCTTCTCGTTTTTCATCTGTTAAGTTTTCTGTCGATCTATTCATTTTCTTTCGTTGTGAATCTAAACGGGCTTCTCGCTCCTCATCTGTTTCATTTCTTCGCTGTTCTTTCTGTTTCCTTCTTTTCGATTCACCACTGGCAAGATCTCCTCCTCTTTTACGTTTCGGCATCCTGTTAAATGTTATTATTACTTAACACACCAAAATTCCATTTAGTACACTGTTTACTACCTTAAGCAATTCACTTTCACTTATTACGTTTAAAAATTTTCACTGCAATTTATTTCACTTTCTATCTTTTTCACTTCTCCTTGATCCACTCTAATCGATTTCTAAAAGTGTACTGACGCATGCGTCTCGCCATCCATATATATACCCTTCTGAGCGGGAACGTATCCCCACCACAAGAGAATCATGGAACATTCGAGAATGCTCCAGAAGATTCTGGACTACCGTTTCCGGTTTCAAAAACATTATAGAACATTATACAGGGTGTTTCAGTTAAACGTTTCAGAACTTCTAAGAGGGGTAGGGTACATCCTGACGAACCAAAATCATATACCAATGGTCAGTCAGAAATGCTTTCCTGACGCGGTAGATGGCGTTGTGCGAAAGTTCCAAGCTTTCGTGCAGGGAATCTTCATTTCGCACAAGAACGCCAAGTTAGTAAGATGGATGATTACACGAACGCAGAATTAGCCGATATGAATTTGGTGTACGGGGCTGCAAATTGTAGTGGGCCAGCCGCACAGCGTTTGTACGCGGAACGATATCCGACGAGGCGTATTCCCAGTCATAATTTATTTGCAAGACTGCACCAGAGGTTAGCTGAGACAAGTTCATTTGGAAGAGCTGACAGGGTCAGTGTAAGAACAGCACGGACTCCAGCCGTCGAACAGAATGTGCTGCAGCAGGTACAGAGGAATCCAAGAACGAGTACACGAAGTCTAGCAAACGTAGTCGGAGTTTCCCCTTGCAGCGTCTGTAGGATTCTCCGAGAACAAGACATGCATCCGTTTCACGTGCAGCGTGTCCAGGCACAGCAACCGGAGGTTTATGCACCTCGTATTGCTTTCGCACAGTGGTACCTTGGAAAATGTGCTACAAATCCCACTTTTCCTGCTGAAGTGTTGTTTTCCGATGAGGCATCCTTCACAAGGGAAGGAATTTTCAACTCGCATAACGACCATATCTGGGCGGTCGAGAACCCGCATGCAATACGACGTCGTGCAACAAAGATTTGATATTCGGTCAATGTATGGGCTGGTATTATGGGAGATCACCTCATCGGACCTTACCTGTTACCGTGTCGTCTAACCGGAGATAACTACTTGCTCTTTCTGCAGCAAGTATTGCCACAACTTTTGAGCGATGTACAGATTTCTGCATCGACGCAACAGACAATGTAGTTCCAACACGATGGAGCCCGTGCCCATTATAGCGGAGCTGTTCGTAACTACCTCGATGTCACATTTGGTCAACAGTGGATCGGACGTGGTGGTCCCGTGCATTGGCCTGCTCGGTCACCCGACCTATCATGTCTTGATTTTTATTTCTGGGGTCATATTAAATCGCTAGTTTATTACACCCCTGTTGACAATGCTGAGGAGTGGGTTGCAAGAATCGCAGTAGCTGCCGGAGAAATTCGAAATTCGCCTGGAGTATTCCAGAATGTTCGGATGTCCATGTGTCTGAGATGTGAGGCGTGCATTGTAGCCCGTGGAAGCAACTTCGAACACTTACTTTAATCCATGTACCTTTTGCTTCTTTTCATGTATTATTAAAACGATTTCTCACTTACGGTCTCTTTTCTTCATGGTACTTTTGTGTACAACACTGCTTCAGGAAAACATTTCCGACCCCACATTGCTATATGATTTCGAGTTGTCAGGATGTACCCTACCCCTCTTAGAAGTTCTGAAACGTTTAACTGAAACACCCTGTAGAAAGTTCTCGAACGTTAAAGAAGAGGAAGTCCCTTCGATGGTCTAGAACTTTCTAGAACATTCTCGGACATTCTGGAACCAGAAGTCCCTTCGAAGGTCCAAAAGCTTCTGGGACGTTCTCGAACAATCTTGAACTTTTTGGAACACTCTTTAACCTTCTGGAATATTCTATAACATTATGGAACATTCTATAAAATTATCGAACATCCTAGAGCATTCTGGAACATTTTAGAACATTCTGTAACATTCTAAAACATTCAAGAACATTCTGGCCAATTTAGGCAACTTCAGCACTCGATTGTGAGTTACCGCACCGACTTCCCATAAGAAGTTCGTTGGTGCGATGTCCTCTTTTGACGCTCATATCTCCGAACCTAACCGTGCAGTTCCAAACCGAAATCTTCATGGATGGGGGATGGAGGGCGACCATATCATATAACACCCATGGGGCTGCGGGGTTGCGTTGCGGAGTTATAGCGGCACGTACATACAAACCATGCTTACATTTATTATATATAATGATTATTTGCAAGTATTTCACGATTTTGCATATGATTTCAGCATATTTCTATTATAACATACTTTCAATTGCCATTACATTTTTAGCAAAAATTTTGTGACAGCGTTCTGTACGTTTCTTTGAGAATGACCCAAATTATCTATTTAAATTCATAGTTGTTAAGTCACATTTTCTTAAATGTTAAGACACAATGGATGTACTAGAAACATTATAATGAATTATAATGCGGTAGAATTCTTACTTGTGCTACTACAGACATTTTCATGAAACTATGATTCCCATTGTTCTTCATGTGACACGTGTCATTGTTCTTCACTTGTAGATAGACCCACCACGTATTTTCGTACTAATTTTCAAAATTCGTGTAGTATACACCACTGTGACTTTAACAACTGAAAAGTTACTTGAATTGAAACTCAGAGAAGCGCTATTAAAATAATTGACAAATAAAGAAAATCCTTTATTCAGACAATTGTATTTCGAATTTCTCCTTTTTTATTATATCTAACAATGCCATTTGAAGGCAATCTTCTGCAATCTTTTAATTTAGTTGTATATCAACATGGTGAATTTAATTGAATTTTAACGATTTTTTTAACCTGAAACTTTTTTAAATATTATTTTTAGTTCTTTTCTGCTAATATATTTTCTTTTCAAATTAGAAATGGACATAGAAAAGCCTTTGTCTAATAAGAAGCCTTTGTCTAGTTTTTGTCGTAATCTTTGATATTCTTCTTAGTTTTATTATGCTATATAAGGTCGACGACTTCCAAATACTAAGATGCTCTTAATGATTACTAATCAGAGTCCTGTGTTAGGCATATTCCTTTAAGCAAAATATATTGTTATTGAAACTCATATTTAAAACAAAACTTTTTCTATACATTTTACTAATGGTTTTTATGTTCTTTTAATCCTTCAACTACAATAAGATCTTAAACCAATTTATTTTAAACAACATTTAATAAAAGGGTTGCGCGACTTTCAAACAATGAGAAATTATAATTAAATATCATAGATATTTCTATTTTTGAAATAAATTTTAATTAATATTTATGGTAACTAGAGCAAACTCAGATTTTTTTCGGATTTTTTTTTTTTAATTAAACAGAATATTGAATATATTTGGCAGAGTTAAACATTTAATGAAAACATAGCTGAAAACTTATAAAAAATGTTCTTACCCCTAAAATTTAATAGTAAATATTGTCTAATTTAATCATCCTAATCTAATGAATTTTAAAGATTAAATTGGGCAAACATTTCTATTAAATTTCATTGGTAAAAATAAACTGTACAAGTTGGCAGCTATCGGAAAATCATTTTCTCATTATATCTTCCTTCAGTGATGTTTTTGGAACTGCAGTAAACTTTTACGAAATAGTTATAGTATCATAAAACAAATAAAAATAATGTGCATATTTATTGGATAGCTACGTGAGACAAAATAAAAAAATACTTTAACGCCTACAAAACCTCATTTTTCACATTCTAAGACAGTTTACGAATGAACAAAAAAAATATTTACTCTATTATTTACACTTAGTAATATATGCCCACTTCCACCACTTCCTGAGATGTCGTTACATTTTAGACAAAATAATGCAAGTCTGCTGCTAATGTCACCAACGTGTTCTTGCGGCAAATGGGGAGCACGGAGTGGTCTACTTTGCGTATGTTTTATATCGTCGTTTCTTCGGCTAAAATTAGTTTTTGAAAGCAAGTTTTACTTTTTTTATTGTGAATGTCATTTTGTGATGAAAAAATTGGTTGTTGTCGTTTGACATTTTCGAAATTTTGTTACTGTAACCGAAATTGTAAAAACTCGATGGCTGTTCTTTACCTCATTCTCAAGCCCAAACACCCTGAAATACCCACATCTTAAATAGCATCTCGTTTTCTTGAACGGTACGGTTAGCAGAGGCTCATATACCGGCAAAAAATGTTCATCACCACCCTGTATGTGTGTCTGAGTGTGTATGTTATAGGATGAACATTTTCAATATAGAAATTATTGTAATCTATATCAGAAGTATTCAAATTTCATAACGAGACATTTTATGCAGACAGTAGACGATAATTTTTTACATGAAACCTTTATAAAAGGTTATATACAATATGAAAAGTGTTTTTGAAATTAAAATAACATTGTGTACTTTAACAATATCTAAATCCAAATTTTGTCATTTCTGTCTGATTGGTGTATTTTTACTGGACTTTGAACCCACATGAACAGGCAAAGAAAAGACAGACAAACATGCCCTTTTTTTATTTCCAAATAAATTTTAGAAGAAATATCAAGAAAACTAATCTTAAAAAAAAAAATGTATTATTGAAAGTCAAAACATCTGTTAAAAAATATTCGTGGACCACATTGAAAAAACATGGAATTGTTTTCCATTGTCCTCCTTCCTTCGAACTCAATTAATAGATAATATATCATTAGTAATCATTATGCAAAATTAAAATAAAAAATACAATCGTTTATGTCTGAAAGCTAAGCCAGTCCTTAAATTTAATAAGGGAGATAGATTACTGAGGTAAATACATCCGAGTTGAGCAGAATTGTTTGTGGTTAAAATAGGTTAGGTATCTGGTACATCTGTTTCAATAATACTACAAATGAAACATACATTTATTATAAGAGAGAGCAAATTTCAATTTACAGAAAGAGGTTAAAAATAAAATTTATATCATTAAAATATATAAAAGCATGTGATTTATATGAAATTGGTCTACAGACGACTGAGATCAACAGCATAAAAGTGGATGCGAAAAGAAAATTTCAATCGAAATATAAAGAAGAACATTAAATAACGAATGAATAACCCATAGTCTAGCGGACATGGAATGGTATCCTTCTGAATTATGTGGCGGATTAAAAATATTACTTTGCTTGGGCAAAGTTTAAACGAACAATTATTTTATAAACAATATTCTGTAGAAGAATAAATTTGGTTCAATTAAAGGATGGAAAATAAGTGGTTTCTTTACATGAAGTATGCTAACAGGCAATTTAATATGCAGGGAAAATAAATAGTAATTTAAAAACTGCGCATGACCATGGGTTCATGACCAAATAAAAGGGTATTTTTATAATGAAGGTGAACCCTATTTTCTTTAAAAAAAACTTTTAATCTAAAACTTCCAGTAAAATAATCCAAAATAGAAAATCATTATAGACTATAGAAAATCATTATAGAAAATTCTTAAATTGCGTTCTGATCGACATTCGCTATACCCTATTACCAGCTTCTTTAACATTTTAAAATAAGGTTATTTAACATTTTGCAAAATGTTTACTTAAAACCCTTTAAGCGTCTCGCGGAATTTTTCATGTATGTTCAAAGATTCGTAAAATAATAGCTATGAATGGAATTGGTATGGAAATTTATATTTGATTACCTTACACATTTATTTATCTTATACAGTGGAGCAAATTCACATTAATATAAATTTTTTGTTGAATCGCACTTTGAATTCAAATATTACATGACGGAAAAACACGGTTAGGACGCTTAAAGGGAAAAATATTATAATTTGAAAGTCGACTTACATCATTTTTTAAACTATATAAATATAAAAAAATATAATTGTTTTTCTACATTTAACCTTTTTCTGTAAAGTAAATGTAACGTATCTTTACATTAAAAAAAAGTAATAATGTGATTTTTTTTTTCAAGATCAAAGTAAAAGCTGTTTCAGTTTTACTTTGAGTAAGTATATTTTATATTTACAGAAAATTTTGGCCTTCTAAAGATGTAAATCACATCTACATGTGTAATGTGAATACATGATGTTTAAAGTAAAATTTATTATTTTTCAATGCAGAACAATGGAATTTTTATGATTCTGTTTATTTTTCCGAATCTTATTTCTGAAAAGGCTTCTCCAAACATTTAAAATATTAAGATAGAAAGGATATATCTACGTAAACTATTAAAACAATATCAATTTAATGCATTCTAGATGAAAGAAAAATATTGCCTCTAGAATAAGGAAATAAATTCTAGTTGATTTCAAACCCTAAAGTTTGGTCAAATCGTAATTTAGCCGTTCAGAATCTTAGTAGTTTTTCTGATATCAACAAAGTTATTCAGCTCTAATTTACAAATATAGTAAAACTTAGATCAAATTATTACACTATTTTAAAAGATTGTAAACATTCCTAACAATTATTAAATAGAAGTACTATTATGTATTACAACATATGAAGATCTAGTAATTTTCGGATCTTTTTAAGGATAATGTTTAAATAGTTCTATATTATTATATCTATATTATTTAAATAATTCTATAGGGTTTTTTCATTACAAGTTACTAAAAAAATGCACACGTCATGATTTGGCGATGAGAAAACACTTCACGACACATGTATCGCAAACAATGGTAGACAAACTCAAAAATTGTACAATCTTGAAAAAAAAAGTGATCAATCGTTTTTTCACTGTGTTGGAATAAGTCTCAACTATGATACTCCAACCATTGAATATGATTTTCCTAGTTGAAAAATTTTTTTCTTCTGTTCATTATGACTAAATTACATGGCATACAGGAGTTTCCGTGTTATATCACATTCATCATTTAAAATGCTATAGCTATAGCTCGGATGAATGAAATTAGTGCTGCAGCTTGCAGCCATGTCCAACAAATAAGAGTGAATTATGCCAGCCAGGATATCGTTGGGATATCTCAGTAAGAAGAGCGTTGGCACGGCAAGCCAAAGTACCCAGGTTCGAGTCCTGTTCCGGCAGTTTTCGCTCTGTTGGAATAAATCTCAATTATTATACTCGAACCATTTGAATATAAAAATAAAAACAATCCCTATTAATTCTGTCTCAAATCACTGTATAAAAATATGACTGGTACGAATCAATTAGTAATGGCGTCTACTAGTTAATTATAAAACTAAATTTTGCTTAGAAGTTGTCTACATATAGAAATTGTACTCAAGGTTACAATTAATATTTCTTTTGAAAATTAATTATGAAATTATATATTTTTAAAAAATATTTTCCAAAAATTATGAATTGTAACCTATCAATTTTTTGAAGCTTTAAATACGCGAATCCATAATTACAGCTTATTCCGCAAAATAGTTTTTGAATTATGTTTTTAAAACTTTCCACATTGCAATCTGTTTTGCAACGATTACAAAAGATTGGAAACTCGAATCTTTAAACTTGCATAATTCCTAAATCAGGTGACTAAATGACTTGCTGTTTGGTATTCTAAGGTAAAATGTATCTAATAATCCATATGTTATGCCAAAATTAGATGTTACTACTGAAAAATTTCAAGTTTGGTGTAATTTCTGTATATAGACGAATCCCTAAGCAAAATTTAAGGATAACATTAATTACTAGATGCTATTACTAATCGATTGGTATAGGTCATATTCATGTTTTCATACAAGGATTTACGGCAGAGTTTGTAGGGGTGATCACTTTTTTCCCAGAACTGTACATAATTTATCTCTTTAATTTATCTAACATCTAGTAAACGGATTGGTGATATTTTGTTTTAAATAATTTGTAACCTTTAATTATGTCGTACATCTATCCGCACAAACATCTCGTTTTAAGTTTTTTTTAAAAAAATGAGATAATGGCACATTTCTATCATAAAAATTTCTTAGATGAATGGGTTTATTGAGTTATTAGAATTTTTTTGTATACGAAAGTAATGATAAAACATTCAGTTGCATTTTTATAGTTTAGAATATATTTCTAAAAGAAAGGTTAATAATAAATATTTTCTATGTAAAATCATACAACTATTTTTTAAATCAGTATAAATACTAGCTTCTAAAAAGCATACTTAAATGAAGATTTGGAAACGTCAAATACGTCTAGTCCATTTTATGTAATACTAGCTGACCAGCCCAGTGTTGCTCGGGCCATGATAATAAAATTAAATAAACCTAAAGTTCGTATGATTTTATATCTTTAACCCGATGTTGTATAAAATTCTGTATTTAAAAGTGCTTTGCACGGCTACTGAAGATCCTTTATTTCCACTTTCCACCGATACGGGCGCATTCTGATAAAAACGAAGTTCCGCCACGCGTTCCCGCTGCCTGTAGCACCATATAGTAGGCATGCAGCGCACGCGCTACAAACACTTTTAGTGCCACTTTCCGCCGCCAGGGGGCGCACCCTATTCCAAAGACTACCTTCAGAACGAAACTCCAAATCGTGTTATAGCACGAGTGCTGCTCTCGCGTTCAAAATCCTTTAGCTCCGCTTTCCATCGCTAGAGGGCGCAATTTGTTCCATACGAACATCCAACACGGGTATCCGTTGTATAAAGGGAGTTGAATGAACCAATTCCCGTCGAAATCAGGCCCATAGAACTCTAGAAAATAATGCGCCCCCTGGCGGTGGAAGGTGGAACTAAGATCTGTAACACAAACAAATACCAAGTCGAATCATCTAAATGCCGTTGTGATCGGGCCCATAGAACCCGAGATAAGAATGCACAGTTAGATAAAGAAACTTGTAGAATTGACGGCCAAGGGGCACTTGGTCGAGTGCTCAACAAGAATTTATTTACTTTGATTGTTGGTATCCATCAGGTATATACAGGTTGTGTACTTTTATTAGAAACGTAAATTTAATTTTTACGAAAATCGTTTTTTGAAATTTCCTGTATTTTCTATATATAACATTTATAAAACGCTACGTTAGAAGATCTATGTTAAATTTCTTAAATGGAATTTGTTTTGTGTAAATAAGAGCAAGGCGTTAACCCCCTCCCTCCCCATACCCACAAATATAACGAATAATTTGTTCAAGAAAACCACCTTCGCCTACATTAACGCGATCATTAAAAGAAATAATTAAATTTTTCTGATAATTAGAACATAACGAAGACGTTACACTAAAATAGCCGACATCAGATGACAACACTTCCCATCCTCAATTTCAAATTTATATCTTAATTATTTATCTAAATTTGTGTTCATTAGTTAAAATTGGTAATTATTTCCCTTCATTTTCGCAAACTAAATCGAGGGATCGGAAAGAGAAACAGATCTCTTTGTAGTTCCGTTTTTAATGAAAGCAGAACCCTGTTTGAAACTTTCTCTGAATTTTTCACTGGCGCCGGCAGATTTTTGGCAGTTTTTTGCATAAATACGAAAAATTACCGGCCGAATTTTTCAAAAATCGTATAGTCGGATACAGAATTTTTTTTACATATGCTCAGAACTTTTCAAATTGATATCTTAATTAGTTTTCTTAAAATTCGCTAATTAGTAAAATAAATTCGAATTCGTTCATTTCCGCTTGCAAATCCAGAACAGCAGTTCTTTTCTTTAGCCATTTTGATTTAAAAGATGGCATTTTCGATACGATGTTTAATGATATTATAATTAATATGTTGGGTAATTATCAAAATATTAAAATTCTGAGACTCGGGTGCACATGACCAGACCTTGGACTATCCACACCGAAATTTTCAGACTTCTAGGTGGGTTAGATTTTGCTAGCCATCGCCAACAGACACACACACACACACACACATACTTACACACACACACAGAGCGAAACTTTATTTTATTAGTATAGATTAGTCAAAATATTAGTCAATTAGTCATTCATATTCGGCTTAATGTGATTCATTCCCAATACTCAAAAGCCATCGAAGTTGCTCCCATATTTAAACCTTGATTTAAATGATATATAATTTAAAACAAGCCCAATTTAACGAACATTTTAATTTTGTAGCAATCAAATGTGTTTTCATTTTGGTCACAAAACGTCTTTTGAACATACGTTTTAAGAGTCATTTATCATTTCCTTGAAACATTGGATACACATGATTCCAATAACGCCTCAGAAATAACACTAGAAGAATGATATAAAATGATTTTACAAAAGCTTGGCACTACTTTGGCAAAATCTTAACCTTAAATTTATATTGGCCTTCTGCAAGAACGAAAAAACTGTGAAGAATACGATTTTTAAGGGTTGTTTCTCGCAGATTAATATGCCTATAATCTTTTATCTTTCTTAATGATTGTCTTGCCCATAAATTGAGTAGGAATAGAAGATGTAGAAATGTTTATGACCTTCCGAGCATTACTTCTTTTTTGCAGCCGATGGACTAGGAGTTACTTGGATGGACTACGGGTTGGGACATATACGTCCGAGTGGCTAATTATTTTATTCCATTCGTATCACTTTTCGAACAATAATCTCTGCCATAAACTCATACTAGATTATTGTCACGAAAAATCTACCACGAGGATTTATTTGTTTTTTTATTTTTATTATTTTTTTTTTTGTAGAAATATTCGCTTTTCCTGGCGGGTAATCAAAGGGTCAAGCGAGATTATAAAGAAGAATTTATAAAGCTCCTTTGATTATAACCTGTGACAATATGAAATAATTCAACAGATTTTTATTATTTCTGCATCATATACAATGAACAAATTGTATAATAATATTTTACCTTATTATATCAAAAAATTGTTTTATGAAATGTAAAATTTTCAGTTAATGACGAATAAATGCCTAATGATAATTATTCACATTTAAAATGTTTCATCCAGGACACGTTTTACAAATTCAATGTTTCAAAGATGTGTGGTTTAATTTGTCAATAATTAAAACGAAAAATGCAGAAAGATGACAATCTTGATGAAATATGATCTTAAACAATCCCTTCTTTTTTCGAAATTACTAAAGTCTGTAATATCATAAGCATAATATTTTTTAGAAACTAGCCATATATATATATATATGGCTTCATTATGTCGGATGTCCTAAAATGAATTCACTGATTTTAAAATCCAATAACTTGCAAACGGTGACAGATATTAAAAAAATTCTTGCAGAAGGTTTATGAAAGATGTCAAGAGCTTTTTTACTGTGATTCCTGATTTTAGTTCGAATTACCAGCAATAGGTGGCGCTTCAAGCAATAGACGTCCTATCGGGACAGAAGTAAAAGTCATACAGCATTGATGCGAAGGGAGGAGGTTAAACATATGGAATGAGTTTTTAATTGGGCCCTAAGAACAAGATTGTATTGGCGAATGAGACCCACTCAATATATTTAACCTCCTTCCTTTATGATTGTGCGTTTAGAAAACACTCTAGAAATCCTGAATAAATAGTGTGTTTTTTCTTTCCTGTTGCCATATGTTAAAAAAGACAAAGCAAAAATTAAATATTTTAATGATTTCATTAGTTGTCGCTTTCTGCAAAGTGTAAGTGAAAGTTGTGAATTTTTCATAATCGGAATCACACCAAATTAACATAATGTAACGAAAGTTTTTTGGAACAACATGATTTGCAATCATGAAATTAGGCATGATTTTTAAGATAAACATAAAATTCGTATAAAAGAACGTTTTTCAGAAAACTACTTTTATTTTATACGTATTAATGAACTGATTTACTTTTCTTACCACATTTCTTTTTTCGAATATTTTTATTTCTTAGTGGAATATTCTTAACTAGGATCAGAACTAAATGTTTTTTTCTGTACTTATATATTTGTAATTAATAGTGCAGATGTGTTTAAGAATTTTTGGGATGCCTAAAGAGAACTCTGTTGTTATATTTAGCAATAATTTACTGTGTATACTTATTTAAAACTTTGTGTATATTGTATATTAACCGAGCTTCGCCTGGCCAGACGGTTGATTTGAGGGGCAACAAAAAAATCATAAACGCATTTGATTTCGTTTGAGTTACTCTCTAAATGCCGGCCACAATACGAACTCGGAATTTCACCATATCATTATCAAATTTAAAGGCGTGTTCTTATTACAACATGTGATGAGAAACTAAGGTAATGAAGAAGAACAAACAGTACATTTTCATAACACGTAAGCTATGCTTTAAACAAATTTGAATTAATTCATTAAAAAGTAAATTCACGAAATGCTTTAAGGGAAAAATATTTTTCATCTTCATACAGAACTCGCAATCATTAAAAAAAATGACTTACTTAAATAGTCTATCTAGTTATCCGATAATCGGTTAGCAAAAGAAAAAAGTATTTTAACGTTGAATGCATCCATTAAAAAGCGATTCATTTCCATTAAGAACGCGCATCTAATCAAATTAACTGCCTTAGCTATCAAGCATATATATATGTTATATAAAAAATTTATTTCCTTCGTATCCTTCCATTTTATTCGCATTAATCTTTTAAATTTAATCTAACTTCTGTCATAGTCAGTATTTCCTTAATTCTTAATAATATCTATTCCTATTTAAAGTCCTTTTAAAAGTAAATATCCATATATTAATAATTATTTTATTCCAAATCTTAATCTAAAATTTTAAGTTCATTCGTCGCTTTTATCAGCTCCCCAATCTATAAAATTCCGAGACGCGTTCTCATTTCGAATGTTTTTTAAAAGCCATTTTCTTTTTACTATTATTATTATTATTGCTCTGATTTTTTCGCGCGCTTGGGATTTTAACTTCAAAATTTATCCGCGACCAGGTTCGGAATTCTTTGCTGTCTTAGCTTCTCCTTCGCGCCTCATTCGCTGGGCTGGAGCTAGCTTCTCACTCATTGGGTTGTGCGCTCGTGACGTAAATTTCTGTATGCCTCCGCGGAGAGAACAAAACTCGCCCGCATCGGTGGGAGCACTAGATTTTTGACGTAGCTGAAAGTGTAAACAAATATGTATCTGGTGTTTTTATGTCGTAGAATATTCATCTGGCCAGTTAACAACTTGTAATGAATGGAGTGACCCATCGTGAAAGCCGAGGGCTATGCTATAAGTTTTATACCTGTGGGAAATGTGCTGCATCGCTCTTATTCTTAATAAACTATTCATCTGAAAATTGGTTGGACTTTACTGGAGAAACTGTTCTGGTGTCTTTTCATTGCCTTACTACTTCGCCATGATCATGGAAATCGACTGCAAGATATTAGTTCTTTAACGGACTACCTTTTCTCATGGAAATTTACATCTGGTACTAACTCAGCTTAGACAAAATACCACATATATATAAAAAATAATAATAAAATAGAAATCCTTTTTGCCGCTGCTATAATTTCCACTAAACCAGTAATAGCAATAATTCTCTGTTTTTTTCATTTCATAAATCAATACGTTAAAATCGAGTTGAGTTGTCGACAACTTCGCTTCTAAAACCAAAACCTGACTTCATTGGTTCGGTTCATAAGCAAATGACGTCAAATGTCTTTTCTGATTTTATTATATGCATGCTAACAAAGTGAGTACCATGGTTTTCGGAACGATAAAAATCACAATCAGTTTAATTATTTTCGAAGAGGTTTGTTTACGTTAAGAATGAAAATTTGTATGGGGTAACCTCAAATATGAGCATTTTAGAAGGTAGCTTATCTCCCAAAAATTATTTTTTTAACGATATTTCTAAAAACTTTTATGTAGTTTTTTTTAAAAATAAAAATGGCCTACAGGCATATGAAGCGCAAAGTGGTCAGCCCCGTATCTGTTTAGAAAAGTGTCGTGATTTGCGCCTATTTATGCCGCGAAATCTTTAATTACATTAAAAAATATATTTTTTTATTGGTTAATTTCGTATAAATTTAAATAAAGTCATTTACTCATTTATTTCTGTTTGTATGTAAAATGCATCTTGGTGATCTCCCAAGCGACGCTCTAGACAAGCAAAGTCCGTCTAGTAATAATAATAATAATAATAATAATAATAATAATAATTGGAATAGAAGAATGAGCATAATGGGATACTTTCGAGGAATTAATTTCATTATGTCAGCAATACGATAAATTTCTATACAATGCGTTAGTTAATATTTTGGCTATGTAGTCATTTATTTATTTTTTAAAATAATGTAGGGATAAGATTATTTAAAGCATCTTATCTATTTATAGTTTTAACCTTTTTCTTTTTTAAAAAATGCGATAACATGGTGCCGGATAACCTACTATCTACTTTAGTAGAATAATTTAGCTTGACAAATTGTTTTTCTAAAACACGGGCTCGAGAGTACCAAGAATTTCAGCCACTATTAACATAAAATTTGGCTTTAATTCGATACAGTCATTAAGAATTCACCGATATAGGTTTTACCCTCGCCGATCGTGAAATCCGATGTTAACCTATTGGAAAATTTACATAGGTTAGTATTCATTACCTAATATAATTATTAAAATATGATTTTCATCATGAAAAAGTGAACGTTCAATGCTACGTAGTGCGTTTTGAAAAAATATTTTTCTACATTTTAAATATTTAAAATAATAAATAAATAAATAAATAAACCTTTGAAATGTTTATTTGAATACAATTTTCATATTTTAACATCTCCAATTTGATAAAACAAAAGGCGCACGACGTCGGTATCGAAAGTTCTGATGGTGAAAACCGTATTTCGGAAATTATATTATTTAATGAATGATCACCTAATTAAACTTTCCTTTAGTTTAACATATCATTTCGCGCTTGCCGGGGAACGGTGGAACACCCCCTTAATATATTGTGGCTATCGCTTGAAATAGTTTATAAAGATTATCGCACATTTTATCCTCATGTGGAAAAACATCTGCCGGATTAATTTCCCTCGACTTGGAAGATTCCCATGCGGGTACATTCATTCCTACAGGAACAACGTGTAATTCGTTTTCTCGCGAGGTTTCCTGTTTATTTTTTATTTATTTATTTATTTTTTTTTTTCTCTTTTAAGAGTCTTGGCAATATCGTTAAACATTTCACAATCGAATTTCAAAGTGGTGAGAAATGCAGCTTGGCTTTAGCATAAAAGCAGTATTTTCCCTTTGAGTAATCTTCTGAAGTCACAAACTGATAAAAGATACCCACGTGGTCAAATAAGCGTTTGTTACATTCCGAATGGATATAAAACAAAATGTTCAAATCTCGACTGAGAAGATGTAACAATTTACAGAAAATATACACATTAAACAGGCAAGTTATCTTACTATTTTTATTTTTATTTTTATGCTAAAAATACGTACACAGATCATGGGATTAAATACATGGATCATTCTACAGAATGTATCCGTTCATTACATATAATACATCCGTTCATTAATAAATAAATAAATAAATAAACCAGTCTTCATCAAATATGCATTTTTAACATCTTATATTATGTAAAACCGCTGAAACATTTTTTAAAAATAGTAATTTGTTGAATCGAGATTAATAATTTATTTTGAAATGATCCAACTTTTAATCTGTACACAACTAATTTTTCACCCCATTTCAGATTATGTAGGTGGTCGTATAATATTTGTATTAGTTTTGCTTAGTTTATTTTATAAAGATTTACGGTTTAATTTCTTTAATAATATTGTAACGGAGGATACATCTACTATGACACTGCAGACATTAAAAAAAAAAAAAAAAAAAAAAAAAAAAAAAAATTCTACCGTTATTTCAAACCAAACATCTTCGTGGCAGATTTATACTAAGAATCAAAGTAGATTATTTTTGTTTAGAGACAGAGACAGTAAAGATTAATTTTTAAAAAGTAGTTATCATTCGAAACCCTTATCAACGAAAGATACAATATACAATGTTTTGTTTCATTATTCCATATGCTTATTTAGTGTAGGATATGTAGCTTGAAGTAAATATTTACAAAAAGAGCTTATTGTGTATGAATTAAAAGCACATTTTTATTAAATAAATGATGCTCACTTTTTAAATCAATAACGGTGAATACTTAATGCTGACGATCATTTTTAGTTCAGAGAGAATACTTCAAAAATAATCACAAACGAAAATGTGTACATTCATGGTTAACAATTTAAATTAGAAATGGATACCTTTCTCCTCTAAATATTTTTATTAGATGGCGTATACTACTATATTTTGGAAAGCATTGCACATAATTTTATTGTTACGGAGGATACACGAAAGGCTTGTTGCAGAAATTCAAACATAATTTTTGATAGATTAAACTTTCTTTTTCATAACGAAATTTAATTTCCAAAGAAATTAATTTTCCGGTAAAAAATTATCTTAATGAAAATGTAAGTGTTATTGTAAGTCTTATTGAAAATATAGGTATGTTAAGTGAAAATGCTAATAGAGGGTATGAGTTGTGATATGTAAGAAAGGTATACAAATATACCCCGTTCATTAATAAATAAACTAATTAATTGACCATTCTTCATCAAATATACATTTTTAACATCTTATATTATGTAAAACCAATGAAACAGTTTTTAAAAATAGTCTACTACTAAAAGTTACCTACTGTGAACCGAAAAAGTAACGTTTTTTGTAAAATAACCCATATCAGATATTGTTTCATCTTTATTGCTGTTTTTATTGTTGAATTTTACCCTTTATGCCCCCAAATTATGAATTTAAAAATGTAGCTTTTCAAAACTTTTTTTTGTTATGTTTTAAAAGCAGATTAGAAGAGTTATACAATAATCATAATAAAATTTTAAAAATTTTCGTTAATTAGAGCTAATAAAATGGATCGGGTCAATATAATTAAAAATATTTCACAGCTTTGAAAATAAAGAAACTGTACAACATTTCATTACATTTTTAAAGAAAATTTATAACAAGAAACGTATTCTTGATAAAAATTACAAAAAAATATTTTTCTTTTCATTTAAACATAAACACACAATGCACGCAAAGTAATTTTTGACATGTAACCAACAATTACACAGGCCTATAAAATAATATACATTTTTCAACACCATTCAAGGTGTCTCTAATATTTTTCTATGAGCTAATCTAAAAAGTGAAGAGCTATTATTTACTATCACGCATTTTTTTTATGACGATGAATATCCAGTAAATTAACACAGAAGTTTTAACAAAGTTTAAAAACGCTTTAAAGTAAGCTGTTTCTTACATTTAAAAAAAAAAAAAAAGTTGTTTGTGCATTAGTGCATCATAATAATATTTAGCTTAGTTGTCACTAAGTTAAATATTATTATAATCTACCAAGAAAAAAGTGAACACCCAATGCATTTTAATCTCCAAACTGTCACAGAAAAAAATGAAAATAGCCATTCGGATGGAATTTATTTTTCCAATTTAAGTGTAATAAAAAAAAAGAGAGAAAATAAAAATAAGGGATGGTCTTCGTATTGAAATTGCACCAAACTCTAAAATTTAAAATACGAAAATCTAATTTTGACATCACATTTGACTTTTAGGTAAATTATACCTTAGGAAGCCTTTCGCTCAAGTAGTTTAGGAATTATGATTTTTTAAATTTTCGAACTGCTAATGAAAATTAATTTGTAATCATTGCCAAACAGATTTCAAACCATGTAACTTTTTATACCTAACTTAAAAACTACTTGGCGGAATGAGCTGTAATTTTGTATTCGCATATTCGAAGCTTCTAGAAATCAATCCCTGTTAAAAAAAAACATTCATAAGGTTACAATTCTTATTTTTTCGAAAATCAATTAAAGAAGTTATACTTTTTTGAAATAAAGTTTTGAAAAAATTATAAATTGTAACCTATAATTTTTTTAAAAGAGAAAACGATTTCTAGAAGCTTTAAATATGCGAATCCAAAATTGCAGCTCATTCCGCCATATAGTTTTTGAGTTATGTACAAAAAACTACCCTCATTGAAATCTGTTTCACAACGATAACACACGAGTTTAACATTAGGCGTTCAAAATTTTAAACCTTCATTATTCCTAAACTACTTGACCTAATGACTTCCCGTTTCCTACACTCTAAATAAGAAAGAGTGACTATTCACTCTGGAGGAGTGGATATTCACTCTATCGCAGAGTCAAAATTTGCTCAACCTCTTTAGAGTGACTATTCACTCTAGGAAAAAGTGAAATTCTTGACTCCCTGAAAGAGTGAGTATTCACTCTTTCAGGAGTGAGTTTTTTCACCCCTGATAGGAGTGAACAGTCACTCTTTCAGGAGTGACTAAAATTCTTGAATAAAAAAAAAAAGAGAAACTCATTTTTACCACATGCTTGTTCGTAGGCGGTCACCCTCCCAAGTAGTAACCGAGCTCGCTGCTGCTTGACTTCTGCGCTCGGACGAGAACTGGTACCTACAGCTTGCTACAGCCGCTTACAATTTAAAAAGCTCTTATTACATTATTTTAGCTTTGTTTCTTTTGTGATATTCGAACACACTTATTAAATTTGTGTAGAAATCATAAATATTTACGGTGTTTCTCAACTGTGTAAATAAGAAACTGAAACCTTCTTTTTGTATCATATAATACAGAGACTGTTCGCACATTTTTTAGACAAATTTGATAAATTATTTAAAAAGATGGAATTCTTTTAGAGGAAAAAATTCTGACAACAACTTATTATGTGTAATTTATATTATCGTCTGATAATTTCAAATTTATTCTTATTTCAAGATTGCGCATGCTAAAAAAGCTGTGAATGGGAAGATGCGTTTGCGTTTTTTTTTTCTTCTTCCGAACAGAAGTATGCTAATTCCACAGTCTAAAATGATTGCAAAGCGCATAATATAAAAACTTTTTAGTGCGAAATAAACATAACAATTGATTGGAAAGTGCTATTCCAAAAATCAGTACATATACATAGTAAAAAGATATCAGATGAAAAAAAAAAAAACAGGGAAAAAAAGAGCCCATTTCAAGGCGGAAAACGAAGTTTCAAGTAAGGATTTATAACTATCGCAAATTTATCTTACATCGAAAACATCCATCGATATCCATCGAAAGCATTATGCAGAATTAGAATCAAGAAACAAGATTATCATACAGATTATTTCAGAAAGCAATATTCATATTTTAAACGTTAAAAACAACAACGCCGAAATCGTCTAAAAAATGTGCGAACACCCGTCTGTACATTTCCGCTATGACAAAAATTCTGTTACAACAAAGCAGTTATTTATTTATTCATTCATTTTTTTCTTGCTAATAATGTTTTCATAATTAGAGCCCGATTAAGATTGTCCGAGGCCCAGGGCCTGTTTACCAAATAGGCCCGTGAAGCCGAAGTTTACTCACTGAAATACAAAGGGGCCCCCAAATTTACTTTTCAAAACTAATTTTTAGAGGGGAAATTTTAGTCAGGGTAAAAAACGTTTTCTTTTTTCTTAAATTATAGCTGTTAAATTTTTCCTAAGATTATTTCCGACGCATTTATACTCTTTTTTTTTTTTTTCTATAATAAATGTTATAAAATCAGTGATTAAATGCACCGTTTTTCATTTCTCTTATGTTTAATTTCAAACGTGCTAAAAATAACAGAAAATTTAATCTGTATAGTTATATTTTGTTTATATTTATAAAGAGGTTAGAAATGATATAAAATATGTAGAATAGGTTATTTAAATAAAGAGGAAAATAATTAGCATTCAGAGATATTAAATTTCTGTTTATAAACTAGAAGCAAAATTGTGTTGCAGCTAAGCATAAATTTACTTCAAATATTTATTTTCCCTGCACTTTTCTTAGCATTGGCAAATCCTGCAATTTGTAAAGCATAAAATATATTTCCTGTCCATAATTCTATCGATTCATTTATTATTTCAATGCCTTTTTCAGTTTTTTTTAAAATCGTGCTACTATATATAAAGGATTTCATTTTAGGTGTTTCGTTTCGATAACGGAGATTACTCGGATTCTCATCCGTCAGCTGGCGCCATCTTGTGATTTTATTGGAAAAAACTGTTTTCCTCACTCTTCAACGGAGTGAAATATCTCACTCTTGTCAACGGAGTGAACAGTCACTCTCGACAACGGAGTGAGATATTTCACTCTTTTCTAGAGAGTGGAAAGTTCCACTCTTTAAAGAGTGCATATTTATAAAATTCACTCCTAAAAGAGTGAAAATGCCTCTCACTCTTCCAAAGAGTCAACTTCTCACTCCTTCCAATTTTAGAGTGTATCCTAAGCTAAAATACACCTAATTTATATTAATTATGTAAACTAGTCTTGGGTGTTCGTGTTGATAAATTTCAGAATTTTGTACAATCTCAGTATAAAGACGACCACTAAACTTAATTTTTATATTGGTAATTAAAATGTATGGGGTGGTTTTTTTTGTTTGTTTTTTTGGCCAACTGTATTTTCTTCCTCTCGTTGAATGTCTCCCGACCTCTTTTGTGTGTGTGTGTGTGTGTGTTGTGAACCACTTGCGGCTGTTTCCTATGTAAAAACAAATATTAGTCTGCTATCTTGTTTAGTTGAATCTGATGTCTTTATTACTAAATTTGAAAATTAGGAATTCGAAATGCTGATGTTTTTAAGACTAAATTTATAATTTACCAATGAAACAGAAATTCCCGATTTGTGTTAAAACTGTACGTGATAAACATTTTTGAGTATTTTCCCCAAAATGATCATAAAAAGTATATAAGAAAAATCCTTTAATTTAAAGAACAAATTTATTGCACGCCTGTGTTATTCGTATATACATTAAAAATTGCTTCTTATTCCCGAGGTACTTAAAATCACCTCTTCAAAAACACTTCAGAAATAAATTAAAATGATTTCGATTTTTTTTTATTTGACAAATAACGTTTCTTTTTACATAAAAAAAAATAGTAAAATATACAATGGATTTACCAATCGATGATAGGGTGGAATATTTAACGTTGATCCTGAAGCGTGATGTTCGTAATAGAGGAACCAAATACTTTTTATAACGATATAATTAAACTGGTATATTTAAAGCAATAAATGCACGTAAGAATGATCATACACAGTACTTTCTCATTAAGAGGCTACTTCACTCAGGCGAAAACACCCGCTTAATAATGTTAATTCTGTGGTGAAATATTTTACGATATCTCGTTCGCATTTCAATATTTTTAAATGATTTTTTTTTTCATCGGATAGCTGAGGTCAATCTCTATGCACGCTTCTTTGTAGCTTTTCGATTTTTTTTTTTTTTTTTTTTTTTTTTTTTTTTTAAGTGTGATCAAAATCGAAAAAGTACAAAAGAGCGTACATAGAGATTGATCACAGCTATCCAATGCAAAAAAAAAAAAAAAAAAATTTAAAAATATATGCGAAGGAGATATCGTAAATAATCTCTCCCATAGGATCATTAGCAAGCGGATGTTTTCGCCTGAGTGAAGTAGCCTCTTAAGCAATATTATAAAAAAAAAAAGTGATAAAAATAGGATTGTTGTATGGTGAATAGGTACGAAAATAAAATGTTCAAATCTTAATTGAGAAGCTTACTACTTACAGAAAATATGCATATTTAAAACGAAAGTGATCTGGTTGTTTATGTATATATTTTAAATTAACAATATGAATCCAAACAAGACATGAAATATCATAGATTATTCTTGAAATTCTAATTATATTGTTACTTTTCACATAACTTTTGTCACTTTTTACTTTCTTACTATCTAACCCGCCCGTAATAATAAATTTAAACAAACCTCGAGTTTGTATCATTTTATATATATTTAAACTGATTTTGTATGAAATTATATTTTTAAAAGTAACTTTCGCGAAAAAATATTGATATTTAGTGATAAAACCGTTCTTAAGAAGACATTTTCTTGTTTATTCACGTAGGGTCGTGTTACAGTTACAAAAAAAAATATATATAGGGTAGATGTGCCAGTAATGGACACCCTTAAGGAATTTCTTTAAAAGATATTTTTTAATTAATAGTCATAATTGTTATATTCCACATTTTTTAATATTATATTAATCTACCAACAATATTTAACCATGCTCATAGTCACATTTCCCAAAGTGAATCGAAATTTAATTGTAAACAGCAGAAATAAATCAAAACACCCTAAATTCCACTAATATAATAGACACACAAAATATAATAGATAATTGATATTATGATTGTATTTAAAACTAGAATTTAAAGAAAACGTATTAATGAAATAAAAAAAGCTGAATTTTTATTGGTTATTTTTTTATAAACCAAAAATATTGAAGGTGGCCCATTACTGGAAGGCGGTCCATAGGCGGTCCATTACTGGCACATCTACCCTATATATATATTCTTGTTGCCCGAACTCTTTGAAATATTTTTATGTCATAAATATAAAGGTTTTACAGCCTGTGAAAAAATGTAGTGAAAAAAATATTGTTATCTAGTTGTAAAAGAAATGTGTTTTCTTCTTTTTTTTTTTTTTTGGTTTTTTTTTTGTCTGTTTGTTTTCTTATCGGCTCCTTTAACATGACAATAAAAAAATGTTCTCATCTTCTTAACTCTCTGAAAATTTAATCGGTTATAAGTATAACTTTATCCAAGCCATCTTTAAAATTTCGTAAAAAAATATGCATATTTACTACTGAAAATATAAGTCGAAGCAGAGCGGTGCCATGCCAAAACATCCCGCTTTTCCGCTTTTTTTTTTTTTCGAAAATTTCTCAGATTTTATTTTTATATTTTTAAATATTTCTACACTTCCGAATGTTTCGAAAATTTTGTAGGTGATGTAAATCTGGTCTAACAAGATTCCCTAAAAAGGTTGTTTCGAAATACGTACGTTTAGTTACTTTTAGCGTAGAATACAGATCGTCTCCGTGAGGCGCGAAGTGACCTGCGTTCACCGGTGTTTCTGAAATTGTTAAAATTCGTACTTTTTAAAACCAATTAGAAGAAGGTTTGAGCTTTAAGAGCATATTTTTGGTTTGTCGTTACCTTAAGTTTCGCATTCGAATGGCGTTGTCATAAGGGGAGAAAACATCCTTCGGGAATTTTTTTTTCAAATGGTTAACACGATATATTTTCGAATTGATTGCGGCATTTGAGACGGAAGTGTGTGATCTTTCAGAATATATCTTCCAATTTTAACTGTTCCGAACGGTTTGGTTGATTTAGGCCGATTCAAAACTACGAAATAATACAAAAAACCCGCGTCCTCTTCATTTCCTCCCGATGCGTAGATCGGGTTCTGGACATGCGCGAGCGATTTTTATGGCTCGCAAAGAAAGAGATCAGCTTTTGATGAGTTTTTAATTAATATCTCAGCTAATTATCAAAATATTAAAAATTGGAGCCGCAGGTGCATCAGGACATACCTTGGACTATCCTTTCAGAAATTTACAGTCTTCTAGGTGCGCTAGATTTCACTAGCCATGGGTGACACACACACAGAGACATACACACGGACACACAGAGCGAAGCTTTCTTTTATTAGTATAGATTACTACTATAATACTTAAAGACAAGTCAAACATTGGAAATCGAGAAATTATGCATTTAGAGATATTATCCTCGAAAAACAGTTTCTACGTCATTTAATAATCTATTCTATTCTTAAAGCAACTAATGAAAATAAAAATTAAGCAGGAGAGATATACGTTTAAAATAACGATAAAGTCTCTAATAATTAGAAACATACATATATTTACTTAAAATTTTATAAAATACACTGCTCAAAACAATTAAAGGATATTTGAAGTTTTATATAAAATAAAGATATAAACGAATTTTTTTTGCCGAAAATAGAAGAAGAGAATCACAAATGCAAATTTTTCTGGTTTTCAAACTGTGGAGTATGCAAATTTTGAGTTCGACGTCAAAACCGTCGCTTCAGCGGCAGCGAATGAAATTTGACTTTCAACTGGATAAAAGAGAATGAAGACAAGGATGATCGGCATTCAGTGATTGCTTTGTTTCGATGAGTACGATGTCTCAGCGAAGTCATTTGACAGATTCAGAAGCTTGGAGAATTGTTGGTAGGTTAGAAGGGGGCCAAACTCAAGCCGAAGTAGCGCAAGCCATTGGAGTGTCACAAAGTGTCATTTCCAGGATCTGGAACCCTTTTTTGGAGAGTGGATGTGCAGGCCGAAGACCAGGGCAAGGTCGTAGACGGGCAACAACGCCCAATGAAGATCGGTATTTAGCGTTAACAGCTCGGAGACACCGAAACATGAACTCTACTCTTCTCCAACAACACCTTCGCTCGGCTACAGGCACCACGATTTCAACTCAGACTGTCCGAAACCGGCTCCATGCTCTAGGTCTGTATGCTCGCCGACCGATGGTATGTGTTAGATTAACATCAAGGCATCGTCGCGACCGCAGGGAGTGGGCAACCGAGCATGTCAACTGGAGGAGAAATGAATGGAGCAATATTCTGTTTTCTGACGAGTCCCGTTTTTCTGTGCATCCGGATAATAGGCGTATTTTCATCTGGAGGGACCATGGCAGTAGGAATAATCCTGCGTTCGTGCACGAAAGTGTCAGATTTGGCGGTGGAGGAGTGTTGGTGTATGGTGGCATCTCCATTGACGGGCGCACTGACCTCTACATCATTCGAGATGGAGCTCTGACTGGTCGCCGATATAGGGATGAGATCCTCAGACCTATTGTAGTCCCTTACGCTGCAGCAATCGGAGATAACTTCATTTTAATGGACGATAACTGCAGGCCACATCGTGCAAACCTGGTGGAGGATTTCCTTTTCGAGGAAGGAATCGTTCGAATGGAATGGCCAGCGTGTTCTCCAGACATGAATCCAATCGAGCACGTTTGGGACGCTCTAGGAAGACGAGTTTCTGGCCGCCAACAACCCCCACAAACTCTCCAAGAACTGGAAAGAGCTCTTCTGGAAGAGTGGGGCAGAATACCCCAACTCGTCATTAATAGCCTCATTGAGTCCATGCCTCAAAGGTGTTCAACGTTGCTGGCCGCCCGTGGAAACCATACCCCCTACTGAAAATGATTTTCTTTGAAGAAAACACCTTTTCTTTTTCTTTTTTTCTCATATGCACAAATTGTGTTTTTTTTCCTTTTGTACACAAATGCGCAATAAAATGCATTTTTTTCTGCCAAACATGTGTAATTTATTCTCATATAACCTACTATGTCTGTCGACCATGTATCAATCAGCTAAAGTTTCCCAGATACAAAATCCACCTAAAACTGCAATATCCTTTAATTGTTTTGAGCAGTATATTAAAAACACATTTAAAGGTGTTAGGTTTATATAGTATGGTTCGAGACCTTTCAAGACGCACACGCGCTCATTTTAGCAGATTAGAATTCAGAAAGATTATGACTGGAAGATAAAACGTACGCAGAAAAACCAAAACAAAATAATGTTACGTAGTGCAAACGAAGCCAGTCTAATTTTTTAAAAGAGGGGGTGGAAAAAATTTAAGTAGAATTTTCTGGTGCTGATTTTATTTCAGGTACCATTTTTAGTTAAAATCTCAATGGATTCAGGGATATTGGAAAAGTAGTGGTAAATCACGTAAATTATAATAGCAAAATATTATTCCAAAATTCTGGTGTCAATATGGTATTTGAGTATTAAAATTAAGTGCGATATATAATATCCCACCACCCTTCAAGGGGTTAAAACAGTAAATTCTATCATTTCAACACTTTAACAAAAGAATTACTTTGCCCCATAGGGAGAGTTAAAAAGAGGAACGTGTCACGTGATTGTCTAATATTTTATTAAATTTTTAGTTGATATCCTTTTAAACGCTACTTTTTGTCCAGATAGCAAAGTTTCAACTAATATTTTTCACGTTAATCTGTTTCTCATGGTCTAAGTAGTACTATACTTACACCAAATTTTGCTGCGTCTGGCTCAATGGATTTTTTTCAACCGAGCTCTAAACACTTTTAACTATAACCGCATACGTTTTGTAAACTCAAACCGGCATTTTTTGTTCTTCGAGTATTTTCACACACAACTCGAGATATCAATCAACCAACCGAGGTTAATATACCTTTAAATAACAAATATATATATATATATATATATATATTATTAATCTGGAACGGAAAGGTAACAAACCTGCATTATTTTTCGATATAGGACAACATTTTCTTTTTTTCCTACTGTAGTTATAATAATGATAATAATTTATTAAGCATTCTCGCTGCTCTTTAAATTATGTCACGTAGCGTTTTAACTTGAAATATAACTTCGTAAAAAATTTTAATATAAATAAGGGGTTTATCGTATTTCAGTCATCGTAGACTTTTTTTTCCTTGAGATTTTAATCCTTGCGTGTAGGTTGAAAGTAACCGATATGTTACGGAAGAAGCCGTAAATAAAAGGATTCCTTTTGTCCCAGAGATCGTTGCATTTTTTGTAAAAAAAAAATAATAATAATAAATAAGTAAAAAAAAATATGTATGTTTCATAAATAATATCATATATTTTTTGTATCTTTTTTTATATTTGTAACGAACACGAAATTTTCCTTGACATTCACACTTGCAATGATTTCGCACAAAAAAAAAAGAAAGAAAGAAAAAAAAAGAAAAATCCTCTTTAGCTTTATAGTTATTTTTATTTATTATTATTTTCTTTTAAAATCAGAATGAGAGTAATAACAAAAATGTTCTTTCTTTGATAAAGGACGGCGGGTAAACTAGATCTCATCGAAACTTAGCGGATTTGCAAAATTTACGATAGCGAGTTATTGGGGGCGTATTTAGTTATTTTCTTTATTTATTAGCAGACGCACTCGGCGTTACTCGGGCCTGGGATAACAACATTAAATAGGTAAAAATTTACCTTGCCGCTTCCTGGGATTACTGTAAATATATGTCGCTACACTGTTTGTTTTTTCAAACGAACCTCTTTCCATGCGCGTAATAATAATAATAATAACTCCCAACCATAGACCAGAGATATTCCAGAGATCCCATTTTTGCTCCTTGCTCCCTACCGCTACGTCACGTATACATCTTTATAGCAATGGTTTTTGGCGATGAAGTCGTTACTTAGAAAACCAATGCTGGAAATTCTATATGAAATTTCGCTGCATTTAAAAATCAAACAATGAAAGTGCTTATTTTCTTTAATAATTAATTGAAAAAACTATTTCATTTTTTTTTAATGATTAACGAAAGTTTGCTCGATACATAAGTATAAAATATAACATGGGATGTTTGGAGAATATTGGTTGATAAAATACAAACTTATCATTTTTAAAGAAAAAAGGACATTTATTTTTAAATCGCGGTTAAATTAAAATTTAATTATATTAACAAAATTTTTTATTGAGATTATTAAATTATAATTACAAGTATATTTATTAAAGAAAATGAGAAAAACAAACGTAGCGCGCTCCGGCATCGAACCCGGGCCCACGGAACAACGAGCAGACGCCATACCAACTGAGCTAGGGCCACCACAGCTATCTCGTTACAAAGTAAGTATTTAAGTTATGTTATAATATTAGACCCCCCCATTTCTCGAGAACTAAGGAGCGTTGTATAAAATCAATTGAACCTGAGACTAAGGGGCTTCTACCCTACAACATATATAAAAATAATCAAAATCCGTGATTACCAAGCTTGGCACTCTCCTTGTTAGTGTATCTGCAATCAATTTTGCAGATCTCTAAGTACGATAAATTTCCCTAGCCATCGCCAAAAAACAAACACACGCACACATAAACAAACAAGAATTTGTTTATTAATATAGATTTACTCTTGCACACGCGCACGCACGTGTATATATATAATATCATAAATTAATTAGTCCATACTTGATGCCAAAATCATACCGTATTGAGATAGCCAAATTGCATAAACCACATTCAAATTAAGTGTATAAAATGAAAAGAGAGATAAAATAAAATGAAACGAAATAAAATAAAAAAGATAATATATAAAAAAAATAACGTATAAGGAATCAAATAAATTGAAAAACTGGTAAAGTGAGACACTTCGTCAGGGGCCACCACCTGCACTTTAACAGCAAATAGTAAGGGACAAGTAATTTCTGTGTTCAGAAAAAAATTGTTTCGTGATAAATTATTTTCATATGGTGCTGAATTACTTGTCAAAACATTTATAGTAAAGAATAGGAGAAAAAATAAAACACATGAAAATAGACCCCAATATAATAATAACAGGAATGAAAAAATCATGCGTCAAGCATAGATTATGAAACACTTTCCAACACATCCAGAAAAATGTTACACCACTTCAATGTTATTAAATAAGGTGAAAGAACATAAATAAGTAACCAGTTTAGGAAACATATAACACATTAAAAAAATCATTTTTTGCAATTACCTTCCATAGTCAAAAAAGTAGTCGAATTATTTTGTGAAGCCCTGTATATGAGCTATAGACTTGGATATATACTATATTGCATGATGAAATTTAGTTCAGTTAGAAAGTTTACTATTAACAATTTTTAACAATTGATGGAAATGCACTCGTATTCTTGTGTACAGCCCTGTATATTATCCAAGGACTTTTGTACGCACCACATATTAAGCTAAAATTTAATTCAGGTAATAAACGCATAAGGCAACTTAAAACTCACTTCTAGCAGTTACCAACAATAAACGACAATGTATTTGTTTTATGCGAATTCTGTATATGAATTTATTTATATTCTACAAACTTCTATTGGTCCACTAAATATAGCTCAGCAAGAAAATGCGCAACACACTTAAAAACTGCCCTTAAGGAATTCACTCCCATAGCCAGTATTACTTACAAATAGCTTTGTGTAGCTATGATTTGTGAATATGATCAAGAGAATTTCGACACACCACGTACTACACTGTTAAAAAATTTCGTTTATTGACAGGTTGTCTTCCGTGAATTTTGAACAGAAAGTTTCTGTTTTGTTAGAAAAATGGATCTATCCCGTATATCTGCAGAAAATTTCCTCATTTTTCCTGAAAACAACGGAACGGACGGAGAAAAAAGCAGCCAACGGAGATATTCCGTTATTTGCTGCATGTTTATTTTCAATGTTTCAAAAACTGACATGTTGCTGCACAGAAAAACTAAAAATTCAACAAATTAAAATTTCAAGTTTATTTAAAACAACAAGAAAATAGTGCTTTCGAATATAAAAAAGCAAAAATTAAATTTTTCTATTCTTTCAATATTATTTGCAATTCATTTTTTAAAGTTATAAAAAAGTATTCGCACTTAAAATATATTCTAAACAAACAGATTAATATATATATATATATATATATATATATATATATATATATATATATATATATAAAATAGCTAAGTTAAGTGAAAAAAAAATCGATTCTATTTAAAAAAGCAACAAACAAAAGTAATGCTTTCGAATTAAACTCATTCCTTTAAAATTATTCGCAATTTATTTTTTAAAGTTATAAAAAACACTCACACTGAAAAATATATTCTAAACGAACACATTTAAAAAATACATAATAGTTGACTAAAAATCGATTTTCGCAAAAAAGCAAAAAAAAATATCGAATTTAATTCAAAATATAATATTTATATTTTACATCTAACAATCAAATTAAGAATATATATAATTCATGTTTTTATCCTCTATTAATACTATAGTTTTCAACCATCATCTCATTACGAAATATCCCCGTAATTAGCTTCAAAATTACCAGTTTTCTAAACCCCAAATTGTTTAAGTCCCAAGCTGCGATTTGAAGACATCCCGTATAATCGTTTCCTACTCTCACTCTAGCAAGGACCCGCTGGTCTTGCGGTAAAGCACTCAGCTCAAGCCGCTAACGTCCCCAGTTCAATACTCAGGTCTGGCAGAAAATGTTCTTCCATTATATTAAATACTAGCAAGCTACGCTGGTCAATTTCTCTTAACGAACCTTTAATCAAACAAAATATTAACATTTCATAATTCACTTTTATATTTTAACAGAATAATAAGGATACTATAATTTGTGACTCGTGCTATAGCCAATATACACGTCAGGACACGTCGCCCTTATCATTATCTTTTTACGCGTGAAGGTTTCGCTATGGTACTCTATGGTGAAATTTGGTAATGTTAGAAATTCAATAGTTGAAAGATCGCAGAATCATTAGATCATTTTTCTTTAGAATTTGTTCTTAGAGCGCATTTAGATCTTATAAATAACAATCATGCCGAACTTCAAGTTTCTAGCTCCTTCAACATCGCAAAAATCGCAATTTTAGAACGTTTTTCGCTTCTGCACCCCCCTCGGGGTAGTGGCACCGACATAAAATATAGCTTATGTTGGAGCAGGGATTGTCACCATCCATTTGCCACCATCACTTTTGAAATCGCTTTAGTAGTTCCAGAGATTCCATAGAAATTGTAATTTAGAATGTTTTTAGAAAATTTTTTGCTTATTTCAGCCTTTTAAATTTCGAATTTTTTTAGACTTTGTTCTTATAGAGCATTTAAATCTTGTAAGTAACGACCATACAAAATGTCAAGTTCCTAACTCCTTCAGTATTGAAAATATCATAATTTTGGAACGTTTTTCGCTCCTGCACCCTCTGCGGGTAGTAGCACTGACATAAAATTTAGCATATGTTGGAGCAGGGACTGTCACCATCCATTTGCCACCATCACTTTTGAAATCGGTTCTGTAGTTTCAGAGATTCCATAGAAATTGTAATTTAGAATGTTTTTAGAACGCTTCTTCCTCATCTCACCCTTTTAAATTTCGAATGTTTTTATAATTTGTTCTTAGAGAGCATTTACATGTTATAAATAACTACCATACCAAATTTGATGCTTCTATCTCCTTCAGTATACAAAAAATCGAAATTTTAGAACGTTTTTCGCTCCTGCACCCCCCTGGGGGTGGTGGCACCGACATAAAATATAGCCTATGTTGGAGCAGGGATTGTCACCATTAATTTGCCACCATCACTTTTAAAATCGCTTCAGTGGTTCCAGAGATTACCCTCTACAAACAAACAAACAAACAAACAAACAAACAAACAATCTTTACTACTTTATATATTAGTATAGATAAGGGGGAATTAGCCCCTTGTTCCCCCCTTCATACTTAACCAATCAATCCCGAAAACTAATCAGGGATGCGCCTTAACACAGTGAACCTATAAATGAAATTTGAAGGAAATGGGATAATTCTGCATGAAAAAACCATTTACATAAATTAAGGGGGGTATTAGCCCCCGTCCTCCCCTTTATACTTAATCAATCAATCCCGAAAACTAATCAGGGAAGCGTCTTAACCCAATGAACCTATAAACAAATTTTGAAGCAAATAGAATAATTCTGCATGAAAAACCCATTTATATAAATTAAGGGGGGATTATCCCCCCATTCCCCCCCCCCTTTATACTTAACCAATCAATCCCGAAAACTAATCAGGGAAGCGCCTTAACACAGTGAACCTATAAACAAAATTTGAAGGAAAACGGAAAAATTCTGCATGAAAAACCCATTTAAATAAATTAAGGGGGGGATTATCCCCCCGTTCCCCACTTTATACTTAACCAATCAATCACGAAAAGTAATCAGGGAAGCGTCTTAACCCAATGAACCTATAAACAAAATTTGAAGGAAAACGGAATAATTCTGCATGAAAAACACATTTATATAAATTAAGGGGGGGGGGGTTAGCCCTCCGATCCCCCCCCCTTTATATCTAACTAATCAATCCCGAAAACTAATCAGGGAAGCGCCTTAACTCAGTGAATCTATAAACAAAATTTGAAGGAAAACGGAGTAATTCTGCATGAAAAACCCATTTATATAAATTAAGGGGGGGGGAATTAGCCCCCGATCCCCCCTTTATACTTAACTAATCAATCCCGAAAACTAATCAGGGAAGCGCCTTAACTCAGTGAACCTATAAACAAAATTTGAAGGGAAACGGAATAATTCTGCATGAAAAACCCATTAATATAAATTAAGGGGGGGATTAGCCCCCCCCCTCGTTCCCCCCTTTATACTCAGCCAATCAATCCCGAAAATTATCATGCAAGCGCCTTAACACAGTGAACCTATAAACAAAATTTGAAGGAAAACGGAATAATTCTGCATGAAAAACCCATTTATATAAATTAAGGGGGGATTAGCCCCCCGTTCCATCCTTTATACTTAACCAATCAATCCCGAAAAGTAATCAGGGAAGCGTCTTAACCCAATGAACCTATAAACAAAATTTGAAGGAAAACGGAATAATTCTGCATGAAAAACCCATTTATATAAATTAAGGGGGGGAATTAGCCCCCCGATCCCCCCCCCTTTATATTAACTAATCAATCCCGAAAACTAATCAGGGAAGCGCCTTAACACACCGAACCTATAAACAAAATTTGAAGGAAAACGGAATAATTCTGCATGAAAAACCCATTTATATAAATTAAGGGGGGGAATTAGCCCCTTGTTCCCCCCCTTTATACTTAACCAATCAATCCCGAAAAGTAATCAGGGAAGCGTCTTAACCCAATGAACCTATAAACAAAATTTGAAGGAAAACGGAATAATTCTGCATGAAAAACCCATTTATATAAATTAAGGGGGGGGGGGATTAGCCCCCCCCCCCGATCCCCCCCCCTTTTTACTTAACTAATCAAACCCGTAAACTAATCAGGGAAGCGCCTTAACTCAGTGAACCTATAAACAAAATTTGAAGGGAAACGGAATAATTCTACATGAAAAACCCATTTATATAAATTAAGGGGGGTTAATTAGACCCTTGTTCCCCCCCTTTATACTTGACCAATCAATCCCGAAAACTAATCAGGGAAGCGCCTTAACTCAGTGAACCTATAAACAAAATTTGAAGGAAAACGGATATTTCTATGAAGAGTTATCGCATTACGTACGTACATACATACATACAGAACCGGCTGCCAAGCTCTCAGGGCTTGACAGCCAGTGTGATAACTGAAAAATCGCAATTTTAGAACGTTTTTTGCTCCTGCACCCCCTGGGGTTAGTGGCACCGACATAAAATATAGCCTATGTTGGAGCAGGGGTTGTCACCATCAATTTGCCACCATCACTTTTGAAATCGGTTCGGTAGTTCCAGAGATTACCCCCTACAAACAAACAAACAAGAATTACTCCTTTATATTAGTATAGATTAAATTAAATTAAATTAAATACTCCCGTAATAATCAATAGATGGCAGAAAAAATAGAGATGACATTTTTTAAAACCGAGTTTATTTACCAAAAAAAAAAAAAAAAAAAAAAAAAAAAATTACCCTTCTTTTATCTTTCAAAACGGAAAATGTACTAACGGAACGGAAAAAGTCCGGCAACTTTGCTGCCAGTAGTTTTACCGTGAATTGACGGATTTATTTCTAACAGTGTATATAAAAATTTAGTTAAGCTAAAAAACGCAAACCAAAGTTGAAAACGCACTTATCGGTCATAGACTGTAACTATCGCACGTAGACTATAACCAAATTCTTTTGTGTGTCCCTGTACATGAACAATAAACGTAATGTACACAATAGACTGTAACTATCACACGTAGACTCTAACCGAATTCTTTTGTGAGTCCCTGTACATGAACAATAAACGTAATATACACCATACTTTTCAATGAGCAATTTATAGTGCACCTCAGTAATACATATAAATTTCACTATGTTTGAAATAGTGTAACATCATTAAATTGCACTGCAAACGATTTTTCACCGTAGAACATTGTGTAACAGAATTCTTTTGTGTGATTCTGAAAATGCGTAACAAATGCTTTGCACTCCATGCTACAAAAAGAATGTTTTAGTGCGCTTCATAATTGTATATCAATTTCATTATGTTTCAAATGGCGTAACATCATCAAAATGCACTTGAAACGATATTCTCCCATTGACTGTAATGTAACGGGATTTTTTTATTGTTCCTGTAAACAAACTAAAAATGCTACACGTTTCATTTTCGATAGATATCGTGCTATTGTAAACGCCAATAACATAGGGAAATTTCAGGACAATCCGAGCATATTTACGAGAGTTAATTTCCGGACGGACGGAAAGACGGCCAGACAAACCGAAGTCATAAACACTTTTCAACTAGGTTGGAAAGTGTCAAACGAGCAAATTAAAAACTAAAAAAAGGCCCTTTTTCATGATTTTAAGAACATTTTAAAAATGGTTCGTAAATTATGGGAAATATTGTTCGTTATTTCCGATATTGTATTTGAAATATGGATGTCGTATTTAATATGACGTAGTATTATTTTATAGAATGAATAAAAGTACGTACGTATTAGAATTAAGGAGGTTGAAGATAAATTGGGAGGACGGGGGGGGGGGGGGGGAGGAGGGAGCCTTGTGGCTAGGGGAAAAGATCAACCAATAGCACGATTTTAAACTTCTGTATGTTACGAAAAGGGCTAAAATAATTTTAATAAAAATGATTTTTATAGATTATCATAGACTGGTATACAAACATTTTAAGTTGAATTCATAAAAGTTAGAAAGCTTCGGAATATTGAAGAAAAGTATTCATAATCTTTACGTAAAAAAAATCTTTATTTTAAAACTATGGTTTGAGGATGGCGATAAAATAGTTACGAAATGACATGTACAGCAGCTGACATTCATGTACCTTTTCTCGATAACCGCTGAAGTGATTTCAATACTTTTTGTAATAGTTTTGGCAGGACCTATACTATAAACTGAATCGATCTTTCGGAAAAAAATTAAAAATAAAAATGCATTTAATGTGTTAACGTTAGAAGAAAACAAAGTTTTTTTTTTTCGCAAAATCACTTAATTAATCACTTAATCACGTATTTTTTATTTTTATTTCTTTCAGAAACTATCAATTTATAATTTAAGCTCTGGAAAAATAAAACATTGAAACAGAGAATTGAGACAGATGTTATTAAGTTTGGATTACGTATGTTTTTAAATCAGGACGTCTTATCCAACAAAGTATACTTCTATTTCTATAAATTTAAAATCTGCATTAATTTTTTTTCTTAAATATAATACATAAATTTAATTAATAAAAAAGTTCACACAACAATTGAGTTAGGTTTAGCAAAATGGATGCACGTCTAAACTGTGGGTGGGTTCAGTACCATCGTATGTTTAACAAAATGAAGCAACTTATAAATACAGAAAGAAGTGGCAATTGGGATGTCATCTGAAATACATATAAATGATGCTCCCCTACTTTCATTCGAGTGGTCATATCCTATATGACAAATACTGCCATCTTTATTTACAAGATATGATTGATCTAAAAGACAGACATGTTCAGAATGAATACAAGTTTGTCATTAACGGGTTTTTTACAATTAGATGCTCTGATATATTTTGGAGCGGTCTGTGGTCAGATATGACCATAGTGCAAAGCCTCAAGAGATCTTTGAAGACAACTAGAAGGTTGACCAAAGGATGAGGCACTTCTGACAGTACAATGGCCAAGTAGATTCTCAACATGCCTATTCTTGTAGAGGTTGCTCAGAAAATTAAATAGTTTTGTAATTTATCATTTGCGCCAACTGAACAGCATACGGATGGTAGGGATTCAAGAATTTCAAGAGACGAGCCAGATGTTCAAAAACTGGTGGACTGATTCTCATCCCACGGCCCGTTTCAAATTTTGCACATCCTATGTCAATTTTAAATGATATTATGGCAGCTGAAATATAAATTGCCACAATGCTTATGAAATCAGAATTGATTCTTTGTCAAAAATTGTTGTCAATAATTTTGACGGTGTTAAATTTTAACGGACAAACCGAATAATGCCTATTCGTGGTTCCACTTTCAAGGTGAAAGTTCATAATTAATTTATTTCTGTAAATCATGACACTATTTTTACAAGAATGACCCTCCTGAAAAAGTCAGACGCATATTTACAAAAATATTTTGAATTTTAGTTGGCTTCTTTTCCATTGTCACTCTTTGAATGAAAAATGACTGCGTAAGACCCGTAAGTCAGTATTTTATGACATATTTTCTACTACATTTCAATTCAGCTTGTGATGTTGTTGATGGTGGATTTCTGTTACACCGTGTGATGTAGCAGTCAAATGATACATTTTCCTCCCACCCTCCAAAAATATGTTTATTACGCGAAAAGTCACTTCAAAGCAGGACCACAATAATTTTTTATGGTTAGCCTGAAGCTATTGCAGCAAAAAGTAGAAAATAAGCAGAACGTATCAGACGAACAAAGAAACACATAGCTGATCATATTATGTTTAATGAGTCGATGTCATCCAGAATGTCTCCAGAAAAAAAATCTATGAAATGATAAGAACAAGCAGGCTTATAAGTATTTTATATGTGGAGTTTCAAAATGAAGGTTTTGTTGGGATTCAAGTATGAAGATTCTGACTATCTAATAATTTAAAGTGCTTAGGAAATGGAAAACGGATCACAATATGTTGTATAGTTGGTGAAGACCAACTGGTGATAATGACAGCATTCACTACTTTCAAACCATTTTATTCTAGAAGCCTGTAAGAGGTAAGACAAAAGATGATTTATATTGTCCAGAAACTGAACATTGCTCCACACATAAGGGACAATATTTGGTTTCGCCATGCGTTCAGTGGTTGCGATACTACATCCGCTCTTTTTGGACAGAGTAAGAAGAAGTTTATCAAAGTTCTAAACACTACTGTACTGCACCAAGTTGTGAACATTTTCGGTTATGAAAATACATTCCCGGATAACATTGTTGAAGCAGGACACAAATTTTCAATAGTCTTGTAGGGGGAAAAGGCATCAAAGAAACGTTAGATTCTTTGAAACTTCGCCTTTTTCAAAAATCACTGGAAAAAAAACTTCAATTTAGCGTCCCTACCTCTCACTTCAGCGGCTACACGTGCAGTCCCTCTCCATGCATACCTACAGGTTCAACTTTGACGTGCATATGCCGAAAGCACCTTAGATTGGGGTTGTAAAAAAGAAAAACACCCACCCACAAGCAATAAGCTCCTCCAGTACGTCTTTCTATGATATCATACCACTGTAAAAGAGGGTTTACTTTGACCTGAAGCTGTAGTAAAGCCGGCATCAACTGTTCTTCATATTTCTACCACAGCAAAAGGGCAAGTATATATCAACTCTCCCGCAGATGATGACATCGCTACTAACTTAGCCAACCAAGATGCGGAAATAGATATCATCATGGAGAAGGTGATTCAGAAGAAATTGAATTATTGTGGGTGGAGTGTGAACCGGTGCAAGTAGAGGAAGTTGACAATGAACAAACTGACATTGATGATTATGACACACCTTCAAAATCTAAAAAAAATAAATTAATATAAAAGTTTTTAATTTTTATAATATTACTTCTGATATTATATTAAATAATAAGTGCTTAACATGTATGGTGTTTTTTTCTATCTCTCTCATAAACATATTACTGAAGCTTTAGCGTGATGTTTTTCTCTGTTAAACCATAATCCTCAAAATATCCAAAATAAAGCCCTAAAATAATTATAAAAACATCATGAAGGCCTCGTTTAACTTAAAAAATAAATGTAAATAAAAATTGAAGGCAGAGTGGAGCAATAACTTGGTCTTGGCTTCAAGCTCTTGATTACTAATTAGGGCAAAACTTTGAAATAGAGTTGTAGACTTAATGTTCAACAAAGCTATTAAGTGTGGGTACTCATTTTATTTAGAATTTTAAGCTGTACAACATTTGTATAGACAATTCTTTGACAGTGTTGGTTATTTTGAGATATAGTTATGGTAATTAAAAAAAGTATTTTCCGACTATAAATCTGTACATAGTGGATAAAACTCACCTAGTACGAAGGGGAAAACTTAGTAGGTTCATTAAAGACCTAAACTGAAGGGGTTAAAACAATTTCCAGTTTTCCCCTAATTACTTCCGAATTCAACTCCCTAACCACTGGGCTATAAACCAATTAATAAAAATATATTAAAATTATTATAAATGAATTTTTTTTGTTAATATAACTAAAAACTCTAATTCTTAAAATTATTAAGAAGATGTATTTGGGAAATTTACAGTCTAATGTTTATATAAAAGAAATCAGATTTAAAGAAAAAAAAATAGTAGTAGTATATTCTCGATATTTCGAAATCGAAGGGACGCTAAAAAAATTTCAAAATAACGTGTTTTTGTGATAACTAGGTCATAACCCAAACATAAAAAAACACGTAAAAATACAAGATACGGAATAATATTATAAAATACTTGAGTCATGATAGATGAGAATAAGTATAAATACCGCAATGATAACTTTAATTTTTAAAGCAGTAGAAAGTAATTGCATTTTGAAAAGAATTAGTACATACATGAATAAATTTACATTGCTAGAATTTCTTTAAAAATTCGAGTATCGTGGTCTAGCGACATCTCTTTTGAAATTGTTCTTCAGACAATTTTTATATTCGAAGGATAGTGGCAAAGCCATCGTTTTTCAAGTTTTCCGAGCACTCCATGAAACGTCGCAGTATGTGGGCACGGGCAGCATTTTTAGCTTGGGCCGCAGTGGCGCAAGGGGATGATTCTGGAACAGCCACGTGTTCCTCATCATCAGATGGCGGAGAAGAAATCGATTGAGAAATGATTTCATCGTCGGTCCACAGTCCACAGACTTCAACGTCAGAGAAGTCAGTAAAATCTTCGAAAGTTATGTTTTCGGAAAGATTGAATGCTTTTGATATCTCCCCCAGCCATTCTTCGCAGTATATTTCATTTTGGGATTCAGTGCTGGTTTCCTGTTCCGCGTACGATTCACTTTCATTTTCTACTTTTTTCACAAAGCCAGCTTTTCTCAAACAGTTTACAATAGTCTTTTGCGTCACGTCCCTCCAAGCTCGGTCAGTCATCCTCATGCAATCAATAAGGGTTAATTGGCGTAATTTGCTTTTTCCTATCAATGGCATTTATGGTCTTCTTCACAATCTCCTTCCTGTCTCTAACTTTCAAACTTCTAATTATCCCTTGATCGAGAGGTTTTAGCTTTGAAGTGATGTTTAGTGAGAAGAAAACAACTGGGATAATGCCCTGAGCTTGCAATTGTCGACGAAAAACATGATTTCCTTTCTTCTTTTGCACATATTCTTATTGATTTGCTTCAGCCAATCTGCAGGGAATTCGCTTGTCATCCAAGCCTTTTTGCTTGCTTTAGAGAAGAGGAAAATACTTAGTTCCTTTCAAGCACCTTGGGCTTCTGGATTTCCTAATCATCAAAGGAGTTAACTTCTCGGTCTCAATCCTTTTGGCAGCTAGCAGTAATGTAACTCGCCCTTTACTCTGTTTTTCTCAGTGACACATTTATCCTTTGAAAATTGCAGTTTTGTCTCGCAGTGCTTTAAAGAAAAGTCCTGTCTCATCAGCAATGAAAATGTTACCCTCGGAATATGCTTTCAAAAGACCAGGAAGATATTTAATCCATTTTTAACAAAAATCATCGCTCACTGATTGGCTCTAGCCGCACAATTTTCGAAAAACTATGTTGTGGCGTTTATTAAAGTTCTCGGGACATCCATTGCTGCTTTTGAAATCCTTGTGCCCCAGATTTTCTGCAAACTTTCATTTTAACACATTTCCTCTAAGAGGGACATTACTATATGTGTACTGTTTAAACCATTTTATGAGGCATTCTTCAAAATCGGGCTACCCGACAATTCTAATCTTCCAAGCTTTTCTGCTCGAAAATTTTTCAATTTTATTTCTGTCTTTCAATATTGTTGATAAAGTCTCGATGCTGGAATTTTGAAATCCTTCGCGATTAGTCCTGTTTTTTTTCTACCTTTATCTAAAACCTCTAAATTTCAACCTTTTTTAATACTTTCCAACATTGTTGAAAAGTGTTTATGAATTCGGTTTGTCTGTCTGTCTGTCCGTGCTCTAACTTGCGTAAATATTTTCGGACTGTCATGCAATTGATATATGTTACTGAGTTTTACTAGGGCATGTTCGGTATTGAAAATGAAGTGTGTAGCAAAAATAGTTTTTTTCAGGGAAATTCAAAAAATTCCGTTACATTGCAGAGTATGGGGAAAAAATCATTTAATGTTTATTTTAATAATGTTACACATTTTCAAACACATTGAAATTGATATATATCACTGAGGTGCATTACAAGAGACTAATTACAGCATGTGGTGCGCATAGCACTTATAGTTCCTGTCAGGTTTCCCTGGCAGCTGCAGACTTAAAAAACTATTGTTATGGGATTATCTTATTGTGTGTGTATCTACGGTGTACTGTAAAGCTTTCTTAACTGAAATCTTAATCCGAGTAGGTAGGTGACATGATCTGTGTTGAAAGAATGTTTAGTATAGTGACAGAAGTTTTTCCTTTGTGATTGTAAGTGCATAGATAAGACAGATTACACCCATTATCTAAGATGAAAGATCCATCATAGGGAATTGCGAGCTGTCAAGCAACCCCTACGAACAGGGGACCAGCCCCGTTTTTGAAAAGGGTTCTCTGGTGGGGACCGGAGAGTGAGTTAGTTTTTAACGTGGGAGTGAAGTGTGGAGGTTGTTCAGAGATTGCGCTCTGAGACACGTGTATCGTGAGAGATCTTTTGGAGGGATGAGAGAAAGTGTGTGAGATTAATAGTAATCTCTGATCTGAGTTAATTAACGTAGCTTAGCAGTACACTGAAAGTATTTTCTGTATTTTTATTTAATGTTGAACCGAATAAGCTATATCCGAGTTTTTAAGTGTAATTATCGTAAATAAAGTGTTAGTTTAAATTTAATTGAAAGAGTTCGGATTTTTTTTCAATATTCCTCTCATAACGTGACCGATATCACGTAGTCATATCGGTGGTGGCAGCATACTTAAAGTACCGGGTTATGCTTCAAAGTTGTGTGGACTTAGAGGGAATCCGACACTTCCTTTACAGGGATATTCAAAAGAATTCCTTTATAATGCGGTCTATGAAGAAAATTCGTTTGCAGTTTATTTTAATAATGTTTCACTATTTGAAACATATTGAAACTGATATATATCCTTAACGTTGATTACACGAGGTTTACTATAGAATATTGTGTGTATATCTTTCATCGTTTATTTACAGGGACACACAAAGGAATTCGGTTCAAGTACTGCTTATTAATAACAATTGCTGGGAATGCTTTTTTAGTTGCTGAACGCGTTTTAAAATATAATTCATTTTTTTGTACTCGGTGTGTATAAATTGTATAAATTGTATACAGGGCAGAACAAAAGTTCTCGAGTACATTTCCATTTATAGACGGAAATTCCAGAAGGGAAAATTTAAACTGTGCTACGTGTTTCCTAACTGAGCTAAAATTAAGCATTCTATGTAATATATATACAAATTTATAGATCATATACATGTAGGGGAAGGACGGGCAAAGTGGTCACCCTAAGGTTTTGTGATTTTTTGTTACACCTTAAAATACATATGCATAACTGACAATTTGCATTGAACTAGAGTAACTACTTAGAAGTGTAAGGGTATTTATAATTTTTACAAAATAATAAAGTGGAAGTGAAAATTTGGTTTTTTTTTCAAAAAAGGTCAAAATGACCACTTTGTCCGTCTAGGTCGGGCAAAGTGGTCACTCCATAGCCACTTTGTCCTACAGGTGTAAAAAGATTGAAAACACTATTTAAATGATTAGAATATTTTTATTGTCATAACAAATCGTATGAAACACAATGAAAGATTGATAATGGTATGAAAATCCAATAAGAGTTTGACAAACCCATATAAAAATTATAAATCAGAATCAAACACTGTATTTTTCGCAAATGCGCTCCACGTCATCTTCTTCGCGAAGTGAACAGGCCTCATGAGCCCAGAGGTGAGAAACATTGCACCTGATCCAACCTTCATCACTTGATCCAATCAACGGACACCACCCTGACCACTTTGCCCGTTTGGGAGCTATCACAGAAATTACGTTCTACAGTGAAAACTAATGAACAGTCACTCACCCTTCAATGTGAAGCTGAAAACATGCTCTGTCTTTACACATTCAACAAATAAATGCAAGTACAACAGGTTATTGTTAATTGTATGTAATATAAGTCACTTATCCTAGATCAAAAACTTCAAAAACTGAAAAACCCGCTCTAAAATTATAAAGCATGGAACCACATTGTTCAACGATTGTCTGGTTACTCGCTGCCATCAATCGAAATAGTATGACCACAAACCACGCAATGCCCGCGCTCTGGTGACGTCATTATATTGGGTGACCACTTTGCCCACCCTGGCCACTTTGCCCGGCCTTCCCCTAATTGAAATGAAATTTAGTAGAGGTATTAAAATGGTTTCATGAGCATTATTTATTTCAAAAATAATTTTCTTTTTTTTTGTTGAAAAACCACTCTCTCAAAAGTTTAGGCATATTATGCAAAATTTAACAAATGCTGTATTGGTTTCAACCAACCAATGATTTTCCCTGAACAGTATGACAGCAAATATTCAATTTCCATTAGTTATTTAAGATGTCGAAAGCTACGAAATTCACAAAACAGGAAAATTTAAAGATAATTAAGTTTAAATGAAAAAATAAACCCGTTATTTACATTTTTAGAATATTAGATCGTTCAAAGCGAGGGATATACAGAGTACTTGCTAGGAAGAACAATTTCGACCTGAAATCAAGATTCTGGCGGCCACGTATAACAAGTGCTCAGTGAGATAAAAATTTTGATAATTGGTGTCAAAGCAAAATATGTCCATAAGGCAAATTCAAAATAATCTCGATGTCAATATCTCGAAGGACACTATACACTGTTTAAAATAGGTGTTGCTTTACAGAACTTTACTGCATAATTTACTGTACATTATTGTATTGCTGTAAATATCGCTGTAAATGTTGCGCTAACCCGTTAAAAATCAGTCACTGAAAGTAATATTCTGTTATTGACCGTAACTGATCATTTTTACAGTATTATCTCCAACAGTCATTTACGATCAAGAGAGAATGGAACAGAGGCCTTTACAGTCTTTAACGACAGATCTCGGACTATTTTAGTAAATCACTGTTATTCGCGACCGTAAACCGTTACTGAATCGTGGATCACAGTCTTTCTAGAAATTGAATGCAGAGGCGAAACAACATAAGTTTCACCCAGCAAAGTGGTTTTCTCTGTTTATCTACGTTTTAACAATGTCTGCGCAGTGCAATATATGCAGCGCATATTTCCATTCAGCGAAAGAATATATTGCTCATCTACAAGAACTATCGAACGTTTCAAAGCTAAAATTTAGATGATTTTTTTCCCTATTGGAAGTCTTATTAAGACATCTGTGGCCAGAAGATGCTAGGATTCTCTGCAGCATGGCAGTATTATGTTCAATGTAATGCCATGTGGTGAAACATTTGCCCTCCGAAACGAACTCATTTTTCCTTTGAAAAAAAAATAAATAAAATGTGGTAGAACATCTCACATCTTAAGGTCAAGGTACCATAAAATGTGAAGACAAAAGTGCTTAATATACCTTCATTTTTTAAGAACATTTTGAGAAATTTGTTTTATCGAAGGTGCTTTATTTTCTGTAAAAGTGGCAGAGAGTTTAATATGTAAGAAATTTCTGAAGGTTTGCATAAAAACAAGGAAAAAAATGTTTACACCAAACTACCTATTAAATATAACATATTCATGATGCTTTCTGCTTTTAAAGATACATATTTCCTATGCAGGATACTTTTTTAGCCAAAGAGTGACAGCATATTGACGAATACATACAATCGAATGAGAAAAATCTGTGCAGAAAAACGTCAAACATTCAAAATTGAAAATATCGCTTGTGCTTGTACCCCAAATGATTTAAATATTATAAACCAAAGTGTCTTTTATATGAATTATTTCTATTTTAGGTGTTGCGAGTAACCAAAATACACTTTAGTTTTCAAAAGTAAACATTTTAAAAGCATTTTTGGAAAAACTCAATTTTATGTTATGCTGGTTTGCGATGAAGTCGATTAAAAAAATTCAGTTTATATGCTTATGAAATTTTATACCTTGGGTTTTTTTTTACAATTGTAGCTGTTTGCAATAAACAAAAAGTAGTGTTTATGGTCGTGAAATGCCATTCTATAGGTATTTCTTAAGAAAAAAAAAATTGGACTAAAAATTCTGTAAGAATACCATGCTTTTAAAACAAAATTTTAATACGTTTATAGGAATTACGTTTGTTTACATACAATCTAGTGAAAAAAGTAAATGTGAAAAAAAATTCAAACATTTAAAATTGAAAATATTGCTTGTACTCAAAATGACTAGAATAGTATAAATAGGGATGTCTGTTATATCAATTATTTTTATTTTAAATGTCGCAAATAACCTCACAATACACTTTAGTTTTCAAAAGTGTACTAAAATGTACACTTTTGAAAACTAAAGTGTATTGTGAGTAAGCATTTTAAAAGCATTTTTTGAGAAACTCGTTATGTTGGTTTGCGATGAAGTCGATTACTCAAATTCAGTTTACATATTTATGAAATTTAATAACTTGTTTTATTTTTTCAATTGTAGCTGTGTAATAAATGAAAAGTGGTGTTTATTGTCTGGAAAGGTCATTTTGCAGGCCCTTAATAAGAAAAAACAAAAAAAATGTAACTTATAATTCTCATTTCTCGACAATTTCCACATATTTGAAGCAAATTTAGAAAAATTTCCAATCTTTGCGTTTATTGCACATCACTAGTCGAAAACACCATGCTTTTAAAACGAAATGTTTATAGAAAACATGTTTATAGGAATTACGTTTGTTTATATACAATCTAATGGAAAAAGTAAATAATATAAAAACCGTTGAACGTTTAAAATTGGAAATATTACTTGTACCCAAAATGACTTAAATAGCATAAAAATAAATGTCTGTTATATCAATTTCTATTTCAAGGGTTACGAATAACCTCAATACACTTTTGTTTTCAATAGTTCCAAATAATTAGAAATATTCTTTGTGAAACTCGATTTTGCGTTTCGTTGGCTTGCGAAGGTGTCGATTATTCAAATTCAGTTGATATCATGCTATTGAAAAATAATACATTGCTCTTTTTTATTGTAGCTGTGAAATAAATAAAAAGTGATGTTTATAGTCTTGAAATATCATTCTACAGGCATTTATTAAAAGAAAAAAATTAACTGAAAATTCTGATTTTGGTTCAACAATTTTCACATATTTCGTACAGTTTTTGAAAATTGTCCTGTTTGAACTTATTGTGCAGCGCTAGTTTAGAACACCCATAATTTTGAAACAAAATTTTCATATGTTTATAGGAATTGCGTTTGTTTACATACAATCTAATGGAAAAAAGTAAATGTGCAAGAAAACGTCGAGCATTTAAAATTGAAAACATCGCTTGTGTCGAAAATGACTCAAATAGTATAAACAGAAATATCTGCTACATCAATTATTTTTATTTTAGGTGTTGCGAGTAATCTAAGATTACACTTTAGTTTTCAAACAGCAAATATTTTTAAAACATTTTTTGAGAAACTTGATTTTACGTTATGTTGCTTTGCGATGAAATCGATTACTGAAATTCAGTTTATATATATGCTTATCAAATTTGATATATATTTTTTTAAGTGTAGCTGTGCAATAAATAAAAAGTGGTGTTTATTTTCTTGAAATGTCATTCTACGGGCATTTATTAAGATAAAAACAAAAACTTAACTGAAAATTCAGTGTTTTTCATAAATTTCCAAATATTTCATGCAATTTATTAATATTTTTCACTTTTTGAGCCTATTGCGCAGCACTAGCGGAAACCACCATGTTTTTAAAACAAAATGTTAATTTTTTTAATGGGATTTACGTTTGTGTACATACTTTCTAATGAAACAGTAAATTGCGGAAATATCATACCTTATACTGTAAAAGTCAAATAGATTTTTTTTTTTGTCTTGAGAATATTTTAAATTTCAATTAGAAGGTATGTTGAGGTAGAAAAGCAATAAATAAACTAAAATACTCAGGGGAAGCGGTGTAATCGGTACCTTGCTCGTAGAGTTGCCAGCCAATTTTTTTTTTAGTGTGTCAAAACAAAGTTAACTTTATCCTATCTCCAGCATACAAATTATTTCCAACAACCTGTAAGAAAAGTCATTTATACTATACATGCTAGTTGGTTACTAGAAGTATTAAATAAATTTTTGTAATTAAATTATCCAAAATTTGAAATTTGCTAATAATTATTGCTTTTCTCTCTTTTCATGAAATAGGTAAAGACATATAATAAAGACGTATAAAAGATTGCCGAGAATCCACATATTATGACGAGTGAAAGAAATATTTAACTAAAAAAGAAATTTATATATTTTTAAAAAAATACTTTTATTCGTGTTTATTGAAAAAAAAGTATTGGAAAACTGATTGACAGAAAAAAATTAATTGCTTATTCTATGAAAGCAATGTTTTTGCAAAAAGTCTTTAAAAAAAAAAAAAATAAATAAATAAAATTCACTGGAAAAGTTATAAGTAAGTACTATAATTATATATATGTTACAAATTAAGAAAAAAAATCACAAAATTTAGCAGTATTCTACAGTCAAATACGATTGATGAAAGGCAATAAGTAAACAGTATCAAACGCTAACGACTAATAATTGTTTTATTAAAATAATAATATTCCTTGAAAATGAAAATTATTCACATCAAAGGTCAAAGGATAAAAATTATATGAATCTGTATCATTTTATGTACTAGAAGTAAACCCAGTTTTTTTCAAGGCTGAAAACGTTAAATGCATTTCCTGAAAAACTTTTAATTTGGTATGCGGTAAGTTTCAACATTTGAAAAGTTTAATAGATATGTTTAGGAAATGTTTTTTCCATTAGTTTATAATAATGTAATTCTGATATGAACTAAAAGTGGAAGTATTAAAGTCCTAATTTTTTTTATTTTGAGACTTTTATATCGAAAAGTATTGATATTTTTAACTAAAATTGTTTAAACAAGAATTTGCAAATTTCAGCCAAATTCTGGGAATTTTCAAAATTTAAGTAATTTATTGCATCATAAATTCTTTGCACAGGGCAAGATCAGAAGAACATGGCGATAAAAGAAAAAAGAAAAATTGAGAAAAAATTGAATAAAGAAATTTATATAAAAATATAAATAAAAATAGTAATAAAAAAAATGATTGTGCTTTCTCTAAACAGCATAACATGGGGGAGGGGGGGGGGCAGAGAGAACATGAATCTTGATTAAGTACTACACTATAAAATGATAAATTAAAAATTGCAATTAGTTTAATTTTTACTGCAAAATATAGAAAAAAATCCTGATTTGGTCTTTAAAATTTCACAATTATACAACATGAAACTCGATTTAATTTTCCACCATAAAATTGGTTTAGAGAATATCATGAAACATTATGGCTTGTACAAAGTTTAAATTTCAATAATCTGGAGAAAATTGGCGCAAAGAAAAAAATAATAAAAATAAATAAAAATAAAAATTATAAATGTTAGTAAATTTTAAATATACAGTTAAGCTGTATACATTGTATCCAAAAAGTTGATAAAACGGTTTATTTCTGTAATTATAAGAGTTACACTGTAAAAAATTGTCGTAAAATTTCAGTAGATGCACCGTAAATTAACGGTACTTGTACCGTTTTCACTCTTTATGGTATGAGTTCCGTATTTCTAAGGTATATTAAGCGTAAAAAAAAGGTATATGTGCCATTTCGATTATAAACGGTATTTATACCGTAAAATAATTATTTTTCAGTAAGGAAAATGCTGGTAGCCTTTGTGTACCGCAACCCCAGAAGTGATGCTCCTTCTCTTGTTACGTAATGCGTGCAGGCCTGAGGAGAGGGGGGAGTACAGCCGGTACATATACTTTAAATATTTTACGGTACATATACCGTCCAGTTAAATTACGGTATATATACTGGTCACAAAGTTGCCAGTATATGTACCGTAATTGTTGACCAAAATTTTTTACAGTGTAAATAAATAATGTAAATTGCAAAAATGTGTGCTGCCCCCAAGCGTTTCCCGTAATTCAACAGTGAAATTTTTATCAGTGTACATAGACATATAAAAGACTGCAAGAACATTGTCTTACACCATAAATAGGCGAGAACATATTGAGCTCGAATGTACATATCGTACTTATTGGAACCTCTCTTATCCCGGAAACATTTCTCCCTGATTTACCAACTCTCTCTGTAGCAGTTCTTTTCTCTATTTTTTAAAAAATGCAATTGCTTCATTTTGGGTCTTTTACCACATATCAAATGTTTATAATGAAACATGTCTGTATTAGAATTCTTTTAAGGATCCTTCGTGTTTTCATATTGAACATTGTTTATGGTTTTATGCAATTATCTATCTTTTGGGATATCTCTAATATCCTAGCATTAGTCTGAATTTCCGAATTTACTACATCATTCATAACTGAAGCAGCTAAACTATTAACAATAATTTTTTGATTAAAGTCAAGATTGTAAACAACTTGAAATTTCCATTATAAGTATGTTTTAATTTTTAATTACTTGCTTTTAAATTAATTAAATTTTGAAAACTTGTTGAATTTTTATGTTGTGTAAGCGGTTTTTCTACATATGAGGCGATAGATGATGCTGCAAGTCCAAACTTCTCAACTAATGCAGTGAAAGAATTTTAAGCTTGTAATTTTTAACCTATTATGCTTGCTTTTTAGCAGAATTTTAACTAAAGATATTAATTGAATGAGTAGAACATTCATTCGTACTCAGAAGAGTCTCATTTTTAAAAATCAATATTTAGTATTTGGAGTATGATACTTGAGATTTATTCCAACAGAGCGAAAAATGCCGAGACCAGGACTCAAACCTGGTACTTTGGGGTGCCGTGCCAACGCTCTTCCTACTGAGGTATCCAAAGATATCCTGGCTTGTATATCTCACTCTTATTGTTTGGACAAAGCTGCGGACTGCAGGGCTAATTTTCATTCATCCGAGCTATAACTATAGCATTTTTACACGATGAATCTGAAATAACACGGAAATTCCTGTATACTATGTAATTAGGTCATAATGAACAGAGGAAAGTATTTGCAACTATAGGTAAATTACTTTAATTACTTATTAAAAATACTTTCTTCTTACCAAAAATATAATTACTTATTAAAAATACTTTCCTCCGTTCGTTATGACCTAATTACATGGTATACAGGAGTTTCCGTGTTATTTCAGATTCATCATGTAAAAAATGTTATAGTGATAGCTTGAATGAATGAAAATTAGTGCTGCAGTTCGCAGTCTTGTCCAACAAATAAGGGTGAGATATGTCATCCAGGATATCGTTGGGATAGATCAGTAGGAATAGTAAGAGCGTTAGCACGGCAAGCCAAAGCACCCAGATTCGAGTTCTGATCCCGGCATTTTTCGTTTTGTTGGAATAAATCTCAACTATGATACTCCAACCATTGAATATAATTTACATAGTTGAAAATACTTTCCTCTGTTCATTATGACGATATTTAGTATTTTCTAATTTTTCTTTAAATTACGCGACCATTAAAATCTTTCATTAATTTTATTTTTATCAGCCTCACTTTAAAACACTGAACTTAAAATTTGCAGTTTGCAGCTAACGATTTACAATATATATTTTTCAATTACTTGAATTTTATTTGATACATTATTTATATATTAAAACATGGATGTCAAGACGATTTCTTTTGTAGTTCTTAAAATTTTTCAACGCAACTTAAAAGTTCTTATATGAATATTTTCCCTTCTGCTTTTCTTTTTCTTTTTTGACGGAGAATAATCACATACTTATCTTACTATATAAATATAACTTATTGGTACTAGAAAACATAGATAAAAGTTCCTACAAAATATTCATAAAATTTTAGATCAATTTATTTAATTGATAACTACATGCAAAAGCTTTTAATTTAAATCTTTTTAATATAAATTTAGTAATTTAAATTTTACTTACCACAGTCCCAATATTTTGAAAAAATAACAATATTTAATATTTTTTGAATTTTTTTAAATTACGTGACCTTTAAAATTTGTAATTACTTTATTTTATTCAGTCTGATTCTAAAACCCTGAACTTAAAATTTGCTGTTTGCAGCTAACGATTTATAATACCTTTTTATTACTTGAATTTTATTGAATTTTATTTTACCTTTTTATACATTATTTAATTATTAAGTCATGGATGTCAAGGTAATTTCCTTTATAATTCCTACATAAATATTTTCCCTTCTTCCTGATTTCTCTCCTTTTTATTTACTTATTTATTTATTTATTTTTACGAAAAAATAAAATCACATTATTTTTTCGGTATATATATGATATCGTGGTATATGTATGATATCGTAGTATATATATGACAATTTGATAATGGTTATACCAAAAATAGCAAAAATTGTAGATCAGTTCAATTTATTTAATCAACAATTACGTACACAATCTTTAAATTTTAATATTTTAATATAAAATTAGTAATTTTAAAACATATTGTTGGGTGTTAAATTTCACTTAATTTATAAACATTCGAATAAAAAAGAAAATCCCTTACGGCTCGGCCTACAGGCACAGGTAGATTTCGAAGATGCAGACCGTGGGGCGCCTATTTGTTGGAAATTGCGCAAGAAATGACCTTTTTGCCATGATACGGCAGATGGGAACCACCCACTTCGAAACCTAACTTGTTTGCAGGCGCAGCCGGCAGGGATTTTTTTTTTTTTTTAATTTATTTATTTTATTTTTTTTGTTTGCTATAAGGGTTGGTCCTATAAAAAAACTTGTCAATATAAAAGTTTTAGATATTATTAAGAGGATTAATAACAAATTTAAACGGATTTGATATCTTGTGAATTGACGAAGTTATGATTTCTTTTCTTCTAACTCCCCCCCTTTCCCCCCCTTGGGGCCATTTTTAATGATATCAAAAATCTGTCATTTATAAATTTTCGGCCGTTTTCCTAGAAGTAATAATAACTTTAAACGGATTCGATACGTATCACAATTAAGAAATTATGGGGATTTTTCTGTTTTCACAAAAAGCCCCCGCCCCATTTCCCCCCTTGGTTTGATTTTGCCCATTAACGAACTTGACCGAGATTTTATGCCCCTTGATTTTATGTATCAGTTTGGAAGAGATTTATGCAGAATTTTTCCAGCTATCGTGTCCATAAAAAAGTGACATAGATAGATAGATAGATAGATAGATAAAGTTTTGAACTGGGGTGGTTTTGGATTCTGGGAATCATGATCGGCGTAGATCTGCAAAAATTTTTCAAAAATTCCACCTAAGGTGAGAATGTAATAGATAGTATTTCTTACGAAATCTACCTAAAAATACAAATTGTATAACTTCTCCTCCTGAAGTAAATTAGGACATTATTGAAATGAATTATATCAATAAAATAACAGAAATCATTGTGTCCAAAGTGGGTATTGAACAGATGATCTCAACAGAGAACAACAGTTTAAACCACAACTCAGCCACACTGACCTCGTTGTAGTTTACTCTTAAACTGAATACGTGCTAGAGTTAATTTTAGGCATGCTCAGTTATGTCTTTTTTGAGCTGATCTTACAGAATTCCCTTAGAATTTTAATATATATGATAAATCGCAAATAGTTATTAGGTAATAATATTAAAATGAACGAAGTCCAAACATTGAAGCGAGTTTATTATTTTTGTTATAAATTTATATTTGTGAATAATTTAAATTATTAACTAAAAACATACTTTAAAAAAGTAAAAAAAAAAAAAAAAAAAAAAAAATGAAAATAAATAAAATAAAAGGCTTAAAAAATTATTTTTCTTTGTATAAATATTAATAAATACAGCAAGATAAGAAAAAATTAAAAATTAATTTATACAAATCTGTTTTCAATGAAGAACTAAAATTAAGGACGCAAACAATGCGTCGCGTGGTTCAAAAGTAAAAAGCCAATTATCTTTCAGAACAGCAGCATAAAAATTGCAAAGAAAAATTACAAAAAAATTTAAAGATTTTCAAAATTTATCACAAATATATTTTTCATTTTAGTTTTAATTTGAATATGTGTAAAATGTTCATTCCTATTTTATGATGAATTTTGGATAGGCATAAAATTTTGAAATTAATGAGCCCATTACCTTTTTCAAAAAGTGTAACACATGTTCAGAATTTTAAGTTTGTAATAATTTCTATATATAAATAATAATAATAATAATAAGAATAAGAATAATAATAATGAAATTCGCACTTTTTTTTAAACGCATTCTATAATGCGTATATTTTTACACATTCTGCGATATAACAACAGGGCTGGACACAAAAGGGTTGGTGTGTGCAATGCAACTGTTCCCGCAATTATAGGGGCATCCAGTCAGATTTTTAAAAATCTCAATTCAACAGCTAAGACTCACGGACTCATTTTTAAACGTAAAAGCATAAAATTACCATTGGTTTAATACTGCGATTACATCCAAATATTTTATTAAAATTGCTATAAATATTATCAACATTACCATCACCACTCATCATCCTAACAATATCTTCAATCAGAAAACCTTTGTGTTAGATAAGTCGATTAGACTATTTTATTTCCAAATGTACACAATTTTCTCTTCTTGTAATAATCACGAAGGCAAATAGCATCTGCAACTGTATCCAATGAGTTTTCTTTTCATTTAAATGAGTTTCCGAAAAAAAGTGCTCTCTTTAATCTAAACCGCTCTTTAATCTAATTCTTCTTCTTTTTCTTCTTTTCACTTCTTTTTTTTAAACAGTTGTATGGTAAAAGTTCTTCTTTTTGCTGTAAAGTGTGGCCTAATTTTAAAGTTGATAATCCTTGAACCATTTAATTTTTGACTAAATCTAATTAATTTTGTTATGATTTGAAAGTAAAGAATGGTCTGCAAATTTTTTTAAAGGTGATAACTTTTGACCCATTTACTTTCACGATGGCAAATAGCATCTTCAACTGTATCTAATGCGTTTTCTTTTCATTTAGATGAGTTTCCGTAAAAAAATGCTCTCTTTAATCTAAGCCGCATCAGTATTTTGGTGTTAAATTTAAAACATTGCAACGGCATGAATTCAAATTCATCTTAGTAGTCTTATTCCTTTTCTTCTTCTTCTTTCTTTCTTTCTTTTTTTTTTTCTTTTATTTTTTTACAGTTGTATAGTAAAAGTTCTCCTTTTTGCTGTAAAGTGTGGCCTAATTTTAAAGTTGATAACTCTTGAGAACGATTTAATTTTTGAATAAATCTAATTAGTTTTGTTATGATTTAAAAGTAAAGAATGGTCTTCAAAGTGTTTTTAAAGGTGATAACTTTTGACCTATTTACTTTTTTTTTTTTTTTTCATTTTAGATTCAAAGGAAATTTATCATGCAGAGTAATGTTGAATATACCATGCCTGACACACAAAACATTATTTTACCGAATCAACGATCAGGTAACACACCGAAAGAATACACATTGGAAATTTTTTAAAGTGAGAAATAGTCTCGCAGGCAGCGCATATATTAATTTTTTTCACGTATTCTTATTAAATAAAATACAAGATTCGATTACTATTTTCAAAACATAAAATTGTGCTATATGTTTTAACAACATATTGAAATTCCATGGCGATTGGCACATTTTTCTAGAAGTTACACTCTAGAAAGTCTAAAAAATAATATAAAATAAAATAAAAGAAGAAAACAGACCTTCAGGCAAACGTACCATTTTGGGGTCCTAAATGAAAGGTTTAATGGGAACACCAGCAAACGAGCCCTTTCTAAAGTAAATAAATAAATAAATAAAAATTAAAATTGGAGCATCCGTTAATAAGTTATGCTTGGACATGCATTAAAGAAAAGTAAAAAGGAAAGGTATAGCCTACTTTGTTACAAGTCGGTTAAAAATAAACCACGATATGCTAAAAATAATTAAAATAAATTTAAGATAGTAGCAGAATTATAAAAATTGCAAAATCCATAACCAAGAAAAGAGCGGAAAATTAAAAAAATAATAAAGAAAGTATGAATGTGATGTGGATTCTTCAGAGAAACTTAGACAGATCGACAGATATGCGTTGCATATAACTTAATGTAAAAATACGGAAATACAAAATAACTATCACAAAAAAGGGAGATATGCGATTTTAGCAGAACAAAAATATTTTAAGTAACCCATAGATCTTTATGTTAGGAAGTTATTTTTCGTCAGTGATAATTAGTTTACACTTCTTATTCTGAAATCTAATGTACTGAAAGTTTAAACGTTAAAAAATATACTATAAAAAATATGCAAATCCACCACTATTATGTCCGGTATATTTACCGGCTGCAGTAATTTTACAGAAAATGCTATTTTTCAAACTAAAGTGTCAAATCCCGTAAATTTACATCATGAAAGTATAATTTCGGAACATTGGCTAGTTTTTATGAGCAAAACCCTTTTATCTAAAGGCAAAGCTCGTTTTTTACGGACTTTGCCTGGAATAGCTGCTGCATTTATTTTACATCAGAAATGTTTCTTTACTAAAGAACACGGTAGAGTAGGTACCCCTTGACCTCGTACATTTTTAGATGAAAAAATAAACTTTTATGCTATTTTCAATTAAGACCCTCATGATTGAGTTTTCATAGATTGAAATGACCTCATTAAAATCTTTAAAAAAAATCAACATCTTAGGCTGAGAAATAACCCTTCCTTCAGTAATCTCTTATTATAAATAGGTTGTTTTTACCGTTTCCGTTGAGCTATTTCATACACATTTCTTTAATGAGCTTCGAAATTGGAATTTCTCTGTAGTAGATTTTACGGGATTTCTTTAAAAATTGGAAGTTTGAAGTTTGAAGAAAGCATAAGTTTAGTGCCAGGAATTTAAATTAATTTTGCTTTTTTAGCAATAAGATAGCTTAAAAAGGTTTCAAAATTTAAATCAAATAATGAACGGTAGAATTCATAATTATTTATTTATATCAGAGTTTGGTGAAAGTTGACTTCTGGGGAATTTTAATCCTTTCGCTTGTCTAATAATAAAACAAGATGTGTGAGTGTGTGTGTGGGGAGGGGGGGGGGGGTGTAAAAATGAACTTTTTGTGTTATTGTATATGCTGGCAAGGTTTTGTTAAATTTGTATTTTAGTTTAATTTGTAATTTAATCTATATAGAGTATTTAAGACGAGAAACTGGTTTTAGAAAAAGAGACAATCCTACAATTTCGTTGATCGAGAGCAATGAGTGAGCTCGAAGCCACCGCGGTCGTCCGATGTATTAAACGCCCCAGCTTTTCCGAACACACTGGTCGATGTCTTTCACTTAACGAAAATTATTTTTAATCTTTCTGCTGGGATCTTCCGTGATCGGGGCCACCTCTTTTTCCAACAGTCTTGAAAGGGAGGGGCTGGGTGTCTGTTCAGAATTGTAACGGCGCTGCTGTCGGAGTTCTCAACCACGCGAATTTTAATGATGACGCAAAATATACATGTTTCTATTTATGAAATTTTAATAACTGCGTTTTAAATTATTAATTAATATTAAAACATTTATTCAAAATAGGCATGTGTGTTATGTTTGGGATTTTCCAAAGTATTATATAAACAAAACAGTAATAAAATATATAAATTGTCGTTCGAGTTGTGCCTAAGTAAACGATGTTTCTCTTTCACACTGATTGGTTTATTTTTAAATAAATTATATCTCTCTAACCTATCATTCATATTCACGAAATATTTGTAGTTTCGTGATTTTAAATGTACTATCAAATTATCATGTTTATATTTACAATTTATCGTATTAAATTTTAATATACAGATGACTCCATATGACAAAATAAACCAGAAGAATAACAATGAACTTTATATTATTCAAAACGGTACATTTCCTTTTTTCTTGCATTAATTAGAATCGTAGTTATATTCATAGTGCGAATTTTTTTTGTATACTGTACTTCTTGCTCTGCTATATGATTTTGTAAAGAGTAGGTGTAATTAAATAATAATAATAAGCTGGATTGTTGAGAGATATAAACTTGCGTTCTCATAAACTTTGTTATAAGACAGTTTTCTATATATGCTATTAGCATTGTGCTTCTTCCAAGCATCTTTAATACATATTTTGTTTTTATCGAATGTACTTCAATATAATTATGAAAATCTCACACGTGTATTAATAGAATGGCTATAGTAGATGATACTGGGTACGGGCGTGGATGATGGCGGAAAGGGGGGGTTGACAAATAGTTGCTAAACTTTCTTACATTTTCTTTATACTTATCAAAGTTTTGCACCAGCCTGCGTACTCCCATGTGAATCGGGATTCGATACCGGCACCTCTTGTCTACTAGTCAGTACCCTAACCACTAGACAAGCAGTTGGGCCCCGTACGTGGAAACATACATCACCAAACTGAACCTATTTGAACAGATAGCTGTAAAAGTATTAAAAGAACTAAAAATTCCATATACATAATTGCGTTCTTTAGGTTTAACCCTTTAAATTGTTTGCGTGCATATTTTAAAACTCCTTCATGTTAGAAAGAAGGAATTGATATATATTATAATATTCTAATGCTTGAAAGAAGTGTGAATATCTTAATAGTATGTGCAATTGCCCCCCCCCCCCCCCCAAAAAAAAAAAAAAAAAAAAAAAAAAAGATAATTATGTTATAAGTTATGAATTTCCTGTAAAGAATTTCAAATATTGTTTCTCCAAAGTGCAGTCATTAGAAATAGTAATAAAAAGAAAACTGACCAGTTAAACTGAGGGCATTGAGCTCACAAGCTATTCACACTAATTGTATATTATACTCTTATTCCAAAGAATTTGAAATAAATCCCTTGAAAAATAAAGAAATCGACAATATATTAAGGGGGCTCATCCCCCCGTCCCCCCCTTATAATTAACCAATGAACTCCCATAACTAATCAGAGAAGCGCCTTATTACAATGAACCTATATACGAAATTGGAAGAAAATCGGATAATTCTGCATGAAAAATCCATTTATCTAAATTAAAGGGGGGATTACCCCATTTCCCTCTTTATACTTAAGCAATGAACCCCAAAACTAGAAAGGAAAGTGCTGTATCACAACTAACCTATATACAAAATTGAAAGAAAATCGGATAATTCTGCATGAAAAACCCATTTACCTAAATTAAGGGGGGTTAGCCCCCCGTTCCCTCCCTTTAAATTTAACCAATGAACCTCGAAAACTAATCAGGGAAGCGTCTTATCACAAAACGAACCTATATACAATATTTGAAGAAAATCGGATAATTCTGCACAAAAAAACCCTTTATCTAAATTCAGGGGGGATTAGCCCCCCGTATCCCCTTCATACATAACCAATGAACCCCAAAACTAATCAGGGAAGTGCATTATCACAATGAACCTATATACAAAATTTGAAGAAAATCGGATAATTTTGCATGAAAACCCCATTTATCTAAACTAAGGGGGGTTAGCCTCCCGTATCCTCCTTTATACTTAACCAATGAACACCCAAAACTAATCAGGGAAGCGCCTTATCACAATGCACCTATAAACAAAATTTGAAGCAAAACGGTTATTTCTGTCAAGAGTTATCGCGTTACACACATACGTGCATACATACATACGTAAGTACATACAGAACCGGCGGGCATATTAGCTTTCAGGCTTTGATAGCCTGTGAGTTAAATAAATAAAGAAAACTGCCCAGTTAAACTGAGGGCATTGAGCTCACAGGCTATTCACACTAATTGTATATTATGCTATTTTTTCAAAGAATAATGCCACTCGAAAAATAAAAAAATCGACAATATATTAAGGGGGGGGGGATAAGCACTCGTTCCCACCCTTTATACTTAACCAATAACCCCCCCTCCCCCCCCAAAATCTAATCAGGCAAGCACCTTAACACAATGAATTTATACACAAAATTTGAAAAAAATCGGATAATTTTGCTTGAAAAACCCATTTATCTAAATTAAGGGAGGTAAGCTCCCCCCCGCTCCCCCCTTTATACTTAACAAATGAAAACCCAAAACTAATCAGTGAAGCGCCTTATTAGAATGAACCTGTAAACAAAATTTGAAGCAAAGCGGATAATTCTATCACGAGTTATCGCGTTACGTACATACATACATACATACATACGTACATACATACAGAACGGGCGGGCACATTAGCTCTCAGGCTTTGATAGCCTGTGAGCTAAAAAGCAACAAAAAAGAAAACTGCCCAATTAAACTGAGGGCATTGAGCTCACAGGCTATTCACACTAATTGTATATTATACACTTATTTCAAAGAATTTGAAATAAGCCCCTCGAAAAATAAAGAAATCGACAATATATTAAGGGGGGATCATCCCCCCATTCCCCCACCCCCTTATAGTTAACAATTGAACCCCCAAACGTAATCAGGGAAGCCCTTTATTACAATGAACATATATACTAAATTCGAAGCAAATCGGATAATTCTGCATGAAAAACCCATTTATCTAAATTAAGGGGATTACCCCCCCCGTATCCCCCTTTATACTTAACCAATGAACCCCAAGACTAACCAGGGAAGCTCCTTACCACAATGAGCCAATATACAAAATTTGAAGAAAATCGGATAATTCTCCATGAAAAACACATTCATATAAATTAAGGGGGGAGGATAAGCCCCCCCCCTTTACCCTCTTTATACTTAACCAAAGAACCCCCTAAACTAATCAGGAAAGCGCCTTATCACAATGAACCTATATACAAAATTTTAAGAAAATCGCATAATTCTGCATGAAATTCGCAGTTATCTAAATTAAGGGGGGGCAGCCCTCCGTTACCCCCTTTATACTTAAACAATGAATCCCCAAAACCAATCAGGAAAACGCTTTATCACCATTAACCTGTATACAAAATTTGAAGAAAATGGGATAATTCTGCATGAAAAACCCATTTATCTAAATTAAGGGGGATTAGCCCCCCCTTTCCCCCTTTATACTTAACCAATGAACCTCCAAAACTCTTCAGAGAAGCGCATTATCACAATGAACCTATATACAAAATTTGAAGAAAATCGAATAATTCTGCATAAAAACTCATTTATCTAAATTAGGGGGGGGGTTATCCCCCCTTTCCCCCTTTATACTTAACCAATGAACCCCCAAAACTATTGACCGAAGCGCATTATCAAAATGAACCTATATAAAAAATTTGAAGAAAATGTGATAATTGTGCATGAAAAACCTATTTATCTAAATTATGGGGAGTTAGCCCCCCATTTCCCCCCTTTATGCTTAACCAATGAACCTCCAAAACTAATCAGGGAAGCGCCTTATCACAAGGAACCTATAAACTAAATTTAAAGTAAAACGGTTAGTTCTATCAAGAGTTATCGCGTTACGTACATACATACATACATACAGAACGGGCGGGCACATTAGCTCTCAGGCTTTGATAGCCTGTGAGCTAAAAAGCAAAAACACATCAGAGGAAGAGAGACAGAGAGAGAGAGGATAAAAACAACGTTTAATCACCAAATTTCCTCACAAGAAAACTAAAATAGCCATTTGATTTGGTATTATGTTTTCTTCGAATTTATGTTTGAAAAAAATATTGAGGGCCGTTCCCACATTTAATGTGTAATAAACTTTGAATTTTTAATACGAAACGTTACCGAACAGGAATTCGAACATCTAATTTTGACATATTGGATTGTTCAAAAAATTTTATCATTTGATGAAGAAGTTTAAGAATTATTCGCATACAGTTTTAATGTTAAATTCAGTTTTACTTTTCTCCAAACATAATTAAAAAAAAAAAAATTATGCATGTGCGTATGCATGAGTGTATGTCAGTATTTTCTAAGGTTTTCAAGTCTCCAGGAGTCCATTTTGGATGTTTTTACGATAATGTGTGAGTGTGTGAGAGAGTGAGAGAGTGATTGAGAGATTGAGAGAAAGAGAGAGAGGGGGGGGGGGGGGAGAGGATAAACTCAACGTCCAATCAGTGTTTTTGACTGCGCTCTCGTTTTGTAATTATGTTATAGGCTACTGTCGCAAATACTGTACACATTTTCGAATAAATCGGCTGACGTGTTTGGTAATATTAAAAGTACACTTTAAAGTGTTTTTGGACCATTCTGTGACGATAAATATTTTTTCTTTTATCTCAATGATTTAATTAAATATTCTGATTTATCACGTCCCTCTTATATCGATACAACAATGTTTCACCAGAATCTGACTTAATTTAGTAAAAATAAATTTCTTAAAATAAAAGAAAAACAATGCAGTGAATTTTATTAGTCTGATAAAAACGTATAAAATTTTAAGTATTGGATTTTGCTGAGGAAGAAGCGTGAAATATCTAGATTTGTAAAATTCAAACGAAACACTGTTACCAAATGTACTGAAATATATTAAAATAGTACCTTGTCGGTTATATATGTTACTTTTTCTTGGCGACATGTATATTGCATGCCCATTTAGTGGAGTTTATTTGACAAAAGACCTTGCGAGTTGTTTTAATATAGCTATCCCCAAAATATACCTTTAAATGTATGTAGTCATTATTAACGTCACTAATTCGGTAAATTTCTTATGATTGCCTCAAAATTGCAATACAAGTTACAAAATTGTAAAAAATACCGTTACTAAGCATGCAAATTTGGAAAGAGCTTCGCCAGCTAAATTACGACAAGTAAAACAAATAATTCCCATTAGCATGACAATGTAAATTCAATTTCAATAATTATTTTAATTTGTAGACCTAAATCTCAGCACGGGCTGAATGAAAAATCATTGCATACTACGTCATAATGTAAACTGAATGTAAATCAATTTATTTCTTTCAGGGCTGAATTATTATGTTCCTGTAACTTTGAAAACTCACAAGAATTTTCGAACATTTTCATTTGAAAATGAATTAACGCAATTTTAAAACGTTTTTCATTTAATTTATAAGAATAAAATTTAATTCAAAAATTCTTATACAAATTTCGATTAAAATTAGGTGATATAAATAATATACCACCGCCTCCCAAGGGGTTAAACGCACGAAGCTTTTATAATAAACAGCAAAAATATAAAAAAAGAAAAAAGAAAAACGAACACAATTAAACACATTAAGATGTGTTTAATTCAATTATTAAGATATCATTATTATTATTATTATATTAAGATATATATATTCGAAACTTAATCGTAGATGAGAAAGTTATAAATTTCCTTTAAAGAATTTCAAATATTGTTTCTCCAAAATGCAGTCATTACAAGTAATAAAAAAGAGAAAGCACGTCAGATGCGCGCGTTGTTTTGGTTTTGTATTCGCCTTTTAAACAATGTGAAACACTATGGAAAAAAAAAAACTTCTCTCCGCTTCATTCATAATCACCTAAGTTTGTAGATGGCGCTGTCGTCGATTCCTACCTTCATTGGTTAATTTGTCTGCATTTGTGTAGCAGCGTCCCTCATCGCGTTTTTCTCTCTTTTTCCATTGTTGTTTTGTCCAGTGCACGGAAAGACTGAAAAAAAATGGACCGGACTTACCTTTCCCACGAACTTTTAAACAGCTAGTGAGAAACTCTACAAGACGTTTCGCAAGTTAAAAAAAATGTTTTGAAAAATATTGCCGTGTTTTGGAAATACTATTTTGTGGGCATATTACGGCGTGGTTACGGTGCAATGCTCTAAACACGTGTGTTTACATTTTTATTTGATTGTTTTGAATGTTTGTTTTAAACAGCCGGCAAAGGATTTGGTTTTTTTAATGTCCGAAACTGGAGAGCGGGAAAAGGCTTCATCATGATACACGTCTTGTCAAAGATTCTCGGCCGAAAAAAGTAAGTTTTTCTCCTAATTTATTTATCTATACTGCTTCTAGCTTAACGTTTTTTTTTTTCTTGTATTGTACAATTGAAGGACAGAGAAAAAATAAATAGAACACATTACAACAAAAAATAATATATACTAATAATATACGGCTTTTTCGGTTTTATAGTATTTAATTTAATTTTAAGATTGGATATTTTAGTCTAAAATATTTAGTATGGAAATGATTATTTCATTTTTTGCCTTAAAATAATTTTGTTCAAAGATAAATCAATATTTTAAAATTAATATTTTTAATTTTAATTTTATTAAATTTTTGTCTTGTGAAAAGTATTTTAAAAACATTATCGTATGCTTACCAATTTTATGACTAAAAAAAGATAGGGTAAGGCGAGTAAATTAATACACTACTTAATATTTATCATTTAAAAAAGAAGAATGAGCTCGCATGTAAAGTGTTTGTACTTGCATTTGTTCATGAATTCAGTAAGTAATTCGTACTTTTTTTGGAATTAAAATAAATAGATAAAATATATATTTTTTAAATGTATAAAAGGGGAAAAAAGAGAGATAAATTAATTTGATTAAGTATTCAAAAACGAAAATGAGTTATTAAAGTGCCCTTTTATGTCGAGTTGTATTTATTTACCTTAGATGAGTAACTTGTATTCCGACGATCAGTGATTGAGCAAGTAGTTCCTACACGTCTTGACAACTTAAATAAATGAACTAAGTTATACATAAGATTGAAGTTACTAATATATTTTATATGAAATAATAGGTTACTTCAACATATAAAAACAACTATAATTTCAAAAAAGGCTTTTAAAGTATCGCATTCATTTGATACTAGAAAAAAAAATACTGTCAAGGAAATCTTTTTCAACAAAATGACAGTTAACTTAGCTAACTATATCTCCATATTGAACCTCAGATTATTTAACATGTGTTGTTGGTTGTATGCATAAATGCTTCCTCTCCCTTAATCTGTGACGATTATTTTTTTCTCTTTATGTTAAATTAGTGTAAATGATGACAATTTCATAAAAATAAGCAAAACCAAATTGTTTTTTTTTATAGTTTTAAAGCAATTTATGCCCACACACCCCCTCCGTGAGCATAATACTTCATAATTATTTTATTATTTCTAAAAATTACTTTAGACTGTCCGCTAGAAACAATTTTATCATCCTAACTGCTTTATATTCAACCGAAATTGAATTATATTCATAATCCTTTGTATCTAATGCAAGGTTCTTTGACTGCAAACCGGTTATAAAAAGACACAGTTGTATACTTCAGGATATAAAATGAAGAAAATTTCATCGCATTCCACTTGCTTATAAGCTTTACCACTTGTCTTTTTCTTAGACGAAGGAAATATTAGAAGTAACTGCTAATTAGGCTTTTTTTAAATGTTAATCAATTTTGCAAGATTGAATAAATACAATAAAAACTGTGAAGACGGGATCACTAGGGACCGAAATAAATCCTGTCTTAGCAGGTATATAATTGTATGAAATCTTTCCATCGGGACCAGTGCCTGATTTACGGCAGGGCATTCGGGGCACGGGCCCAGGGCTCCCGATTTTCAGGGGGCCCCCAAATGCTACTGAAGATTTTTTCAATTATTGGCCGAAACAGTTTTAACTGTCAAAAAACAAACTTTAAATGGAAAAATCTGTTTGCCAAAAGTTGTCTATGATTTATCAAAGTAACTTCATATTTTCCTGATTGTCTTTTAACAATTTATGTGCAGAAATGTGCAGAACTCCGTTTTTGGGATCGCCATATTATTTCATTTTTATTTATTTTACTTGTAAGGTCCTCATGGTTAACATGGACAAAGCCATGTTGTTGTGCTAGTTACTTGTATAAATTTAGTTTTTTTTTTTTTTTTTTTTTTTTTTTTCCCAGTCAAAGCTTGTATTTGAAAGAAAAAGTTATTTGATTAATAGGATATGCTAATATTTTAAATAATTATAGCTTTGTACTGCGGTAAATTCATTATTAGTTGCATACTTTATCATTCCAGATCTATGGACTTGCATAGAGAAAGGTAATCAGCACCACGCAGTTTATTATAAAATTCAATTAAAAATTCATAATTATCAAATAATTATTTAAAAGTAAATTAATGATTATCCAATTTAATTTTTTAATCGGTATTAAAAAAAAAAAATATTAAAGTCAATAGTGGTTTCTAAATTAGTACTGCTTTCGATATTATATATTTACCAATAGCATCGGTGCTAGGGGACCCCATATGCATCTGTGCCCATGGGGCCCCAAATTTGTAAATCGATTTTTTCTGTTAAAACCGGATTTCGCTCTAGAAAGGTACCATTTCATACATTTTATTTTCATTAACTTCATGTTGATAAAGGGTTATGTCCATAGTCTTTATTTTTTTCATATTTCCTTTTCAAACGATGGGGTTTGTAAGATTACAAATTTTACAATGAATACAGCTTTCATAAATGTTTCGATTTTCGAATATGTATATTAATAATAGATTTATTTATTTTCGATTTAAAATGAATGTTACACAAAATTTATACTTTCTAATTGAATAAGATTATTAATTACTTGCTTTCTTCTATTTATTAATTTTTTTTAATGTAAATATAAAATAAAATATCGAAATTCTGTATTTCTGTACATTTTCGCAAAATCATTATTTTGAGAAGGTTAATACTTTAAATAATTTCTCTCTCTCTTACGTTTGTTGTTTTAAGTATGCTGTTATATTAATCATTATTAGATATTTTTTTTTTATAAATAGACTAGTTAAACTAAAATGTGGCTTAGTATCAACATTTAATTTTGAAATTTGGCGTTTTTGTAGTTATTTGAATGATCATGGATATTGTTTGATACAAAATTTTGAAAAGTTATAGTGTCGAATGCTTTTTTTTTTTAATGCAGTCTATGCTCAATTTTGAATTTGATTTTATATTCCAAAAAATTGAAGGATAATATATTGATATGAAATCGTATATCAATTTGAAAATAGTTTCCTCTATCCAGCACACCTCTTCAGAAAAAAATATTAGAAAAACTATAGCCTTTAAAATACTTTGATATTGATCCTTTTTGGCAAGTTTCAATATCAACAAAACAATATCATTAGTAAATTGTCACCATAATAGCGCTTACAATAATAATTTATAATTTCATATTAAGAGTATTCAAATCGAAAAATATTTAAATTGACTTTTGAAATAGTTCTAACTACTACTAAAAGAGTCACTGAAAACCTAGAAGTAGAAGAAAAGAAATATCACCCAGCTTTTAAAGCATCTGCTGTTATATATATTTAACTATATTTTCTTTTACGTTTTCAATATTTAAAGTATATAGGGTTTTAAACTCAAAATGTCTATATAAAATTGTTTGCTGTTTTTCCTTCTTTCTCCTTTCTTTTTAAACTTTGTCTTGAAAATATCTTTGATGTTAAAGCTTTCTGATAAATGCAAACATTTTTTTACACAAATAAAATAATTAAATATAATAAAATATTTCTCAGATGCAAGAAATATAGTATGACTATGAAGGCCATTGATTGTCTATTATATAAATATTCAAATCAAAAACTTTCTTAAATAGATGCATTTGAAATTTGCTAATTAGAAGCATAACAAAGACAGTCACAAAAGTAAAAATATCTACATCATTCTATTTGTAAAATGTCTGTTTTTGCTTTTAATGTTCAGTAATGTAAACATTTTTAATCGAGAACGAAAAGTAAATTCTCCAGAAGTAATATTTCCCTGAATTATCTAAAATTTTCCATGATATAATACGCAAAGGTCAGAAAACATAAAACACATAATTAAAAATCCTTTGAAAAATATAGTTTGCGTACATTTGACTGGTGATTAAAAAAAATTGTAATGTGATAATTTCATTTAAGATAAACGTATTCTCTTAACTATAAAATGACAAATTATTTTTTAATGGCAATTAGCATTTATTTTTTGTTATATAGTATCACCAGTATAGTCGGAAATATATTTTAAAATGTGCTCCATGTGAATATCAATAGCCTTTATCGTGGGCGTATAAAATCCTTCTTTACGATTGGAAGAGAAGATACTTCGTGTTCAAAGACTTTTAAGTCTCTGTTATCAACAGGTGTTTCTACGTTGAGCTGTCAAGGATTTTGGTCACATAGCCTTGTTTACTTAATTATTTTGTAGGGCACGCGGATAGCATGTTATATGTTAACCATGTTCGACAAAACTTATTATTAATTAAATTTCTTGAATTCAATATTCTTTTAGATGTTTTAAAATAGTGTCTAATTTTGTCCTCTAATAGAATTATTTCTGTTTTTCATAATCATTGCCGATAATCATATCCTTCTTTTTAACTAAAAAAATAAGATTAAATAATTACAAATATTTTGTAGGGCATGTAAATTATATGTTATAAAATAATTAAAAATATTTTGTAGGGCATGTAAATAATATGTTATATTTTACACACATTTGAAAATCTATATTATAATGATTAATTTTATGGAATTCAAAAATGTTTTAAATGTTTTTGAAACTGTGACACATTTTATCATACCTCTGTTTATAATCATTGTCTCTTACTTTATTTATTTACTTATTTTATAAATCACGCAAAGGACATGTCATATTTAAACTTGACTGTTATGTATTGTCGAATAATTTTGATTGCGAAACATATTACTGATTAAATGTCTGGAATTCAACAATATGCTAGGACATTTTTGAAATACTCACAGTATTTATTCACTTTTAGAAACATCTATGTGTTTCATAATCATTATCCATGTCTTTATTTGCTTAATTATTTTGTGATATTTTACCCGTTTTTGACAATTCGAATTATTGACTAATTTTTTAGAATTCAACAAAGTTTTAGGAATTTTTGATATGTAGTAAGAAATTTTATCGTATCTCTGTTAATTATTGTCCATAACATTATTTATTAAATGATCTTGTAAGATATGGGAGTGATGAATTATTATTATATTTTTAACCATGTTTGTCAATATATTTTGTTTATTTTGCAAGAATTACATAACTCTATTTGTCTTGAAAATTACATCATTTAATTTCTTTCTAATAAACTTTATTAAGTCTGTATCTCTATATATTATAATAATTGTCCATAACTTTGCTTACTTAATTGTTTTTACGGTATGTGAATGCCATGTTACATTTTAGACTTATAAATATTTATGAATAGCTTTTTAGAGTTCAACAATTTTCCTGATTATGAGCTTTATTAAACTAATGACAATTTATCTATTTTCAGAAATATCTCTATTTTCTTTATCATTGTCATTTATAACATTTTCTATTTTTTTCCTTTTTGCTCGAAGTAGGTCATGTATAACTTTTAAATAATAAATAAAAATAATATACTATTTTCTTTCTGAAATTATGTTTTTTTTTTTTCCTCTAAAAAATTATGAATAATAAATTTATAAGTAGCAAAGGAAAAAAAGGTAGAATTAAACAATATAAATCACAGCATTACGGCCAGAACTTCTAATCTAAACGAAAACTGGGGGGGGGTATTCATATTGGTATGAAAATCGGAAACGAATGTAATTGCTTTTTTCCCCTTGTTTTTTTTTTTTAAATTCAATTCTAGAACTGAAGCTTTTTTTTTCCTGCTGGAGAACTAAAAAAGTTTTTTTTTAATTCAATTGACAAAATTTTAATTATTTAAAATATAAATTAAAATGAAATCCACTGACATAATTTCCTTCTGGATTAACTTTTTGATGAAAGACATGTCAAAAGTTAAAGAAGAAATTACATAAACTAAAACTAATTAAACTGGCAAAAGTAAAAATATTTATTAACTGAAGAATATAAAAGAATAATGCAGTTTCAACGCACGTGTCGAAAGCACAGCTTCGAACCGGAACTGAACTAAAAACCGAAAAAAAAAAGCAGCTATTTCTGATTGAACACAAATTTGAACTGAACCAAAAACTGTTATTTTTTAGGAACGGAAACAGAATATTTAATTTCATCAGAACAGTAACGGTACTCCGAACAAAAAATCTTATCGTTCGATGCAATGGTCTTTCATTAAAAATCTAGATACTCGAACTGAAATAATATGCAGTCACTATTTAGAGTAAAATGCTTTATTTGAACAATGTGCTCCTTATGTAACATAAAATTATATATTTTTAGAAAATTTCACATTATGTTATTTTTAATGGTAATAGTTTATTCTGAATGCTGCATCGCGCATTAATTTTTTTCTTAAAAACATACGTAGATTTAACTGGTTTCTTGAATGACACTTAATGTAATGTGAAAATTGCATTTTTCCCAAGAGGTCAAAAATTGTATTTGTTTATATTAGCTTTAAGTTTTACAATAATATATAACATATAATCTTGTTAATTCATAAAATTCAACTCCAATTCTACCCATTTCTAATGCTTAAATTTAAATATATATATATATATATATATATATTATTGATTTATATTTAAATATGTTTTATTGGTCATTTCAATAGTCATGCTTTTAAACTGCATCCTTTTATGTGAAAGAAATGAGTCTGAAAATATGTCAGAAAATTTCACTCTGTTGAACGTGAAAAAAATTTGTAATAGTAATTTGAGTAATTTTGAATAGTAGTTTGAGTAATATATTTACTAATACAAATAATATGCCTTCCATAAAAAAAAATTGCCAAATTTTACATTTTAAAGATAAATGAGATAAAGATAAAAGATAATAAATTAATATTTGATATTTATGATAAAAGATTTGACTTTCCATTTAAAGTAAATATTTTTACCAATTTTGCTTCATGTTTACATAAATCAGTTTATAAAAATATAATTATCAATTACCTTCACCGTATAAAATATCTATGCTCAGATATAAATAAAAATAAAAAATATTAGATTTATACGAAATCAAGCAAAACTTTATGGTTATTCTATTTTTTTGATAAATTCAATTATCAACTCTTTTAAATAACATTTATTACATCATATAAATATAAACATTTTATGTAATAATTTATTTTGTTTTAGTGTGCGATAAAATATAGCAAATGATATAGAAAATAATACAATTAAAACATATAAGAACTATTATTAAGATGGTTGTACATTGTTTACACTTTATATAGTCATGGTGAATGTGCGTCTGCCGATCACCTGTATATTAAGTGATACTAATGATCAGTTATAAAAAGTCTATAAAAAATGCATTGTATTAAAATAGCTATAAACATAACATATACAAAAACACAACTCATCAAGATTATGATATTTCATGATGTGCGCCATGTGGTCGTATTGGTATAAATGTAGACCTTGTGATGTTTAATAAATTTTTGATAATTATTTTGAGTAAGATATTTCATCTATTCTTTACAAGTTTTTTATTTCCAATTTTACTATTTCCAATTGTTTTCTGGTAATAATACAGTATACCTGGATGAATATACTGATCTTAGCATAAATGCCAGTATATTTATGAAATACTGTATTATTTTTAAAACACGTGTGGATACATCCAGGCTGATGATTATATCTACACGTGTTTTTTCATATCCAATTCTAATTTAAATCTCTTGTTATCCAATTTTCCATTATATTTAGTTCATATTTCATTTCAAAATCCATTTGTATTCACTTGATATCAACTTCAAATTATTAACATTTTATGGTTTATTATATCATTTTTTTTTTCTCTCTCTCTTTTTTTTAAAAAATATTTTTCATATTTTCAGTATTTTTGGCCAATTACCATTGAAGCAAATGCTATGGTAATATTATGATTGCACTTGTTAATTTATTAACTATGTGATTCTGTCTACACTTTATTACTAATTATCTCTTAGGAGATTTAATTAGAATGTTACAAGAACTTGATATGTTTTTTGAAATTCAAAGATATTATATATATATATATATATATATATAATTATAATATCTATGAATTTCAAAAAACATATCAAGTTCTATTCTACTTAAATCTCCAAAGAGATAATCAATGATACTGTGTATACAGAATACCACATAGCTAATAATTAACATGTGCAAACATAATATTACCATAGCTGATGCTTCAATGGTAATTGGCCAATTTTTACTCATACCAAAAGAATATTGAAAAAAGAAATAGAGAGAAAGGGGAAAAAAAAATTATAAATTGGAGTTGCAATTAAGTAAACACAAATGGATTAACAAATTAAATATGAACCATACACAATGGAAAATTGGACCACATGAGAATTAAATATGAATTGGACATGGAAAAACACATGCACATGTACTCATCAGCCTGGATGCACCCACATGTGTTTTAAATAATAATTCAGTGTTTCATAATTCTACTGGCATAATGCTAAGATCAGTAGAATCATCCAGGTACACTGAATTATTACCAGAATAACAATTGGAAATATTAAAATTTGGAAATATTTAAATAGGAAATAAAAAACCATTAAGAAAATACAATATATTTCACTCACATCGATTATCCAAAAAACTGTAATTAACACCTCACTAAATTACCACGAGATAACAGTTTTGAAATAATAAAATTGGAAATATGAACGCGTAAAGTGTAGATAAAATATTTTACTCACAATAATTATACAGAATCCTTAAAATGTCACAACGTCTACATAATATTCACATCCACATGGCAATGCATCATACATGTTAACTAAGTCGAGTTGAGAGAAATGATTTGTAAGACAAGTTGAGAGCACACTTTTTTTAAAACACAACCCCATAAATGACACCCAATCACAAAATGATTCAAAAACACTCAAAATAATTCTGGTTTTAATACACTTATAACAAATTTATATCCGTGAATATATATTACTCCATCCAATTTTAATTCCTGAAAGTAAAATTAATATACAATCAATAGCTCCCTCTATAGTTAAATTAAATATAATATTAATAATATTATCTACAACTACCTGAAAGGTAAAGTGTCGCCATCTATTGGTATTATAATAGTTCATAATTAATATTTAGTTAAATATCCACTTTATTAGTTACATACTCACTTCATTAGATTTATTTATATAAATAAACTTTAAAAAACAATACTAACTTGTAGTTTTACTTAAAATTCAAATAAAATATAATACTACTATATGAATAAATCTACACAGAATTAATTCAACTTGCACAGCATTTCAGATATTCTTAACAAGAATATATTATGTAAAAGAGATATTATTTTAATTCAAATTATTTTTGCTGCCAGCTGTGTTAATCCACTGATATTATAGACATTTATTAAATAATTAATGTTTTATTTTTACTACTACTTAAATATATATTAGACTTGTTTTTAAATAATTAATGTTTAATTTATACTACATTGTAAATATATTTTATATTTATAGATTAATTTAAATATCTAATTAAATAATTCATAAACAATTCAAAATATCTCAAAATTTATAATGTTGATAATTAATAGTATTACTACTGTTTTTCAATCAAATTAATGCAATGCAGTAATTAAAATACTTGTTAATTTTAATTATTCATAGACAAAAATAAAAACTATATATATTTATTTTTATATATATTGCAAATAGATATGTATATATGAGTTATAATCACCAATGTTATCATTGTATAATTTAATTTGTTATTGTATAAGTTAATTTATAAATGTATGAAAACTGCACATCAATAATACCTTAAACAGAGGTGATCGGCAACGCACAATCACAACTATACAAAGTATAAATAATGTTCAATCAAATATTAAATTTCCTAATATGTTATAATTGTAATTATGTATGTTATATTTGTAATTTTCTACATAAAGTGTATATAATGTTCAAACAAATATTAAATATTAAATTTCCTAATATGTTATAATTATAATAATGTAGTTATAATTATTATTTTCTATATCTTTTGTTATATGTTATCGCACACTAAAACAATAATTTATTACATACCATGTTTATATTTAAATTATATAATAAATGTTATTTAAAAGAGTTGATGATTGAATTTATCATAAAAATTGGATATCCATATATTTTTGCTTGATCTCGAATATATCTAATATTTTTGTTTTTATTTATATCTGAGCATAAGTATTTTATACGATGTAGATAATTGATAATTATATTTTTATAAACAGATTTATGTAAACATGAAGCATAATTGGTAAAAATATTTACTTTAAAATATATATATATATATATATATATATTTACCTACAAAATTAAAACAAATAACTATTATCAAAGATATATTAGTTTTATATTACATATAATATCTATATTAGTGATTCGAGATTTACAATAAATGAGACTTGTGTGGCTAGGAGTAACAGTTATACCAATGAATCAAAATTCTCTAAAATTATGCATTGATTAAAGATCTTCCTTAATTACAAATTACTTTTTCCTGAATTGAAATACCTGATTTGAAATAGTAAATGTAATAAATTTGGGGACCAAAAGAAAAAAAAAATCTATCAATTTTTGGAAATATTTGAATTTTGTTTAAATTTTTACAAATTATAATTTAATCAACGTTATGAGAAATATCTAATTCGTAAAAAAATTATCTGACACTAACTTTATATGAAGTATTTACTTTTATAAGAAAATTTATTTAACAATTTGTTTAAAAATTCCAAATCAAAATAAGTTTTACCCTCTGTCTTTATCAATGCATGTAAAAAATAAATCGATGCAAATCACTTTATCAATGCAGGTAAAAAATAAATCAATGCAAATCACTTTATTAATGCATGTAAACATAAATATTTATTGTTTAGTTATTTCAATAACATATCATATCTATGTCTTTTCTGTTCAATTCAATTAGCGAATTTTTTTCTTTCCATGCTTATGCCGGCATTCTTTTCATCGTTAGTCATTAAAATTGACAGTCTGTTGGCTGTTAATTCAATAAAAAAATGTTTTATGTAAATTGTAAACTAGCTATGCATTTGTGAAAACAATAATTTGCATCTATTGAATTTCCCACAAATGACAAATACAATTAGAATATTTGCGATAGAAACAAGCAAGAAAAGAGAAATCTTTTAAAATGACATGGATGTATTATTTTTTGTTGTCTTATTATTGTTGCTGTGCTAATTCTCTTTTTTCAGAATTTCTGTTTCATAAGAGGATGAATGGCTTTACGCATATATTAACATCGCTGTTTATATAAAATGTGACCTTGGACTAATTTAAATTTCCCATTAAAAAAAAAAAAAGAACTTTCTCTTTGTCTGCATAACAAATATAAAATTATATGTTATATGTGATAAATATGCGCAATCCGTTTAGCATTTCATAATATTTCTGTCATAGATACATGCATTTATTTCTTTTTATCCAATTAGAGAACTTATGCTTTCGAAGGGTTATTTTTATAATTCGTTTAGAAAATAAGTCTATTGGATCTTATTTACTTTTTAAGTTGTTTTATATAAATTCTAAACTAGTTGTGCTGAAGTACACTAATTTACTGTTGTTGAAATTCATGTAAATGACTTGTTATTAATGTAATTGGTTTAGAATAGTTGCGACAGAAACAGGAAAGAGAAACAAAGGCCTTTAAAGATAATTTGAATATCTTAAGTCATGTTGCATTATTTTTTACTGCGAATTTTTTTTTTCATAATCGGAGGCATTTAACTTATGAGGTGACTCACTCAAATTTCATCATATGTTTATATCATATACGATATGAGGGAAAGTAGGGTAAAACCGCTTGCCGTATTATTAGTTGCTTCTTAAATCCAGAATTTACAACATAATTTAATGTAACTGCGTACATACTCTGCACTTATCCTTGTATCATAATGTCATTTTAAATATATGATTATTTCGTCACATTTTTATTAATAAAGGATTATTTATAAAAATTCAGATCATCCGGCCTTACCCCACCGGTGGGATAAAACCGCATGTATATGTTAATTTTACAGAAAATGAAAAAGTTTAGACTTTCTAAAGGAGACGATGTGTTTAAAGGAACAATATATTTTATTTTGCAACTTTAATTAATAATATTTCAATGTAACTCGAATGATTTGATATTTAAAGACAAAGGGATTATTATCTTCATCGCAATTGAGAAATTGCAGGAAATATGTTCACCTCTTTATAAGCTTTTAAAAAAAAATCGTAATCAATTTCATCCATGTAGTTTTGACTGCCTTTTCTTCAAACATTGTTTACGGACTCTTCAATTATTGTTTTACAATATACTTTTGTATCCCAAGAGAATGAGGATCGCAAAGAAAGTCATAAATTTGCATCTATAAATGCTTGAAGCAATTTCATTCTCGGAAATAAATCCTTATGATACATACAATAATATAAGATGTTTCAATAGCTTTAAAAAATGTTCATATCTAAAAACTTTGAAAACATTAAAACGAAAAATGATAAAATAAACTTTCCAACACAGAAACTACACCAATGCCAATATGGAAATACCATAATGGCTGCTTCTTCTTGCCTAAAGCTAAGTATTTCAACCATTAGTCGCTAGATGACTTCTCAAATTGAGTCAAACTGATATATCTGGCTTTCGCTCGACTATACAGTCTTTTTTATCCCACTTTCCCTTACTATATTTTCAATTACTCCTGTATAAGTAGTTCTTACAGAATGCCCTTAAATGTCAGAGTTTATGCATTTTTTAACTTGTAACTCAGAGAAGAACCAAAAGTGCGAGAACTGTCTTCATTTCGGCCTTTTTTCGAAGTGCTCATCGAAGAACTGTTGAAAATACGGAAAACAGAGGACAATCTTAAATTTTGAATTTTTACGTTTAAAATGCCACAATCCGTTCGAAAAAATAATATTATCAACACTTTCAAAGAATTTGATTTCGTGATTTTTTTTTCTGTCTTTTATCTCGAAGCTTGCTTTGGGCTCAATTTCAGAGATGCGGATCAACGAAACAACCTACTTAAAGTGGTCACCTTTTTTCTATGATGGTGTAATTCGTTTTCAAAAATACGAAGGTTAACACTTTTAAAATAATTCGCGACTGCGAGTCATTTTGCGCCTCCTGGAGACACTCTTTTTTTCTACGCTAAAAGTAACTGAACGTTGGTATTTTATCACATTTTTTTAAAAAGTTCTCACTAGATTTACATCACCAATAAAAATCTCGAAACATTCGGACGACCAGCAGTATTTGTCAAAATATTATATCTGCAAAATTTTCGCTCAGAACGCGAACATGCGGGCGGTTTCGGCTCATGTTTTTATGAATAAATATACATATTATTTTTATACAAAATTTTTACGCAGCCTTTAAAACTGTTATATTCATAATTCATGAATTCAGACAATAAGAACTAATTTTTTAATGTTAAAGCTCCCGACGCGTAAAAGTAAAAAGCGAGAAGAAAACAGTTCTTTTACAACTAAATATAAAAAATTATAACAGATTTAAAAAAAAAAAACAGGCTTCAAAACAGTTCTATTTTTAACCGATAAAAATTTCAAAGAGTTTGGACAATAAGAACTAATTTTTTTTAACTATTAAACGAAACGGCGGGAAAAAATGTCTTCTTACAAGCGCCTTTACCGCTAAATATCAATTTTTTGTTCACGAATTTTTTACGCAGGTTATAGAAACATTATATTTTTGGCTCATAAAAATGTCAGTGCTTGGACGATAACAACTATTAAAAAATAATAATAATGTGCCCGACATCCTCCGATCCTACTGCCATTTTTAAGCATACTTCAAAATTTCCCATAAGCTTGGGAAATCAAAAAAAAAAAAAAAAAAAAAAAAAATCCAAAGCACATGTAAATTTATTTTTCTTCCCAGCGGTCTAATCCATTTAAACACACAAAAATGTTAACCGTTTGAAAAAAAAAATAAATCGCAAAGTCACTTTTGGCGAATTTCGTTTATTCCTATAAGATTTCGATGTGCAAACAAAAGTGAAACGAAAAACACGGCTTTTTACAACTTACAACTAAATATTAATATTTCAGCACGTAAATTATACACCGGCATCGGAAACATATTTATAACTCATAAAAATTTATATAAAAATTATTTGACAATAAGAATATATACATTTTTAAGTTTAAATGTATACGATGGTAGTCGATGAGGAAAAAAAAAAAGAGCAACGATTCTTGTTAGCCTGTTTTACTTAGATTTTTGTTTAAAAATATAAAATTATTCAACACTTATTATAGGTATATTTAAGTCTATTATCACGGGCCCAGGCAACGTCGGGCAGGTCAGCTAGTTCACTGATAAAATTATTACTTATGTTATGCACATTTTAAATTAGACATAAATTGTACGAAACTTTATTTAAAGCTATGATGCATTTTAATGGTATGCAATGTGTCAAAAAATTGTCATTATGTAAATTTGCCTACTGCACAATAAACAACAATTTTTAGAGTTTATAATATTACTATCAGAGTCGTCAGGTGTTGTCAGGGATAACCTTGAAGGTTTAGAATTTATTTTACATGTAATACCCCTGATACATGCCCTGATGGCACCAAAAGTGTGTGTGTGTGCGTGGGGGTGATTTTTGGAAATTTATTCATTACACCTTTTCTGTTTCCCTAGATTCACCTCCATGGCCCTGGTATATTCTGAGATATGGTTTTATCCCCCCCTCTCCCCTGTGCTTCGGGGTAATTAAACAAAGCCTTACTACGATTAGCAATAGTTATCACAAAGAAAAACATCACAATATTTTTCTGACATATATTAATGTGTTTTAAATTTTAATTAAGCAGTATTTTTCATCTGAGAGACTTTATTTTTATCTTTTATATTAAATTCATTTTTTATTTCTTCAGCACACACTTTTAATCAAGCATTTTATGTAGTAATATGTTTACTCCTGCTATGTATGATTTTCCCATATGACAAAATGAAATACACAAGAGGAAATTTCTCCAAAATGACTTTTAACAGATCGTGAGTGAAATGACGGGAGCTGAAATTATCTGATCGGTTCTTCATTTTCTGATCACACAAAGTTTTTGTGATATATTTTTCAAAATTCACAAAGAATTACCTAATCAATATTTTTTAAAAACTCTTTTTTTTTATAGTTGTCGAAAGAATCATTCTATGCGTGATCCGAATTTAAAAATATAATGAGAACAATTTCAGATCGAAATTGCTTACTATAACAGAGTAGCCTTAGTTTTGTCCAGATAAATGCTCAGAACGTAAAACTAAACATAAATAAATCGCTCTATGATTTCCAAATAGGCTTAGAGAAAACAAAAGAAAAATTAATATATTGTGTATAAAGATTGAAATCTTTGGAGCTTTTTTAACAGTCGTTAAATCGTCAGAAAACGCGCAAGAGTATAAAAAGGTATAAAACATTAAATAAATGAAATCTAATCAAAAATTCAAAAATCAGACTTCGGCATGCGCACGAACCTGTCTTACGAACTCCATACATTTTTTTCAGACCTGTATGTACAATAGATTCTATTAGCAATCGTGTTCACAAACATGTACACATGCAAACACTTTCGTTTATTAATGCAGCTATTTTATCATAAATCTTGCATATGTGAAAAAGTTAGAAATGTTTTGGATTAAAAAAATATAATATTTCAAAAATAAAATTAAAAAATAAAATATTACTATTGAATTATGATCGACAATGAGCAACAAGTTCAAGTAAGTCACCTTTGTAGAGTTATGATCTTTTTATTATTCCTAATGAATTTTTATTAGGAGTGAAGCGAGAACAAACGAAATAATTTACTGCTATTGTGGGAAATTTTTCTAACGCAACTGCGTATAATTCTCACCGAAATCTCAATTGTGATGGGAAACAGAACCATTGATAAACCTCTCATTTTTTATTTATTCGTTTGCCAGGAACTTGTGAGTTGTTAAAATGTTGTATTGATTATATAGAAACTTTCATCCAAAGTTAAAAGTCATCAGACTTCAAGAGCTTTTTTTTAGTACATTTCTTTTCTTTTTTTCCTATTTTAAAAAGAAAAAGGAAAAAAAAACTATCTTCAAAAGCAAAAACAAGCAAAAGATATTGGGGTTATCAATTTTATGTTGAAACTAAAACATTCCAATTTTATGTGATGCACCATAAAACAACATTATCGGAATATGCGTTAATAATGATATACGACACTGATGATAATTAATTTAATAAATAAGCTATTTATAAAGTGATTTAATTTACAATTATGAGAAAAATGGCTCAATTATGTTAATTTTCCCTATTACCATAGTTTTACCATACCTGTGTTCTATTATTTATTTTAATTATGTGAAAATATATTGATAAGCACAATAATTTTTGAGACCGAGTGTGTATGACAAAAAACTGTAAACTGAAAATTTGTAGAACATACGTGCAAATTCAGTTCATGAGCGAATACATATTAATAACAATAATATAGAAATTATTATCCATGGAAGTTAACGCTGCAGAAAATTTTATGTGAAAGTTGTATTTACAATGGCCATTATATGATTATTTTCCATGATGCTTGAAAAAGAAAAAAAAACAAAACAAATAAAATCCGCTATCTTTGCGACGGTAATAGACCACGGTTTCTGTTAAGGTCAAAGTACTAGCCACTATGGATACTACTTACGGTGATCTATCATGTTTTCTGCAATCTTATAATAATACTAGACGCTCGTTCTCCGTCATTATAGTACTCTTCACATTCAAAATAAACTTTTTAAAGTAGAATGATCGCATATAATTTCTGTATAAAAATGACAATATGTAATTTAAATTTATATTATGGCTTTATGGCTTTTGGCGAAAGTAAAACAGTTTCTCTTGAATGACTGTTATTGCCTAAAGAGAACTGAGAATTTACGAATTAATCGTTAAAATTTTTGATGCAAATTTGAGGTGATGTTTAATGTTTACTTTTTCTTTTAACATTTTAGGCAGAATTTGCCTCTAATGCTTTTAAGTATTCTTATAGCAAATGGCAGTATATAATTTAAATATATCTTACGTGTTTGGCCAAGAGTAAACAATCTCTCTTGAATAACTGCCACTGACCTAAATACAACTTATAAATTACTAGTTGGTCGCCAACATTTCTGAATCAAATTTAAATTAATGTTTAATGGGGTCAATTTCTCCCAAAACATTTTATGCAGAACTGACCTCTAATGCTTGTATTCATAATACTAGCGCTCAGATTTACATTTGTGATTATCTTTAATGTCCAGGTAGATATGATCAGTTTGTTCATGGGTGATTCATGTAAAACATGATATTTTAAAAATAAGAAATTTTTTAAATTGAAAATGCTGAAAAAATTTTAAGTTAACATTTTTACGTTTGCTTCAACTTTTTTCTAACTGTTTGTTGGATTATTATTATCAAAATAAAAGCTGTCACTGCAAAATATCATTACTCAGGCATTTGACCCCCATTCTAGTATGGAAATCCCAGGACCGCACTGAAAATGACGTTTTAATAAAAAGTTTACAACAGTTTCACATTTTCTCCATTTTTAACCTTAGCATATTTCACAATGTATAAAGGAACATTTTTCCTGTGTGTTACTACATATTATTGCATTAAAATATATGTAATTTATAATGCAATAATGCCAGGAAAATGACATTATAAAAACCTCCTCATATTTAAGTTTCAATTAACGTAAGCAAGTGAAATAATTTCTGAATGCTGCTTTCTAAACTGTGTTTTCAGTAATTATTCTTTAAACTATTCTACGGAGACCCTTTGTTATTCATTAGATTCACTTGTTGCCATAATAGAAAACTAAGCTCTCCAAGCAAGGAAAATGACTTAAATGCCCATTAATAAAAGTTTATAAATATATATATAAATTATAGACAAATGTTCCATTTCAGTTTCCAATGCATACATTCAACACATGTATACACAATTTATTTGCTAATAACTGTCATGCTCTTCTTTTACATTCAGATTTAACTAACTTGAAATAATATTTGAAACCAGACTAAATTTTGAGTTTTGAGCAAATGAAATTTATCCTAAAGATGTTCAAAAACGTAGCTGAAGTGTAGAGAATGTTTAGGAAAGAGTTTGAAAACAGATTCCCTTACGCGACTTACAATCACTAGAATTAGAGATAAGTTGGGGCAGAATAGAACTGTTCATACGCAACGTTCGGGAATACCGCAGTCATCAACAAAATCCGAAAATGACGAGCGTTTTGTAAGATCTTTGCGACAAGTGGCTGGCGAGGTAGGATTTTCAAAATCAAATGTCCATCGCGTTCAAAGCGGCTACATTGAAAAAATTACATTCCAAGATTAATGCAAGCTCTCAGTGAAGATTAATCGGACAGTTATAATCCGTAATATTATAATAATTTAAATTGTGTATTCTTTGATTTTATTTCAAATTAAATTAAAGAAGTTTCGAAAACCGATTGAAACTGACGGCATAAATGTATCTGTTCAATAACTTGAAAGCTTGCAATATTTTATCAGAGTATAAAATGCAAATAAAAAACGTCTTTTTCCAAAATTTGCATTTCTGAAAGAAAATAACGTTAATTTTAAATTAATTCTATAATTCTAATGAAAAAATTAATTATAATGCTCAAACACTAGAATATTTGGGCTGTCATGTCCCTCAATTTTCTAAGTGGGGGAAATTTTTAAAACATTATAAGCATACAGGTAAAAGTAGATAGTCGAGTACTGCTGGTGAACAGCTCCCTTTTAAATTCTGAAAATGTTCTCATTGTCACAAATTTTCCGAATTTATGCTGGGGAGTTGAAGTAAAATGAACATAATAAATCATATTGTCCAGTATCAGGTGGTTTAGACACTCTTTATAACTAACTAATCTTTTTACCAAAAAAATTTTTTTTTCTTTTGTGATTTCACTCATAATTTTTTTCTCATTCATTATCATTTTTTCTCTATAATAAATAAATAAATAAATATTTTACAAATTCTTTAATGTTTCAACATTGTATATTGCAAGATGAAAAATACTGCATTTATATCTTATTTTTTATTTTGTACCTCTATTTTTAAACATGTTTGTTAGGTTCACGAATGTAATTTTTTTCTTTGTCCAATTTTTTTTTCATTTATTTTGTCTTTTAACTGTAGAATTTTATTTACTTCTTTTAACATTACTTGAGGATTTTAACATCAACAAATTTTTGATGATTTTAACAGAAGAATATCTGCAGAATGATAGAAGATACATATCTGTTAGTAGATTTCAGAGATACCCTTATTTATTCACAGATTATACATTTTCTTAACCCTGTTTTAAACCTCAGACTAACTCTATGATATAATGACAGCTTTTGAAACACTTCATCAGATACTTTAATAAAACTTTTTACACATTGACATTTACAGTAAATATTGGACTTCATGTGAATTTATAGGTCATATATTTCTCTCTCATTAATTGACTGCTTTCAAAATATATATCCCAATATTTCAAGCGACTGCGTCAGTTTTTTTTTAACTTTAATTCCTTTAACATACCTATATTTTATGGGTCACCAGTGCCCTGTAAGTCGTGTAAATCTAATGCATACTAACAAATTTTAACTTTTGAATTATTAACTTTAACACTGAAATCTAATAAATAACTTCTCGCTATTCTCAAAAAGACTATGGAACAAAGATTCACGGTTCGCTGCTTACCAGATATTTTTTAATTTGTATGCTCATTAACTCCGATAAGTGAAAACACTGAACACCCTTAACCCAGTGCACCGGAAAATATTTTTACAAATGAACAATTGAATAAAAAATTTCAGACGGAAAAGTCGACCAGCCATCCACAACATCTTCGGTTCGTGAGGACCCAGGTATTTTAGATACAGTTTTTTTTCCTTGGCTACCTCAAAGTGGCGAAGCGTATCCTTTTGAAGCATCTGTTTATTTAGATTCTACTAGATTTGCATGAAACAGGTCTGAAAAATTCCTTTGTAAACAAGAGTTATGTTATGTAATAATAGCCTATGATTTGAAGAATTTTATTTAGTTTTTTATTGATATTCCTAACTAGAAAATGGACAGTTCTTTTTTCTTTCACTTTGATTTCTCATATGTTGTGTAACATAAATGAGAATTTATTATTATACATATTTTTTAAAGATTGTTCTCAAATCCAAACTGGCTACTTTCTGACACATTCCTGAATTAACTTTTGTTCGAACACGCATGAGTTTGGCAGGTACTTTTATTCAGAAATCGAATAGATATTTTTTCATTTTTCAATACAGACAGATGATGTTTCAGAAAATGTTTTCACGGTTAGCATTCTAAACCAAATTTTTGGACTCGACAGCTTGATATATGTCGTTATTAGACAACGATCGCTTATAACTGCAGATGTAATTCATTTATTAAAAAAAGGAAAAAAGACTCTGATTCCAAATCACTTCAATAGCCATGTCTGCAAATGGCATGTTTTTAAGTTTATAAACGAGTCTGTAAATGTGTTAGAAACTCATGGGAAATAATAGATCTTTTAGAGCACCCTTAAATTTGGCAATAGTTAGAGTATTTATTCTAGCGGAGAATGTTCTTTTAAAACTTGTTTATTTATAATATGACAAAATAACGATAATAATAATGAGCTTCAATTCCTTTCTTTTGAGGGTTAGGAAGTAAAGATATACTAAATAGTCTGACTATAATGCCGAAAATTAATATTTTGTTTTTTGAAAGTATTTAAATTTTTTATTTTTAAAAATGTTATTGAAAGTTTAATTTTGTTAATTAATCGAATAAAATCGCATTAGTACGAGTTCATATCGAATTTTGACAATACTAATACTGTCATATTTATTTGCAAATGAATTATCCTGTAAATACTGTCTAATATGCAATCAAGCTTAGCTTTTGTAATGTCTTTCAAATTAATAAATTTTCATTTACTATAATAAATTATCGAAATAAACTGTTTTCTATTTCACATTACATATTTTAAAACGTTGTTTCATGACTTTCCGTATATCACCCAAAACCCAGTAGTTTTCTATAATTATAAATTTTACAGCATTTTTTTTTTTTTTTTTTCAAAAGTAATAATATCATAGTATAAGAAATCGTATCTACTAAATTATAAAATTAATTTTGAGGGAATAAACCCAGTTTATGAAGAAAAGTAAAAGTTTATGTCCTCTAAAAAATGTTTGAAATTATTTCTACATTCATTTTAAGGGGCTGAGTTTATGAGTACGTTTAGAAAAAGAAATCAAATAGAAAAGAAAGAAAACAAAAATTAATTTTTTATGATCAACAACAATGAATTATTTAATGCAAATCACTGTAAACAATGATGAAATTTTATGAAAAAAAAACTTCTCATGAGTGATATTTCAATATCTTGTTGAGTAGACTTGATGATAAATATATTTCTAATGCTAAAGTCGAAGTATTCTGTTATTGATAAAATAATTGCATATGATAATGTACGGGAAATCATTATAGCATTTAAAAGACTTCATGTTTCAAACAACAGCTTTTAATATTTTTAATAGCATAATTAAATATTTTGTATGTGTAAATAATAACAACTAGATGGAACCCGTCAAAATTTGACGGCAAACAACTTGATAGTACCATAAAAATAAAATTTATAGTTGCTTTAACTTGACAAATTTCATAGTCAGGAGCATAATATGATTAAGCGGTCACTGACCTTTCCATTGATATATCACATGAGGGGTGTGTGCAAAGTTTAGAAAAGTACCCCCTTGGGGGGTCAAAATGGGGGATGGACATGGGAGATGCATAATATGATTAAGTGGTCACAGACCTTTCCAATGATATATAACATAAGGGTTGTGTGCAAAATTTAGAAAGTACCCCTTGGGGGGGGGGGGGCAAAGTGGGGAGATGGACATCGGAGATGCATAATATGATTAAGCAGTTACAGACCTTTCCAACAATATATAACATGAGGGGTGTGAACAAAATTTAGAAAAGTATCCTTTGGGGAGGGTGGGGGGGCAAAGTGGGGAGATGGACATTGGAGATGCATAATATGATTAAGTGGTCACAGACCTTTCCAATGATATATAACATGAGGGTTGTGTGCAAAATTTATAAAGTACCCTTTGGGGGGGGGGGCAAAGTGGGGAGATGGACATCAGAGATGCATAATATGATTATGCAGTCACAGACCTTTCCAATGATATATAACATGAGGGTTGTGTGCAAAATTTATAAAGTACCCTTTGGGGGGGGGGCAAAGTGGGGAGATGGGCATCGGAGATGCATAATATGATTAAGCAGTCACAGACCTTTCCAACAATATATGACATGAGGGGTGTCAACAAAATTTAGAAAAGTATCCCTTGAGGGGGGGAGGTGTAAAGTGGGGAGATGGACATTGGAGATGCATAATATGATTAAGTGGTCACAGACCTTTCCAATATGATATATAACATGAGGGTTGTGTGCAAAATTTATAAAGTACCCTTTGGGGGGGGGGGCAAAGTGGGGAGATGGACATCAGAGATGCATAATATGATTATGCAGTCACAGACCTTTCCAATGATATATAACATGAGGGTTGTGTGCAAAATTTATAAAGTACCCTTTGGGGGGGGGCAAAGTGGGGAGATGGGCATCGGAGATGCATAATATGATTAAGCAGTCACAGACCTTTCCAACAATATATGACATGAGGGGTGTCAACAAAATTTAGAAAAGTATCCATTGGGGGGGGGGGAGGTGTAAAGTGGGGAGATCGACATTGGAGATGCATAATATGATTAAGTGGTCACAGACCTTTCCAATGATATATAACATGAGGGTTGTGTGCAAAATTTATAAAGTACCCTTTGGGGGGGGGGCAAAGTGGGGAGATGGGCATCGGAGATGCATAATATGATTAAGCAGTCACAGACCTTTCCAACAATATATGACATGAGGGGTGTCAACAAAATTTAGAAAAGTATCCCTTGGGGGGGGGAGGTGTAAAGTGGGGAGATCGACATTGGAGATGCATAATATGATTAAGTGGTCACAGACCTTTCCAATGATATATAACATGAGGGTTGTGTGCAAAATTTATAAAGTACCCTTTGGGGGGGGGCAAAGTGGGGAGATGGACATCGGAGATGCATAATATGGTTAAGCAGTCACAGACCTTTCCAACAATATATGACATGAGGGGTGTCAACAAAATTTATAAAAGTGCAAAATTTATAAAGTACCCTTTGGGGGGGGGGGCAAAGCGGGGAGATGGACATCGGAGATGCATAATATGATTAAGCAGTCACAGACCTTTCCAGCAATATATGACATGAGGGGTGTCAACAAAATTTATAAAAGTGCCTCCCTTAGGGGGGGGAGGGGGGTGGCGGGATGGACCCCGGAGATGCATAACATGAATAAGCGGTCAAAGACTTTTCCAGCGATATATCACATGAGAGGTGTCTGCAAAATTTAGAAAAGTGTCCCACTTGGGGGGGGGGAGTGGGGGGATAGACCCGAGATGCATATCATGAAAAAGAGGTCACAGGCGTTTCAACTTGCAACTTTTTTCTCGAAGGCATTTGACAATATTAAATTTTTTTTACCCAAGACAATTTAACGATTTTCTTAATTTTTTTGCGTAATTCGTCAAATGTTCATGGAAAAAATCATGAAATTCGCTAATCAATAGTTGATAAATTATAAAATTCAACAATCGATAGCAGTAAAATTGGTCAATCGATAACGGAAAAATCACGAAATTCATCAAATGGTCTCCCGTAAAAAAATTGTCCTGCACACTGATGATATGATCAAAAGGATTTTAAAGTATAGGACAAAATTAACACTTGCCAAACAGCGAGTAATGCTGAAAATTTGGCAATGGACTTTATTGCCACCACTGGTCAAACATAATAGTCACACTCACCAATTGCGATGATTGAATGGAAAAAGATTTTTTTCTCTGCTGTCGCTCGACAAATTTCGAAACCATTTGGCGAATTTCACGATTTTTTCCCCGAAATTGACGGATTGTGATTTTTTTTCTCGAAGCCATTCGACGATATTCGAAAACTTTTCCCCCCGAAACCAGTTGATGAATTTTGCGATTTTTCCACTGTCGATTAATGAATTTTGCGATTTTTCCGCTATCGATTGACGAATTTCGCAATTTATCAACTATCGGTTAATGAATTTCATGATTTTATCCATGAACGAACAAATTGCGCACTTTCTTTCCGCTAATGTTTGACACATTTCGCCCTTTACAATTCAGCCAATGAGTTGAACGTTGTTTCTTTCCAGAAATGTCAAGAATGAAACAATGATTCTTTAGGATGAATTTCCTTCGTTCGATGCCACATGGAAGAACGTGTGCAATGCAGCAACGGGTGTTACAGACTTTTTAGGGCACCTGCAGACTAAAAACATCTAACCAATCTTCGCGGGGGGGGGGGGGGGAATCACAGATTTCGTCAAATGATTGAGGAAAAAACACTAAATTCAACAAAGGATCATGGGGAAACATGACTTTCGTTAAAAGACAACAGAAAAAACATTAATTATGCAAAAGGATCGTGAAAGATAAGCAAATTTTGTCAAAGAATCGCAAAAAAGGAAAGTTCACCAAAAGATCACGCTTTTTTACTAAATTTCGTCTAAAAATTGCGGAATAAAATGTATTTTATCAAAGAATCGCTGGAAAATGCGAATTTCGTTAAGGATCACGAGAAAAATGCGAATTTCTTCAAAGGATCGCTGAAAAAACACGAATTTTGTCAAACAGAGAAAACATTAATTATGCAAAAGGATCGTGAAAGATAAGCAAATTTTGTCAAAGAATCGCAAAAAAGGAAAGTTCACCAAAAAATCACGCTTTTTTACTAAATTTCGTCTAAAAATTGCGGAATAAAATGTATTTTATCAAAGAATCGCTGGAAAATGCGAATTTCGTTAAGGATCACGAGAAAAATGCGAAATTCTTCAAAGGATCGCTGAAAAAACACGAATTTCGTCAAAGAATTGCTGAAAAAACATGAATCTCGCCCAATAATAGAAAAATTATGGTTCATAATCATTATATCTAGTAGTATATGTAAATACAGTTTGTGATATAAGACAAAATTAACACTCACCAATCGGCGAGTAATACTGAAAATTGGTAATTGATGTTATTGCCAGTACTGGCTAAACTTAATAGTCACACTCGCCAATTGCGATGATTGAATGTAAAATGAAATTTTTTTCCCGCTGTCACTCAAAGAATTTTGAAACCATTTGTTGAAGTTTTTCCCGAAACCATTTTGTGAATTTCCCGATTTTTTCTTCAAAATCATTTTTCAACAATATTCGACCCAATACGCATGCGTCAAAAAAATCACCAGCCAATGAGGTGAGGGTCTATTACTGTCTCTAGAAACGTGTTTGGGATCATCTCCTGTTTTTTTTTTCTTTCTTGCACATTGCATTAAACCTAGGAAGGTATTTATATAGAACTCACTGTGGAGTGTTTAGAAGGTATTTATTTTATTTATTATAATTTGTATGTATACTTAGGTGTCCATTTCGGATTTACTGTTTAAAAATGAATTTAGGCTCATTTAACATTCGCGAAATCAATCCGATGGAAATTGTGTTTTTAGATCTCTATCATTTTGTATATATAGTACAGAAAATAATTATTCAAACGTACGTAAAAATATCGTAGAACACGTAATACAAAATTGGACCACTTATAGTCCGTTTATTATCGGGGATGAATCTTATGGTGTTCCGATTGCTAATGAAAACGATTATGTAAATATATGGTTCTTCATAGAAGTATGTGCTTCTTCACACTTCAATAGAAGCATTGTTTAAATTAATATAATTCTACAAATATGATGCAGTTTTAAAATATTGAGTAATGATTAATACTGTCAAGGAATCTACTCATATACGTAATTACGTTTTGGTACTTCTCTATTATCTCATCGACCACTTTTCATAACAAAAAACTATCGCCAAACTGTAACGCCAAATAAACGGGAGAACGTTGTCATTAATACGCGCAAATGTTGAATTAAAAACCACTTGACGACATAACAAACACGTATAATGCTTCCGACATCAAGTAAATGGGACTGCATTTTTGGCATTTAATCATACAGTTTGGCGATAGTATTTTGTTATGAAAAGTGGACGATGGGATAATAGAGAAGTACCTAAGTTTTTTATACCAAGTTTGAAAATTTATCTTTTTTTGACATTTAAAAAAAATAACAGAAAAAACATTACAAATTTGCCCATTTGCTCAGCGGTCAAAGGATTAAGTAAATATTAATGATTAAACGGAACTGGTTCTAGCTATGAAGTAATATTATTTTGCTCAAAAACCCCCAACAAAAAAAGAATTACATGAATAAGTAATCGTCTTTAAATATACAAAAAACAATGTGATTAATGACCAGGATATTTTTACATATAACATTTTTTATATACAAAATAAAAACCGAAATAACCTCATTCATTTCACCCGATGTCAAAAATAGTTTTTTTTCCACATTCCTGGGCAAAGCACTAAATCAATAAAATCACCAATTTGTGACAAATTATGAGTTTCATATGAATCGCCCATGAACGAACATGCAAACTGGTAAAAAATGAATGTAATAAATTAAAACATTCAAGATTTGTATACATACAAACAATACAATGTAAATATTAATATTGTTACATGATACATTGTTTGTATATATACTTCTTTGTATACATATATTGTTTGTATACATACAAACAAATATAATGTAAACATTATTCAAATATTAAGAGTTTGCAAATCAAAACATTCTAAAGATTTGTATACATACAACCAATATAATGCATACATACTCTTTACAAATAAAATAGCACACTTATGTAATGACAAAACTTTTAAATCGAATAGAGATAATATATTTCTATTAAAAAATAATGCTAAAGTTCAGACTTATATATATTATACATTCACATAAAGCTAGTCACATTCCTGCATATTTATTAAATATTTAGTTGCTAAATACAGAAATAATATTTTATAATTTATATTCAGACGCTCAGATTCGCTTTTTTCGAACACATAATAATAAAAATATTACTACCGTGCGTACTGTCTTTTGACATTATATTTACATAATAGTTTTCATTAGCAATCGGAACACCATAAGATTCATACCCGATCATAAACGGAATATAAGTGGTCCAATTTTGTATTACATGTTCTACTATATTTTTATTTACGATTGAATAATTATTTTCTGTACTATATAAACAAAATGATTTGATTTCGCGAACGTTAAATGAACCTAAATTCATGTTACACAGTAAATCCGAAAGTATTCATATAAATTACAATAAATACAACAATAAATAAAATAAATACCTTCTAAACACTCCACAGATTTTTATATAAATATCTTCCTAGGTTTAACGCAACGTGGAAGAAGCCATAAAACAACAGGAGTTGATTTCATCTTGATCCCAAATACGTTTGGAGACAGGAATAGACCTTCGCCTCATTGGCCGGTCCTTTTTTGACGCATGCGTACTCGGTCGAAATTCGATGGAAATTTGACAAAATTACCAAACTGCTTTAAATAGATGGATAATATCGAGGAAAAATCGACTATATTATAAAGGCCAAACGTCTCCGTGTGTAACGCTACGTCATTTCGATGTTGGCAACACCTGACGATTAAATTTCGCTTTTACTACCATTTTTTTAACTTCTAAACATCACACATTTTCAATCTTTACACCGTCGAACAGGGGGGGGGGGGGTAATGTACCTTAAAATGCAATTTGTTTGAAAACTCTATCGAAATTTACTCAATTATTACGGTTTAAAGAAAAAATCAAGCATGATTTTTTAAAAAATGTATCTCCATCGTTGGCAGACGATTACAAAACATTAATCCGTTTGCACTTAAAACAATATATAAATAGTTTAGTATTTGTTTCCAGCTAATATTTCATAACGAAATTAAAACTTCATCAAGCAATAAATAAAATAATGTAAATAAAACACAAATGTAATAGACATATAAACACGCTTCAACCGCTGTACTTATCAGAATCAGAAAGGCTGATGTAGATAAAATCTTTAGCGGCTTCTTCGGCTATTAACAGCTGGCACGAGGCCAATACAAAAACACCCATATTTTAATAAATTTCAAAACTTTAGTTGAATGCATAATTGATATATTTCATATAAACACGATTTTTTTGGTGCTGCTAGTGGGCAATCTAAATATATATATTAAATTAAAATATATATTAGATTTTTCATTTTTTTTTTTTTAACTTATATTTTGTAACCTGGGAAGCCCGGGTTGGATCTCCCAGTGTAATTAAACGCAAATCCGAACGAGTAAGACCAATTTTGGCTGTTCTGAGCATGCCCAATGGGCCTTTTAGAGTACTTCTCTGTCGCTAAACGGAGTGGGAAAACAATTTTGAAATTCTTTCGTTTCAGAGGAAACTTAATCGACAGACGAGATAGCCGAGTGGTCTAAGCCGCCAGAAAAAGGAATTCTAACTATCCAAAGGGAACGTGGGTTCAAACACCTCTTCTGGCATAAGATATTTTTCTAATATTGTTAGTGTTCTGATAACCCAGTTCAGTAATATAAATTACATGAGGAGGAAAATTACAGAATTTGTTTTTTTTCTTCATTATTATTAAGTAAAATTTACCCACTCCAATATTTTTTTTAGTTAATGATTTTGTATTTAAAATTTTAAATTATATCATTGGCTTGTAACTATCGATTAAATAAATTAAAATGATTTATAATTTTTGGTATAGTTCTTATTACAATTAATCAATAAGGCATAAATACTAAGAAAAATAAGTGATTATGTCCGTAAAAAACAAACAAACAAAAGAATATATATATAGAAAAATATTATTGTTAATAAACTGTCTTTTATAAAGATATAAATCTAATAGCATGCTGGAACTAGCTGCGCCTTGTGGAATACCCTGTATGTGAATAAAAGTACAATAATTTTATAGAATATAGTTATGAAACAGTATATATATATATATATATATATAACCTTGGTGCCATAAGGCAGTTAAAGGTTTATATTTCAGAGAAAACTAATAAAATTTTTACTTCAAAAATTTATTTGTAGATTTTTTAAGAAAAATAAACCTGGAGTTCCCTTTTTTGGATCTGAAAATTGAATTTTCTGGAAAATGTTCTGTTGTCTGTATATGTGTATATATGCAGCCTATTCGCCAACACGGTTATAAAAAGAGAGGTTTTTATTTCTTTTAACTGTTGCTAACAAATATTCTGTAAAAATTTCTGTCATTTTAATGATGTTATGAACTTTATTCTGTGGAGCCTTTAAGTTCTTTACCGTCAAGTTTTTAGTTTTTAAAACAGACAAGTTGAATTACACGTGTTTTTCTTTCCACAGTTTATTTAAAAGTAAACTTTTTGGATATTTTGTGAACTGGAAGGATATATCAGCTTAATGTGGCTTTGAATTTGAAACAATTCCTCCTTTAGTTTATTTAGTGAACGATGTGCTGTTCAGATGTGTTAATATTTTCATAACTGCTGAAGTTAAAAAGTTCTTTCTTTTTCCTTTTCTTTTCTTTTCTTTCTTTTTTTTTTTTTTGTTAAATATACTCATAAATTCAACACCTGAAAATTTATATTAGTAAAAGATAAATACCATTTTAAGTACATTTGATTCATATATATAGCAGTAGAAAAAAAAAAATAAGATGTGTGCTTATGTGTAGAAATTATATCAATGAATGAATAAAACATGAAAAGTATTGCCTATAAGGAATGTACTTATTTGTAAAAATAGAGGGAATAAAAATTTATATTTGTACAATATACTTATAAATTCTTTAGAAACGAATATCCGTAAAAATAAATTTTTATATCTTGTTTTTGTTAAAAGGAAAACCACCCTCATTTTGTTTGGTATAAATTTACGTAAGCTGATATGGAAAAAGCCTTCAACAATGTTTTAGCTTGTTCAGCAATTGTAATTGAATAAGAGGTTATGAAAAGATAAGAAAGAAGATTTTTCTTTTCTATATCTAATTATATTTTTTATCCTTTCCGCCTGAAATCTTTTGGATGTTTATCCGAGCTTTTTGACACGCTTCACTATTGTTATGATACGCCCCTGCATGCTTCTATGAATTTACAACAACTAAAGGTATGTTTTCAACCGAAATTGGTCAAGTTTCGTGCAATCACTTACTTTTCGAGAGCATGTTGATCATTTTCTTTTTTAGTTTAATCCTAAAGACAGCAGTGCTTGTTTCAAAAACTGATAAGAGAGTTATTTGAGTGAACTTGATTTTCTTAACAATTAAGTGTAAATTTCTGTTTTTAATATCATTAAAGAGCAAATGAAAAATCTGTTCAATCGTTTTGCATTTTGAAGTTTATAAGAAATCAATACTATATCTGTGGTTTATTTTGTAAGCACATTTTAACAAATTCTATGTTGAAAGTTTAAAAATTTTTAAAAACAATATTTGTCTTATAGAATGTAATGTAATGTAAATGTTATTGTAGTGCACTGTTGTTCCTCCGATAGATTTTTTCTGGATAGAAGTTTTTCTTATTTTTAAAAGATAATAGATTAGTTGAACTGTAATGGATAAGAAACTGGCAGATTTAATACAAAAATTAAGCCATATTTAATACAAAAATATTTATTTTTGTGGCAACAAAAAGTACCAGTGGACCCGTGAATCTTACATGGATCCAATACATGGGATAAAAAAAATTAATTTAGCATTTGAATTTGAATTTTGCTTTTTAATCACAAATATAAAATAACCCCCTGCAGAAACAATGCCACATTTTATCTTTATTGTACTATTTATTTATTTTATAATCACTCTTCAGCACGATATAATGCGGTATTTTATTTTTGTGGCAACACTGATTTGAGAAAAAACTTTCATTTCATTTATGAAAACAATGCGATTCAATTTTTAATTAACTACAATTTTTAATTAAAAAACATGTTTTAACGAAATGTGAGTGTACTATATCATAAGACTGATTAAAATCCTTTCATATGGTATCTCATTTATCGTTCTGCGTTTTGTATTTGCTTAAAAAAAGGAATGTTGACAATACTTTATCTTATAATAATATAAGAGATACAGATTATTTTAAATCCCGTTACATTCATAGTTGAAAAAAGAAGACAGTAAAGTCTGTATTTGGAAAAAGATATAAGAAACAAAGTTTCCTCGAGTCACGGGCCAATCGAATCTAATTATGCTGATGTAAATATTTCCAAGAAAGTATTTTTCTGTATTTCTGTTGAGATAAGTGCTCTATTTGATATGTTTTCTTTGAATTTTCTGGATCCGCCTAAGGACAATCACATGGGGTAAAGCTTCAGAAGTTTTCAGTAGATATTACACCGTAGTCTAAAAAGTAATAAATTGCTTCTAAGGAAAAAAGAAAAGAAAAACAAAGAACATAATCGAATCTAATTTATCGTAGCTAACTTCCTTGTGTGGTCCCCTAGAACTCATACTGACTTGTTGAAGATTTTCCTTCTGCTGGCATCCAGTAGAGCTTCCTCTGTAATTGTACCCTGCCATTTAAAATAAGGTGTAACTTGGGTTAGAAATGAGATGATTTTTTTAATATATGAATTATTATATAGAGTTGTATACGGAATGTTGTGTTGGACATCACGGAAAGAAATAAAACTTCGAAACATGCTTTTGAATAAAATCACACTAAGGTCATTGGTCTTGTATTTATTTACCGACACAGGAATTATTCCTTTGCTCTTCAGTATTCGTTCTTCGTTGATATTCATGCAACTCATATTGAAGAAACTAGATGTAGCAGATATTAAAATTTGATGTATAACTCTAGTACGGAAAAACTCATTGTAAAAAATAAGACCGAATGTTAAAAATTAATATCACTTTTTTTTAATAGAAATTTGAATAAAATATATTAATTAAATCATTGCAATCACTATTTATTTATTTATTTAAGCGTACGTATGTATTTGTTTTTGGAAGTCGAATTAAAATGAGATTAAATAATAAACAATAGTGTATTTAAACTGTATGTTCATTTCCATTGGAAATGTTTCTATTATTACTGCTTTTATTACACTGAAGATTAAAAGAGAGATCGTATTGAATGGCACTAGCATTCGAAGATTTCATTTTTTGTTGATAATGCATATTAAAGTGCAAAATTAGAAATAGCCACATGCGACAGAGCCACTAAATGGAAAAAGTGGCTATTAAAAAATTGTCTGTCAGCGGCCACCTTATGGCCACTTTCCTACAAAGAAACAGTTATGTATATATTTTTTTGCATTTCATCAAGAATTCTACTTTTGCTGGTTGAAATATATTTATATTAACATATTTATTTGGGCTATTTAATTTTGAATTAATACTAATTGAAATATTAACTAAAGTTTACTGTTTAGAATTTTTAAATAAAAAAGTGGCCACTAGTTTAAAGAAAGTGACCACTTATAAAATTGCTACTACTGGTCACTGACCTCCAAAGAAATTTCCCAATTTTACCCTTTAATGCAAATGCTGTAAAAATTGCTTAATATAGCTTTATGCCTTTTCTTTTATTGAGAGGAATATATTGAAATAATTTAATGTGAGTGGATAAGTTTTGTTTTGAATCAGTGTGCAAATTTGTCCCCCTAATTACGTAATTTTGAACCATCTGCAAAAAAACCCATTAACGTTTACTTTCACTTTTGTCAGAAGAAAGAAAAATTGATAAAATGTATTTTTAAACTGCCTTCATCCACCACTTTCTTAACAATAGATATTTCCCATCAATATCCCTTTCCGAGAGAATGAACTGTCATAGAAAATGAATATACGTAACTCTTTTTGTTATTATTCTATTAAATTAAATTCCATTGTACTAAAATTGGTTAAAGAAAATTAATTATTTTTTTTTCTAAACAATACTTTGATAAATGGATGAATTGTAATGGTACTAGTTTTCCTCCATATTAATAATAAAAAAAACGATTACATAAATGTAGTCTATTTTTTTTTAATCTTATTACTGGGATTGTGGTATCCGATTATAACAAACGTCTCTCTTTAAATGTGTCTAAGATGTCGGAAATTCTTCAGTAAATTAGTACTACGGTTCTTTTTAGTTTTCTTACTTTGTTTTCTTGTTTCTTATTTTTTTTAAATATTTGAAAGTAAGCCAAAATACATTTCCATTATCCGTGAATGTGATTGACGTTTAAAATTTTAACTCTAGCGACTTGACAAATAGCTTACTGCAACTGCTCTTTATGAACCTAAAAAATATTTTTAGTGGCTTGGAAAAAAATAAAGAAAGAAACATTAAATTTGTAGACTAAACTTTTTATTTAGAGTATAGTCCATGCTACAAAATTAATTAGTATGTGAGAAAAATTTAGGTATTAATATATGGTCTATTGCTGCCATTTTAATCCTTGTTTCCAGATATATTTTTATAGATATCTTATTCCGTATTAAAAAAAAAAAAAAAAAAAAAAAAAAAAAAAAAAGTACAAAATTAATTTAACAGATATAAAATTCAAATGCAAAAATCAAATAACACGTATAAAAATGTAACAATTAAAAATATATAAAAACTTGTATAAAACTCATTAAAAAAATATAAAGTTCATTTAACACATACACTGGCAGTAATACAATTGAGGGGGTAGGGTCAAGAAAGTGCACAGCCACATTTTTGGTGAAATAAATCTAACACTGTAATCGGTCGCTTAATATTGTAAATTATAATATCCAACGTATAATTTGTTTCTAATGTCACTTGGTGGCAGCATATGTGAGAGGTTTCGTTTTTGCCCCTGACGTTTATGCCCCCAATGAAGATAGCTAATTTACAAAAAACGTAATAGTAATATATTTAAAGTAATGCCATATTGTTACTCAGAATATCTCAAATGTTACTAAGACATTGGCAAAAAAGCTTTATGTTATATATCTTGATTTGAGTATTTGATAAAAATTTCAAATTGAATTATCTCAGAAGTTCAAAAATGTGGCTTGGCACTCTCTTGCCCCGATCACCTCAATGTAGTACACTATTAAAACTTGTTTTCCACTTTTAAAAATGGGTTGAAAACATTTGGTGCTGCAGTAGCTGCAACCATAAGGTGCTAAAATCTTGTTCCAACATTTCGAGCCGTGGTGCAACCAAGCTCCAAATCTTGGAACGAGATTTCACCATCTCATGGTTGCAGCACCAAAGGTTGGTTCAACATCAACATACCACAATTTTTTTTAGCAGTATGTGAGTTTTGGACAGTTTACTTTATCATGTTCCAACAGCATTGTTCGTTGTACAATTTAAAAATATTTTTAAATAGATAATAGGCATGGAGTGGAAAGTTTCACTTCTGGAAAAAAGGCTATACTTTTATTGTTCGGCATATACTTTTATTGTGTATGTTCTAGTTCTATAAGATACTAAAAAAATTATCTCAAATAAATGATTTGATTAGAGTTGTAAATATTCTACAAACCCCCTATAAATGCCCATTTAGTTTATTAATTTTAATAGAAGAAATCTTTCTAAAATTTATTTAATTATTACACAATTCTGCTACTGTATTTTCAAAATTTAAAGTAAAATCTTTTGAAAGACAAACTATTAATTAATTGATAATTTGGTACATAAAAAATTAAACAACCTCTGAAAGAGGCTAAACTGTTTAAATGATCTTCGTTAGAGCACGAAGAAACTTTTATTTCCACATTTATTTTTTATTTGATTTATTGTTATAAAAAGGCTTATTTTTAACATTTTTAATTAACTAAGCGCTATCAAGACGTTTTATATAATGTTCTTAATGTATAAATTGATTAAATACTGATCGAGTTCATTTAGACTTGCTTTTTCGTGTAACGAATACTATAATTATTTTTTGTGAATTATAATTTCATAAGATGCGACACAATGAACAATAACGATCATAAAAACAATACTGTACTATTATAGACCTAAAATGCTTGCACAACCAACTTGTGTTCGCTTTATAAATTGAGCTAAATATTAAAGTTGTTTCCACGAAACTTTACGGACAATAGTAACCAAAAACCACATTGTGAAACTTTAAATCATCTGGGAATAACTAGAACAATATCATTAACATAAAAATAATAATAGAATAGGATAAAGTAAGGCACACTCAGGCAGCATTTTTCCAGCGTTGATGATCTGTTCAACAGCTGCCTTCTCAATCTATTAAAACTACCGAAAAGAAAGTTAGAATTCAATTTCATTTATATACCTTATCAACGGGTATGTTAGAAATGTTTTAAATCCTAAATTTTACTATACAACTTAATTATAATAATATTACATGTACATTAAGGGTGGCACAATCTCTGTCTAATAAGTCTAATTATATATTAATGCTATTAGTACAATATACACCTTATTATATAATGGCTAGATAATGCGACTAAAATCAAACCTCGGTATAAGGGCGCTTATAGGATCTTCCTAACTTGTATTGTTCCCTCGGGTCACTATGTCGAAGTTTGACTATAGTTACTTTTCTTTTTTTCTTTTCTTTTTTTTATAGAAACATAGTTGGACTTGCTGTGTGGTGATCACAAGCAAGTGTCACTTAATGAAGACTGTCTCTATATCATTAATGTCGATACTCACAGCTTGTAACTAAGCAAAATCCAGGACTCTTTTTTTATTTTTCACTGCAATTTTTTTATGGTAATATTTTGGAAAATTTGTTAATTTAGTAATTCATACAATCATTACATACTGACATACGTATTCAAAAACAGCAATATATGTTAATTTGTAATATTTCTATTAATTACAAATCTTTAATGTATAAAGTTTTGTATTGATATTTGAATTATGAATCAAAATATCTAACTCTGATACCTAATCTATGTCTTATATTTTTCTTGTACTACAATATTCAGCTTGAAATAACGTTATACTGCATTGCAAAATATGGAAATGTTTATACCGTATTTTCTCCTCGTGAAAGGAAAACAACTTTTCCGAATGTATTTATTCTAGATAAAATACATTAATATAGGGGTCATCAATCTTTTACCTGAAAGTTGATTGTCACCAAAAATTTCGAAAGGTAGTATTCACGTTTTGTAATCGCAACGTTTCTGTTCATAAAGACCCTTTATGTCTAAATCTTTAAATTCGCTTGTCTCTCAAAAATGATATTCAGTTTAAAGTGCCTTAACAATATAGAAAATCAAACAGTTGATTTCAATCATATAATTTATCTTACTGGTCTAAATCAAGGACAAGGCATGAAGCACAATCAGTTGATAATATTGGCGATAATCATTTCATTAGCTACATAGTTTAACATAAAATGTGCAAGTTTAATGTGTTTGATTTTGCCTTGGGTAATTTTGTGGAAACTTATGTTTTTATGCTTTATACAAATTACTCACCGACCGAATTCATCATGAATTTAATTGAACCTGCAGGTTCGTAAGACCCATTTAATTGGAATTACTCGTAATTCCAATTAAATGAATCTTTTATAATTTATTTCTTTTATTACAGTCCGCAATAAGTAAAAATGATCTTTCCGAAGGCATTAGTTATACAATAAAGAAACTTTTTCGGTTCGCGGTAGCTAATTTAGAATATTAAAAAATGTGTTAGAGGTTGTACATCATATAAACAAGACACATAAATATATATCTATATGATCAAGACTGATGATTTATGATTTTTTTATTTTTTTTAATGAACGCAGGTATACTTGTATACCTTCCTTACATGTGATAAATATATTATTGTATATACACGTGATAAATATATTATTGTATATACATGTGATAAATGTATTATTCATTAAATAAGGTCACTTTTTTCTGATAATTCTTTTATATGGAAATTAAATTTTGTTATGAAAAGGTAATACATTTTTTGTTTAAATTTATGTTAGAATTACCGTCACAAGCCTTTTGTGTCCCATCCGTACAATAAAATTATGTACACATATCCGTTACAATATGTTCCAAAGTATAGTAGCATTTGTCACCTAATAAATATATTCAGAAAAGGAAGGTATCCATCTTTAATTTCAGTTATTAATCATGAATGTGCACATTTTCGTTTGTGATTAATTTTGGAGTATTCTCCCAGAACTATACTATATGTAATTTCAATTGACTTCTCCAGGTCAGTGTCCCGGCCATTACCTGAGGTCAGTAACTATGGTAAAACCGCATTTGGCTGACTGGCCGCTCTTTTTTTACAACCTTCTTAAGATCATAAGAAAGCTTCGTTCTTTGTTCGATTATAGCAGTGAGAAAAATGGTACCAGGGGCTCGCGTCTTCTAGTGACATGACAACGAAGGGATGGAGTGCGGAGGACGGATGTCATTGAGAAGCCCATTGAAATTACATAGGGTATAGTAAAGATCTTGAACTTTATCTTAATAGTTCTTCTTACTTATCCGCCGTTCTTAATTTAAAAAGTAAGCATTGTTTATTTAATAAAAATGAGTTTTTATTTTATATTCATAAACCTTTGTTTTTTTTTTTTAGATATTTACCTCAAAGTACATATTCCATCCTAAATAAGCTTTCCATAATGAAACAAACATTGTGTATTTGTATCATCCATTTCAATAATATTAAAGAAATTAATTTTACATCTTTTTAAAATAAATTATGCGCCAAATAATGAAAACATTATACGGCCACCTATGTAGATCTGAAAAGGAGTGAAAAATTAATTGTTTTAAATTTTGTTAATTTGTTGTTAAATTTTTTTAATTAATTGTTTTAAATTTTGTGATTGAAATTTTTACGCTCGAAAAGTAACGTTTTCCGGAATGACCGGAAACCATTTTGAGAATTAGATTAGATGTGGCGCTATTTATACTGCAATATGTTAAAAAAAACATTATTTAAAACACCAAAATAGTGACTAAAATCGCAATTTTAGTGCATCTTCTCATTCTTCGAACTTTGTTTTTAGTGTACTACGAAAAAATATATTTTATAAAATTAAAATTACATACGAGTATGGTTTTATTGTTTTATAACTGCTTGAAAGTTCTTCTTGAATCATTCAGAAAAACAGTGACGTGCTTATTTAAAAGCAAAAACACACACGCAAGTAAAACAAAAAATGACAACCTTTTAATATTCTTCTTTGAAATAGCTCAATTTCAACTGTCTTTCAACTCTGCTTAAAAGACAAATGTACTTCAGTGTGATATATTGGTTTGCTCCGAAGATGATGAAATCTCTGAACAGTGGTCAGATTTTGTTATGGTTGAGTGCTCTAAGGCAGTAAGACAAAAGGAAGTAGTGAACCAAATTAGATAAAGATGTCATAGGCCCTGTGAAACTATAATAACAGACTGGAGATGTATCAGTATATTTCTGGACTGAATTCTCACCTTGTGTGGTCTACAACTATAATTTAATGTATGGTGCCTTGCTAGTAATTTTGTTTTTACCTACAGACTAATATTCAGAACGTCTTCCCCGCTGTGCGTAGTTAGAAATTGGAAAATTAGTCGACGGTTGGAAGATTTGTGTCAGGGTCGAGAGGGAAACTGGGAGACCATAATTCCATAATGTAAACAGCATAATGTTTTTCTTTTAACAATTTAGAATGTAAAATGCTCTATTGATTCTCCTTTATCAGGTTGATTTAGAATTATTGAAAGCGTACATGAAACTCACTTAAAACACTTTTATGCGTATGCAATGTTCACATTTATGCGATGACAGAATATTTGTTAAAGAGAAAAATGTTACAGGATACCAAATTTATTTATTATGTTTTACTTTAAGCATATCGTAGAAACTTATACTGTCTCTAAAAATTTTCCCTTTTCACGTGCGCTTTTGTGTGATTTTCATTTACATAAGGTATGCATGCAAGCATTTATTTTATATTACTTTATATTTTGTAAAAATTTAGAAGGAACTAACCATTCAGACATACGAAAGTTATAGGCAGTTTGACAGATTTGTATTTTTTAAATGTTTCTTTTTGTCTTATTCTTATTGTCTTTATGTTAAAAATTTTCATAAAGATTAAACTTTATTTTCAACAACAAGTTTCTCCTATTTTAACACTTTCCAACCTAGTTGAAAAGATAAATTATTACAATATTAGACCTCCCTATTTCTCGAGAACTAAGGAGCGTTATATAAAATCCATTGAACTAAGGGGCTTCTACCCTACAACATATATAAAAATAATGAAAATCTATGATTACCAAGCTTGGCCCTGTCCTTGTTAGTGCGGAAATTACAGTCTATGTGTGATAAGTGCGTTTTCAACTTTGGTTTGCGTTTGTAATTTTAACTAAATTTTGTATAGTTTGTGGCATATAAATAAATAAATTCATATACAGGGCTAGGCAAAGAACAAGTTACATTGTCGTTTATGGTTAATAATTGCTTGGAGTAAGTTTTAAGTTGCCTCATGCGTTTTTTATCTGAATTAAATTTGAGCTTGATATGTGGTGCGTACAAAAATCCTTAGATAATATACAGGGTTGTACAAAAGATTTCGAGTGCATTTCAATCGATTGGTGAAAATTTCTTAATATGAATTTTCTTACTAAACAAAATTTTATCATGCTATGTAGTATATATACATAAATCTATAGATCATATACAGGGCTGCACAAAATAATTCGACTACTTTTTTGACTATGGAAGGTAATTGATAGAATTGATTTTTAAATGTATTATATGTTTCCTAAACTGTTTACTACATATCTTCTTTCACCGTATTTAACGATGAAGTTTAGTTACAATTTTCTGGATGTGTTGGAAAATCTTTCATAATCTACTTGACGCATAATTTTTCGTTCTTGTTCTGTATATTTTATTTCAAGTAAAAGTATAAGGAAGATACACTTTAACGAATATTATAAGTTTACAGTCGCAGATTAAATGAAAAACTTGAATAGGCTCATGGTTCGTATATTTCATGATATTTTCGAAAATGTAAAACGTATCCGATATTTTAATACACATCCGATAATTTAATATATATCCTATATTTGCCATATGTATACGATATTTTCAAAATAGTCAACTTACTGCTGATCCTAAATATTTTCAGACAATATAAATTAGAAACTAAAATACATTGCACTTAATGTTAAAACTTAATAAAATAATATTCTAAATGTCTTCTTTATGTTTTTTTTTTCACTTACAATAAAACTGAAGATCAACTAACTGAAAACAGAAACAATTCTTTTTTTTTTCTTCTTTCATTCAAAAACAATCTACAGGATTCAAAATCATGTATGAAAGAAATTTTATGCTTTATACAACAAAATTTTACATGCCAATATATATGTGTATATATATATATATATATATATTGAAAATTTTGAACAGAATCTTCTTTACATTTTCCTTACCTGGCCTGTTGTGCACTTTAACCCTTTCCGGCGCGGAATAAATCTGTTTGTAAAATAATGAAATAATGGACTGACACCAGATTTTACAAACGATTTCCTTAGAAAAGAATAACTTGCTGATTTTCCCTTACTTTATAAAAGGAAAAATTTAATTAAATATTCTTGGTGCCGTTTGTCAGTTTTGGAATTAAAATTAGGTGTCCTTTTTTGTGACCATCGCCCGCTAAAGGGTTAAACTGAATTAAACCAACAGAAAAGATTTGTTTCTAATGGAGCTGCAATTAACTGATTATTAGAGCTTTTCATCCAATGGCTGTTCTAAGTTGCCTTACATAAATATTGGTTCGATATTTATAAAATTCAGTTTCAAATGTAAAACTTGGAAAATATTTTTTTTGAGAGAGTGGGGGGTAAAAAAGCCACTACCAGTGGAAAAACTTCTTTATCTACAGTTTTGACTAAAAATATCAAAAAATAATTTTGAAATTAAATTTCGAAGGCATGAAAATATCATACATCATGATATATATCCATTGATATATATCTATTGATATATATCACCGAACCCTGATTCACTGAGCTCCATATATAACATGAGTTCTGAGTCGATAGTCAGAAGCTTCAAGTTAAATGAAGCATGCAAGGCAAAGGTAAAAAAAAAGTCTATGTTGTCAATTTCAGCTTTTAGTGTTCTCATTTACTATTATCATAATTTATGCTTCCCTAATTAAGCTATGCTTATCTAAGTAATAAATGATTCTCAACTCATGTAAATCAGATAAATAGCATGTTTTGCCATGAATGCGAACTAAAATTATTATCACTGTATCCTTCCGCGCTGACCGCTGGAAATCATGTTGGGGACTAAAAAGACAGATCTACTGTTTTATATGGAGCTCAATGCCCTCATTAGGCTTTATTTATTATTATGCGTGCTACAAAATTTACAGCAAGACGAAAAACATTTGCGGTGGAACAATCTCGTGTTAATAGATCAAAAGAAAGCATTGTATTCTGTTTTGAAAAATATTTTAAATTTTATGAACATTTAAAAAAAATCTAATATGTTTTTGCCGCAACTCCATATATTCTATATTTACAAGTCATAAGGTTCTAGATTCTACATTGTGTCTTTTCCATGTACATAACGTTTTCTGATAAAGGAAGTATTTCATGCACTATGTATTTTTTTTTTTCTTTTTAACATCAGAATACGAAAATGGCAAGTATAATTTAAAGAATAAACAATCATAATTAAAATATATATTAAACATTGAATTAAAGAAAAAGAATGAATCATTATTGATATAGTGAAAACCTTTTTTAAAATAAAATCACCCTTCCATATTAGAATTTATCCTTTTCTACATTGAATGTCACAAAAACTAGATGAAGATATTTGAGAGGAAAGCAAAAAAAATTGGAACATGTTGTATACATCTGTATGCTCCATTGCCCTTACACTTAGTGTCCCATTCATCCCATCAGATAGAATATTTTTACGTAGCTTATACCATCAAAAATGCTGGCATTAGGTTTTGCCTTATTAGTGATTTGTAAACACGGGTTATATGGAATTATGGTAACAATGCAAAATTTTTGTTTAAAAAAATTAACTATCAAAATCAAGTTAAAAATAGAATTTAATACTTACTTTTGATCTCAAAAAAGATAATTTTCAACTAAAAATATTTTTAATCTTGCCACTTAAAAATGTTTAGCGTATACAAATAATTTTATAGGTACTCCATCAGGTGTAGATAATGAAAATAAGTAATAACGTTTAATTCGAGCAGAATATTAGTGTTCGCGAATTCTACTGCATCTCCCCTAATTCTTAGAATAACATCATTATGTTAAATATACATGTATAAAGTCTAGTATTTATAATTGATTATGATTTTCCAGAATTAGATATATTTTTAAATATTGAAAAAATGAAATATTTGATAATCCATTTCATGATCCACTCATTATGATGATTTCAAACTGACATGACAATTAAAGGGTTTGAAGCAGTAGGTGAAAAAATTAAATGCATCGAAGCGTATTGATATCATTATCTTTTACATTCCCTTTTACTAACAACTCAAACTTAATTACTCTTATTCTTAATAATTATTTTCACATATTTACAGCTACACAGATAAGCACATATTCAAATTTCTATTACAAGATAAACAAAAAATAGCCATTTTGAAATTAGGCATCGATTAAAAATGATTTTGCCGACTAGATCAGAAATACTTGCTTTTCAACCCACTCAGAAAAAAATAATTATTCCCGAACTTCTCTTTTTTTCATTAAGAACACCTACCTGCTCGTCTAATATAAATCTCATTCAAAATACCAAGATATCAGTGAAGTACATTTCTAAATACATGCGCAATAAAATAAAAAAGTAAAAAAAGTAAAATGACGAAAAAAATTACTACATTAAGATTTTGATAAACATAAAAAATATACATATATAAAAGTGGTACGCTGTTCTTTTAGAATTAATTACACTTTATATGAGCTCTTGTTATTACCTGATGCACTTTGTTTTACTACGATGGGTCTCCAAGATTCAAGGTTATTCGGTTGATACCCATCAATGTCTCATAAAGAAATTCCAAATCTCTGTTATGTATTTGTTTTTTAACACAGCAGTATATTCAACGCATTCTTTATAATGACGCGCTGCAGATTATATAATTGTGTTGGAATTGTCACATATTATGTACTAATATTGCAAATAAAATCATATTTTTTTTTAATAAAAAATAAATTAAATCTGAATGCCATGTACATTCCATGAGCTGTTTATAATATATCTTGTAAAGTATGCGGAATAGTTCGTAGATTCGTGGGGATTTTTGTTTTAAATTATTACTTTAACTGGGGATTTTCTGTCCTTTTTATTTTTCAATTGTGACTGGAATCGGGAAGTTGTGATTTTAATTTGTTTAGTTGCACGTTTTACACAAATAAAAAAAACGGTTGTCTCTCGTATGTAAGATTTTTGAGATTCATGAAAGAGAAATGTTGGAGTCGATTTCACGTTCCTGTAGCTCCATATTTACATGGTATCTATGATGGTGCTCTGTAAAGTGTTTAAGTAATAGTTTTAAGTAATGGTAGAGTTGGATTGAATTTTAAGGTTACGAGCGTAATAATCTAGTATGAGTGAGCTACCATGTCGATCTTCGTTAGTAACAGGATTTAAACTAAGGAAAATTTCTACTTCCTAAACCACCAGCTCTCGTCAAATATTTAATAAACTAGTGTTTAATGATTGTGTGCCTGTATGCAATCAGTTGTATCACGGCTAAGGAAGGCAGTGTATTGAACCCCACAACCTAAGCATAAAACAAATGATTCAAGACAAATGATGTTTTCAAATGTGACGTTCATTTAAATAGGTTTATTCCACAATATGTAAATACTGCGGCACTGACACGCATTTTCTGTATCAGATAGGCTCACTCTGTAATATAAGTATATGAGACGAGGAGGACGATATTGACTGAAATCTCTGTTAAAACATGTTATCTCTTAACTTATACAGAAGAAAAATCCCCAGAAGATCAAGGCATCCTTTGAAACAGAAGCAAAGCATCAACATGCATTTTCAGCATCAGATAGACTCACTATGAAACATCGGTATATTAGAGGAGGAGGGAGATGTTGGTTTAAATCTTTGTTAAAACATTTTATTCCTTTTTAGCTATATTAGAAAAAAAAAATCCAGAAGATGGGGACATTCGTTGCAGAAGAAGCAAAGCAGTTACCTGGACACGCATTTTCTGCATCAGAAATGCTCATTCTATAATATCGGTATACGAGACGAGGCGGGAGATATTGATTTAAATCATTATTAAAACATTTTATCTCTTAAATTATATTAGGAAAAATAATCACCAGAAGATGGGAAGATCCTTTGCAACAGAAGCAAAGCAATTACTTCGAGCGCGTAAGACATAGAAAACTACTAACAGAAGTTGAACACTAAGAAAATCGTAAATTTAACGAAAATAAGCATTAACTGGAACGTCAGTAAAAACTGTTTATTAAAAAAAAAATGTTGTTTTTACGAATTTAATATTTTTAAATGTGAAATAATGTTTTTACGGTTAAAAACATAAAAAAAAAAAAAAAAAAAAAAAAAAAAAAAAAAAAAAAAAAAAAAATTACATTTTACCTGACTGTGACACTTTGGACAAGGTTTTATGAATTTTATTGGGACATTTGGCCAAATTGCCTCAGATAACACTTATTCTGGCAAATTTGCGTTTATTATTATTTATTTTTATTTTTATTTATTTTTTTTTAAACAGTGTAACTGTGTAATAAAATAGCAAGTTTGGATTTGGTAAAATTAAATAAAATGTAAAAAACACTAGATTTCTAGTTTTTAAAATATTTTACCGCCCCGTAAATTTTATTTTTGTATGTATTAGATTTCTTAAATTGCAAATTTATATCTTTAACAAAAAATAAAAATAAAATACGCATTTAGAAGTTTTATCACATCTATAGACAAGATAACTAGCAAAGAAGTTATTTTTTTTACAGATTTTTTTTCTAACTTCTTAAAAGTATTTTCAACATCTTTCGTTTTCAAAGAAACTAATGAAGCAAGCGAGCATTTATTCTTAGCCATCACTTAAGGATTTTCTTTAGAGATTCTAACTTCAAAGGAGCCATAACGCCAGTTTCATCACAAGCAAGTTACAGGGTCATTTTACCTGCTGTGAAAATTGCGAGTAGTTTGGGCAGGAACTTTCGCTTTGGTTCGTGCAGCACCTATACACGCATACTTGAAAAAGCAGAGCTCTTATTCTAAATTTTTTCTTCCCATTTTATTTCATATAGTCACCTCACGTCTCATATTTTCTTTATTACTTGAATGGCGATTCTTTATCGTATTTTTCAACAGGTTAAAAGCAACTTCACATTGTAGCAAAGCTGTCCTTTTGCAATAGAAAATACATTATTTTATTACTGTTTCAGCTTCCCCTAATTTCTAATTTACTGTCTCATTTTCGTAGTAGGGAATTTATTTAGGGTGTCAAAAACTTTAAATGTTAAAGGAAAAAAAAAATGAAAACAGATTATTAAAAAATCATTCACATGTAGGTTCTCATTTTCTTACATTGAGATGTCCTTTGTTCTTTTGGTATGATGTTATATAAATGTGAAAATCAAAGCTAAAGTTTCAATAAAGTTCTATTTATAGCTCCCGCAGAGTAAAATGGACATACATTTTAAAAATTGAATATAATGAAAACCTTTAAATCAACAGCATTTCAACACATTTCAAATAGAAAGATGGGTTAATGAAAATCTTTTAAACAACTTTTAACACTATTAAAATAGAATATTATGTTAATGTAATGTTACAGAATGTCATGTTAAAGAAGTGGGGAAATCCCATTGGATTATATGGGATTTTCGCCCGAATTTGTCAATTAGCTCACTGTATTGCTGGTATCTTTCTGAGTTTTCACGATATTTGACTGGTTTTTTATATGAGTTACTCTACAGAATTGACTACCAAATCATGAAAAAAAATATTTGGTATAGTTCGCGCATGCGCAGCTATAAATTATTTCATACAAATGCCCATGTCTCAGAAAATATGCAATATATTATTTTTTTTAATTGCAGTATACTGTTTCTACTGTTTTTGAAGTCAAACATGTGCTTTACATCCTCGAATTTCAAAAACAATTTGTCAATAATTTCAGTAGATATTCGACAAACCGTGTGAAAAGCGAAAGCGTCCGGTCATTGCCCTTTAATTTTTGGACAGCAGTGTAGTTTGGAATTCTCGGCAACCTCCGTTGTTTTCCCATATTTACAATTTATATATGCACTTAAAAAAAAAACTGTTGCCAGTATTATACCGTAAAATTAACAGTAATAAACAGTAAAATAAGCAGTAATATACTACCTCGCATGCGCGGTAGTGTATTACTGCTTATTTTACTGTTTATTACTGTTAATTTTATGGTATAATACTGGCAGCTGGGGTGCCAGTATTATACTGTAAAATCAACAATTTATTTTTGCAGTGTTTTATCAGAGGCTGCTTCTGGCAAGTTCACAACTAAAAACGAAAAAAAAGTTATTAGACACTTTTATTTGTATTCACATTTTGGTTTGTTTCTGTCTAGTGTGTTTTCCATTTTTTTAAAAAATAAAAATGCTTTTAAATATATTATTTCTTTCTTCAGTTGATAACTAGTTAAAATATGAGAGATTAAAATAAAAAACTGTTAAAACTGACAATATTTTCATATTTTTGTGAAAGATTTGAGTTGCTTTAGCGACGTAATTGAGTACCATGGCCCATTGATTCAAAACCACTAAATGAGAGTACTGGTTCTTCATTTGAAATACGAAGTCTAAAATTGACCCTCAAACAAACAAACAAAAAATAAACCATCAAAATTTTTATTACAACTGGAGTACTTTTTTTCAATATTAAAAAAGAATCCATATCAGCAAATCTACCCAATTAATGGTTATCCGTGTATTTTAAGTTAATTTATTAAAGGATATTATTTTATTTATTATCCTCTGACAATTTTTTCGATATGCCCCTTTCTTACTTAAGAATGTAAAGAAGAAATTCAAAAGGAATAAATGACTTTTTTCTCAAGTCAGTTCAAACAGCATGATTTTGAGAAAAATGCATTTAAAGTTTTGCCTTGCGTCAACTCCAATGGGTTGAGCGACTCCATTTCTTGCTGTAACTTCATAAGGTGTTTGGCTATCAAAAATCTTTTAAAACTAAATTAATCTGAACATACAGAAAATACTTTCACTAAAATGATGAAAGGTAATTGCGCTAACAGGAATAATAGTGCATCGTTGTTTAGAAATTAGTTTTAAATAGGAAAAAAAAAATCAAGATGATCCTCAAAATCGCCTTCAGCATTTCACCTCCTTTCTCTCTCTTCCTCTGTGAGTTCGTACTCAGAAAGTAGCGATCGGAAAACAGTTTTATATTTCATATTCGAATCGAACCTACCTTTAGTAACGCGTCCTTGGGATTTTTAAAGTAAATGAGCTGCACATACTCGTATTCATTATTTCGCAACATTTGATGCGATATTTTCAACCTCATTATTAGAGAATAACAGACCGTGTACTGTTTCTTTGGCAAGGAGAAAAAGAGACCTAGGAAAGGTCGTTTCTCCGCAGAAGTATAAGATGAGCTGATGATATTCCTAGATAGGTTACTTAAATCGAAATCCACAGAAAAGATGCTACAAAGAGAGAGAAATATACAAAAAAAATGTTTTTACTCTGTTTTTTAGAATTAAATTTCACCCAGCTTGCATTTTTAAAAATCATTTCTCTTCGATACTGTTTATTTCAGCTACCATAACGCACAAACTTTTCAGTTAACCCTTTCATGGGCAAAGTACTTTCAGTATTAAAATGTTGAAATAAATGACTGGCACTGGAATTAACGTAGAAATTTATTAGTAAATAAGAAAAAGACAAAAAATCCCATACATATTAAATGGGAAAGATTTTAGCAAATTTCTGGTGCCATTGTGGCGTTTGGGAATTAAAACTAAGTGGTTTCATAAACATACCACTGCCCCTGAAAGGGTTAAATGCCACCTCCACTTAAATCGATTATATATATATATAGATAGATATATAAAACTTTTTTGTATAGTAACCATTAAATCACATAAAAAATCGACAACATATGAACCGATAATTATAATACAATACAAAGGCATATCCAAAAATTTAAGATTCTCAAAATGAAATAACTGAAAACAATAAATAAAGATATGTGAAGAAAAAAAATTCAATGTGCAGAATGTAAAAATATTACATACACATATGTATATAGTATAACTTTTTGTGATCAACGTCTATTAAATCATAATAGTTTTTTTCAAGTGAAAAAACGTCGTAGCATAATTTATTTAAATAAAATTATTTAATAATGTGACTTGTTTCTCTGATACTTATTTGATTTCATCTCTTAAAAGAAATTTCTGGTTCAAAGTGTATTTATTTTATTTTAAAATACCGAAATGTTAACAGTTGTGTGTACACACATATATATATATGGGTTATTCGACAAAAAACTTTACTTTTTCGGTACATGGTAGTTAATTTTTGACACAATTTTTTTTATTTTTACATAATATAACACATTTAAAATATCTACTTGATTAAAATTGATGATTTGCGAATTATTTTTATCTGATTTTTAATGAGTATACATGAATACAGAGGAGGTATACAGAACTATGTTAAGTGTTTCACCTAATTTCCTCTATTAACATCTTCATTTATTATTTGAATGTGATAAATATATCATTCATTCAATAATGTATTTTTTTCTCTGGAAATTCTTTTATACGTAAAATAAATAATCTTTTGAAAAGAAAAAAAAAACAATTAATTTTAATATGTTTGAAATACTTTTACAAGCCTCATTTGTTATGCTCAATTCATTTGTTAACCGGAGATGTGCACATTGTCGTTTGTCATTAATTTTGAAATATCTCACTGAACAAGAAATGGCCATGAACTTTATGTGTCCTAGTTCTTTATTTAAAGTGTGGGAGATATGGTGGTTGAAATTGGTCGACCTAGGGCATTTTCATATAGAAATTCAATTCAAGAAACTATTTTTTTTTTATTTATATTGTAGAAATATATATTAAATTTATAATGTAAAATGGCATATAATGCAAACCCTAATAAATTAATATGAGCATAGTAATAGTTTTAGGTTATAATATTAAACTTTATGATAATTAAAAATAAAAAATATATCATTTAATAATTACGCAATGAATAGAATAAATATTTATATTATTAATAATAAAAAGGTTTGGTACTGTCTTTTTAAATTGGGTTATTTGATTATTGGATACCAAAAAGTAAAATGATGTGTGTGTGTGTGCATATTTTAATCTTACAATCACTAACTGTGGGTCATGGAATTTAAAAGGAAAACGAGTACTTGTGAAATATTTTTCAAGACTAAAATTCACTATTTTTATAATATTATTATTATAGTATGAGAAGTTAGAAAGAGGCGGTGTGTGGAGAGAGGAGAAGGTCTCCTTCGTCTCCTTTTTTTTTTCCTTACTTTAAATAATTCAATTTATTCTTATTTAAAATAGTATAGTTCCTTTTAAATATTAATTGTGATTTCTGCATTGTGTTTCTTAATCTGTCATGAAATGAAAAACTATGAAAGAATAATCTCTAAAATTCATTAGAGCTCCATTTTTAATTATGGTACTATTTTAAATTGTTTATTATTTTAAAAAATGAATGTATTTATAATCTCGTTTGTAAATTAAAAAATCGATATACGGTGAAAAAAAAAATGTTTCAAATATAAATATAACAAATATAAGATAAATATACATTATTACTATAGTGCCATAAGGAGAATGAATTAGAATCGTAAATTTTTAGATGGCCATTTTCTTTCATTTCATATTGTCTGTATGAACGAACTCTTTTAAGCGTGCTATTTTCGGCTAAATCAGCCTTCTTGGTAGAAAAAAAAATATATTCTAACCCACTTTTTTGCCTCTCGTCTCCCAACAGGTACACCGGAAATAAACGCAGATCTTCTGTACCTACCTTTTTATCCTCTTTTTGAGGGGTGAGCTTTTGTAGGTATGCCGAATTCCCACTTTTATTCCCCCATTCATTCCTGCACGTTGTGATAGTTCTAGATATTCGATATGCAGTAGAAAGGTTAAAGTCCAAATGCACCTGGTATGGGGAGGAGCCTTGTCTATTGCTGGGGATCGATTTTTTATATCTTGTAATACTGCTTTTGTCTGTTGTCAAGTACCCTTCTTAAAGTTAGGCAGATATGTTTCTTTTGAGATCCTCCTATTTTATTTTATTTATTTATTTAATTTGCCTGTGCAGTTAGAGAAACGTTGCAATTAGTAGTAGTTTATGCTAGGAAACGCAAATTTTCTGATCAGACAACAATTTAGTGGAACTAATGCTTTCACCCTTTTTTTGCTCCGACATACTACCGTTGAAAATGGATAAACTTTTTTAATTATTTATTGGCAAAATTTCTTTTCATACAAAAGTCAAATTTTTTAAATAAATATTTCAGTTATAACTTTGCTTTAGTATCGTAACACGCTACATAAACAGACTTACTGATACAGTAATTTTATTTTCATAAGGATAGGGGTTTTGTTATCAAGATATAGTTATGTGTAAAATGTTATGAAAATAGAAACCTGAAACAGACTCTTATTTCTAAACAACCACGATATCAAGCTGGTCTGGGAACATAAACAAGATACTTGTTGGACATCAGTAATGTCCTTAGAATGTGTAATCGAGTGATGAAAATTTTTGAATAGATAGAATCATTTAATTGAAAACTAGATCACTTACAGAAGAACACTTTTCACGCTAATGATCGATGTCGTCTGGTGCAATTTGCTACTTTTCATCCAAAATATAGCCTGAAAATAATGGCAAAGGTTACAAATGCAAACATAAAACATTTGTTTTCCGATGGACAATTGGTAAAATTTTGAAAAATGCTTGTTGTGTCTATAATGGGTCCCCCAAAATGTACCAAACGGTAAAATATCTTGGGGAACACAGCATTTAACATCTTAAGGATCCGTTAAAAATACCCAGGCTTCAATCCTACTAAAACTTAGCAAGTTATCAGTTATCAAGTTGGATTAACTAAGAAGGAGCATTAATAATATTGCTCACTACTAGTTTTGTTGCGTTATATGATTGGTTCTAATTTTTTAAATAAAGTTCATTTTGTATTACATCGATCATTTGCATTAAAGTTCATTTTGTTCATTATTATGTTAATATAAAATATTTCCAAGTATAAAGTAACTTTATATATAGAATTCACACTGAACTATACGATATGTATATATTTTCGACGCTACTAAATTTTTTAATTATCCAAAACACAAAGTTATGATTTCGGGAATTACAAGGTGTTACTAGTGAACATGACTGACACTTTGGCTTCATAAAAAGCTAAACTATTACAAAGAAAAGTATTCAAAGCCTAATTTACGCTAACAGAATATAGACGAGTGAAACTATAATAAGCGCTAACAGAATATAGACGAGTCGTACTATAATAAGCCAGTATTATAAAATTGAGCTAATAAATCCCAATCGAAAACGCGTTTAATGAATATATTTTCATACAAGGTGCATAGGAATGCACCTTTATCCTCAAATAACTATTGAACGAATAAAGGTAGAATTGTGGAACAGGTGTCTGTATAGTAAAACAACCATGTGTTATGATATGAGAGTGACAACAGCGCCTCCTATTGGCGAAATTTGAAAATTATCGACCTTATCTCGAAAATTATGAGCGATAGTAAAATCACCGTGAATTACAATGTGTAAAGCGTCCTCGATTTAGTATAAAATGATGTTTAATTTTTTTCTATTAGTATTTTCTTTTCACTTGCCGAAGGTGCAAGCACCAGGTGGTTATTCTAACATATAATGCTACATCATCAATTCTGTGATAAATATATCGGATTAATCAATTTTAGTAAGACTTGTTGGCATTTGTATATAATTATTATGTTTTAAAAATAAATTTATACTACCTACAAAAAAGTTTCATTGCAGATTTTTAATTCAGTTCATTGTGCTGTGCATTTAAAAAAATGAAAAGAAAAATATGCTCTAAGTAAAATAACATAAAGTTATATTGTAGTTCCACATTTGAAAAATATCCTTAATTATAAGAGATGTTAATATGCCTTGAAGGGTTAAAAAAATGAAATAAATTAAATCAGATTTCTTACACTAAATTTCCCATAAAAAACTTTTTAAAATTCTATCAGTATTATCTCACTTATTTTTATTATTATCTTATTTTTAAATACTCCTGAAAACTAAATAAAGTATTTTTTCACCCTGAGTAAAAAAAATCTCATCTAAAAACTGTTGAAACTGTAATCCATTTAATTTAATACTAATTATATATTTATTTAAAACACCACATTTATCTCAAAGATAGCCATTTTTTATTACTCTAAATTTTTCTCCAAGAAAAATACATATGAAAGAATATATATATATATATATATATATATATATTATATATATATATATATATATATATATATATATATATATATATATATATATATATAATTATTATTCCTTACTTTTGGCATACAAAAAACACTAAAAAAAGAAAGAAAAGAAAAGGAAGTGTAAAAAATATGGGAGTAAATGTGGTAAATAATAATAAAAAAAATGTGCAGGACTTTAAAATACATTTAGATAATATTTATTCGTCCATTAGTCAACAATAAATTATATATGTTTCCTCGATGCGCCAAAGGCGTGACAAGATTGTAAGTTTTGTCTGATTAAAAAAAAAAAAAAAAAAAAAAAAAAAAAAAACGAAACCATCTGCTCTTGTGATAAACATTCAGTTTCAATAAAACTGAAGAATTTTTTCCCCTAAAGGTATTAATCGTTTTCTACAAAAGATTGAGTGCAATGAAATAGTATTTGAACTGAAATAGTAGGTCATGGACAGGAAAACACAATACTGAACAAAAGACAAAATTTTATCTACACACCCTTTGACCGGCGCTCACTTTTATAACGAGGTGAAAGTCCAGTTACCCACCCTGATTTAAAAGCAAAAGAATGATGTTTTTCCGCTTGGTATATTATTATTGTACATATATATTATAAATCATTTAAAGTTTAATATAAATCCGTGCACACTAATCTATCAGTACTTTTATGCTATTCAGAATTCATTTGAAACATTTAAAATGATAAAAGAAAGGTAAAAAAGAAGAGAGAAAACTTTATAAAAACATACGTAACATTAAAATTTGAGCTCACAGGCTAACTAGACTTCTCACTATAGCCTTCTCACAGGCTCCTATAGAATATCATTTGAATGGGATAGATGCGTTAATTACAAAAGTGCGAAACGCTGTGATTTCCGATTAGAGCCAGAATTCGTACGCTTTTACCACAATTTTTTTTTATAATGTTTCACCTTATTTAAATGCAGAAAAGCATTAAACATCCTGCAATTAAACGATGTATCTACATTTTCTGCTATTTAAATATTAAATAGAAAAATTCTATTAAAAAATTGTGGTAAGAGCGTAGGAATCCTGTAGAGGCTGACATACTGCAACATTTGTTATTTAAGAAATATTCGTACGTATAAAAATGACATTTACAAAGAATAATTACAGACGATTAAAGAAGTAACATTAATTTTTATGTGTTTAAAGAAAATGAGTTTTATTATGCTCGCATTAAAAACACTTCTCTGATGAAACAATCTCTGTATTTTCCAAAACTTTGATTTGAAAATTTTTTTTGGGGCATTTGTTTTATAATTGAATCATGGTCCACTACGAGAGGGAACTGTGACTACCTCTGTAGGTTTCCACATCCCTCGAGCTCTGGTAAAGCAAGTACGGGTTGGAAAAACACAACTTAAAGCCTAGGGCCTGGTCCCCTTCTGGGTGTCCAGCACCGAAGCTGTTGGGGGACGCCGGCCCGTCCCAAGTGTCTCGTGGTGGCCAAGTCTCTCGTCCCCTACTGGGTTTCACCACGTATCGCAACGACCTACGTCGTCGACACGTGGGTTCCCAGCTACTTTATTGTCGCACGTTGCCTATTTTTCTTTTAATTTTCACTATAAATATTATAACCGTCATCCTATTGTTGGATAATTTAATTTAGATTTTTTAAAAATGTGGCTGCCCATCAGCGTTTCTTCTCTCTCTCTCTCATTTCTAATCGCTGAACATTTATTTCTTTAATTTTTTTTCTGTAATTCGCATTTCTAATTTCATTTTAAAAATTTCCCTTTTTATCTAACTTGTATAGCAAAAATATTTTTTTTCTTTCTTTTTTAAGACTGTTATTCGGGATGTTTTTAGGTATCTAAAATATAATATAACATAGAAATGTGTTGAGGAAGTGCTTTAACATTCTAGGTCGTTTTTAGGGGGAGTGGGTGTTACGCAGATTCCGTTGATCTTTTATTACGAAAATATATGCATGATTCATTTTTAATTTTCCTTTAACTCGCTCGCTCACGAATTATGAAAAAAAATCTTTATTTGTATTGATAAACTTGAAATGGTGTTCTAGATTGTGTAGAATAAGAAATATTTGTTTATACGAGTTTTATTTTTTTTTTTTTGAGTGAAAAAATGTCCAGGCCAGAAATCGAATCCAGGATCTTTTTCGGCTTAAATTACCAATGCTCTGCCAAATAAGTAATCAGAACGACACAATCCACTCAGACGACCTATTATATCTATGACAGTGCTCTGCCATTTCAAATATTATCGGGATATGCAAAAATGGTTTTATTTTTACTGTATTCGCTTTTTCAATAAATCAGACCATCAACTTTTCGGCTTTATGCTGTCACGTGTTGCCTAAAAATAATACCAATTTGAAGCCACATATGAAACCTGAAAGCTTAAGACATTTCACTCAAAGTAAAAGTTAGTGAACAGAAACTTTAAAGAGACTGTGTTTATGACTTAAATTAAGAGTGTCATACCAGGTCTAGGTGGGCGAGAGGGTTTAAAATCCCATTTGATGTCAATTTCACTTTGGGATTAAAACATTATAGTGATGTACATAAGAATGCGTATTTCTAATTTTTAGCATACGAGTTTTTCCGTCGAGATGGATATAAATTGTGATACGATTTCAAAAATTAAAATACATATATATATTAAAATAATAAATAAAACTACAGGTTAAGAAGGTAGGAGGAGCTACTTCAAGAACAATAGACACAAAGGTTTGTAAGCAGCAAATGATCTGCGTTTTGCAAAATGAATCAAGTTTTAAGAAAATGTAAATCCGAAAATGAAGGAGTTTAAAAATTAATGACATTACCTAATTATGGGAAATCAAAGATTTAAACAACTATTAAATAGTATTATAATCATCTTTCCCTATCGTCTAAAATCTTAGCATTTTTTTAATTAAAACAAAAATTAAGATTACATGAATAAGTGAGTTTAAACCTCCTTAGAAACAGTCATCTCTTAAAATTTATATCTTTATGTGATATAAATTTGAAAGATTTGGTAAATCTAATAGCAAAATTGAAATCACAAAGAAAAAAAAAAGATTCACAAAACATTCTGATTTATAGAGAAGGATTAATTCGTCCTTTAATCCTTTTAATTCGAACACACCATTGATATCCAGCCTGAATACAAGTAAATAATTCCTTAAAATTTTGAACAGAGTTAATTGCTTTCACAATTATTATATATCTAAATTAAAAAGAAATCTCCTTCGCTATCAGATTTTTTAAAAATTTTCGCTCAATAAAAATCTGAGCAGAATTTGGTGGATCTTAAATAATGAATTATTTGGTGTTTTGTATTTTTGGCGCCATGACGTAAAAGCAATTATCTAAATTGTTGATGATTTAGACTAGCAATGGATATGAAGGCAGGCCTGAAGTAGATACGAGATACAAGGGTAAAATTACGCTTCTGAAGATGTTATCAAATGTGAGTTGTGCCCCTGGGATTTAATTCTCGCACGTAACCAATTTTTAAATAAATGAATTTATAAAAGATTTCTATCAGAATTTTTATTGATTTTAAATATTAAACTCTCTAACATCAAATTTTATTCAACATAATGATTTTTTAAATTTTATCCTGTGTTAAAGGTGTTCTCATTGTTTTCTCTATTAGACAACTCAAACCTTCCTGTCTCAATGATGAAATCATTTTATTCTTAGTTGTTTTAAATTTTCTAGTATTTTCAATACAATGCCAAAAAATCAAACAACTTTTTTTTTCTTTATTTGGTATCATTTGCTAATATGATACCTCTTTAATTGTAATCGATCGATTTAATTATCATGCCCTCCGAAATCATATTAAAACACCAAAATTGACAATATTTATTTTATACGTGTTTACTTTTACCGAAAACTGAAAAAAGTTATTCGATTCTTTAAGAATCTGAATAAATATATCTGAAAATTAATGCATGCACAGATGAAAATGCTGTATAATTGTAACATAAACTAGTTGTTTGAATTTTGAAAATTGCTTTAAAATGATTAACTGATAACGTTTGAAGTAAAATGTTAATTCTTTATTATATGACAAATGAATGTGTAATACTACTAACATCAAAATCTCCGAAGGTTGTGCTGATATCTCCAACCCAGATTGGAAGAGCGGGGAGGGGGGGGGGATATCAGCACTAATGTGGCATTGTGGCACGTGTGGCGTGAGATGGTTTGATTAAGATGTGTACATCTTAATCTGAATACATCCATGGTGTAGGGTTTTTCCAGAAAATGTGTTTCAGTGAACTGTAGTCTTTCGCGTTCGTCGAAAGCAGAAATTGCGTTTGAAAAACAACATGCCAATCTCAAATTCTGCCGCGTGTGGAGAAATCGCCGTCAAAATTTCGAACATGTTGTAGCAGATGTCCAATGAGAACGCAATGTGTTTTCGAGGGGTCTGTACTTTCTAAGGGGTCTGTTTGAGACTTTTCACATAAAGTCCCGTTTTTGTGAAATTGTGAACAGACTCCATTTTTGATATGAAAATAAAATCTAAAAGGTTCTTTTATAAAACAAAATTTTTGTGAAGGGTTTTGTTTTAAGACAAAAATTTTTGTAAAGGGTCCTGTTTTAAGATTAAAACATTTTTGAAGGATCCGTTAAAGGATCCAAGTCCTTCCGACACAGAACTCTGGTCCTGCAAAGTTGTTTTTAAAGGGCCCTTTCAGAGTACATCAAAGTTTGTGGAAACTGCGATGGGTGCAGTAAAGACCATCTCGTCCAAATACAAAGGCTTTCGGAATTTTTTTTCAGCAACTGTACTCGCGTTGGCAGAAGTGCATAGCTGCAAAAGGGGAGTACTTGGAAAGTGGTCGTATGTAGCACATGATATTAATAAATCCTATCCATTATGAAAGAGAGTTTCCGAATTTTTTTTTATCCTAATAGTATTATTATCATTATAAATTTTGTGTGCCGTACAAAGAATGATTTTTCTATTTTGTTTAAATAATTATACTATAATGATAATTCGTTTACCAACATATTAAAACTCTAAAATATATTTCTGATATTGACTATTATGATTTAATTTTTAATGATGTATTTAAACAAAATCAATTCCTAAGCTAAAATATTGCAATTTTATTAATATTTAAAAATTCGAAAAATACACTAACGGACAAGGCATATACCTATATATTTTTTTTAATTATAATTTAATTTAATTTTTTGTATATATGGCTGAAATTAATTTGGTTATTTTACTTATGAAATTTTTATGTAATAAATTTTAGTTGTCGTTCTTTTTTAATGTAGATATTATTGTTGAACAATTACTCGAGCAAAAGAAAAATTTTAGAACATCGGCTGATATGCAAAGTATCATTTGTTTAGGTCATGTTGGCATATCATTCATTGGGTCTGAGGCATTTCAATGATAGCATATTAAATTAAATATTTCTCTTTGAAAATGTTTTAAACCTATCGAAAATTCATCGGATTTTTTGTTACTTTTTGGTAACAAAAGAATTTATATCTGCAGTTAATATAAGTTGCTTGCAATTTATTAAGTTCGCTTAGTGACAAATTCATTGTATTATATTTCAAATTTCAAATGTTAATTTTGTTATATATATATATATATAACTGTAATAAGACTACACAGAAACATCATACATAAATGGGGGAATAAAAATCAAAATGAAGTATGAACACATACATGTTTGAATAATATCCATTAAAAGAAAAAGAAAAAATATACTATATGACCAAAGATGAAAAAAAGAATTCAAACCAGAAAAAGTGAATTAATGAAATATTTGTGAAACTGTAGCAGAATCATCGATCCCAAATTACTACATTTTCTACAAAAAATGTACTACTTCATCCTTGTATAATCAAGCCATAATATATATATATAACTATTAAATTTCAGGAAAATCGACATTATATATGAGCCATTAATTATAATATAATACAAAAATTTATATCATATATAAATGTAGTGTTTAAAGAAAGGAAACAAAACGTCATTTAGAAATAATTTGTTTTGATAAAATCGTGGGTAATTTTGATAATTCTGGTTTTGAAACATTAAAACACTTTCGTTAGCCTTCGAATTTCAATTTACTTTCTTTACTGTTTTAAAAGAACTCCTAAAGTCGCCCTTGAGCGAGAAATCTAATGAATTTTTTCTGAGTTTAAGAAAAAGTTTTTTTTTTCGCTGTTTAATTCGCTACAATGCTTAGGGTTTTTTTTCTCCCTTCAAGAACAGATGGTATAATAATGACAGACGTACCATGTGAAAAAGTTATTCTAAGTAAAACAACCAACCTGTTGCATTTCTTTAGCACAATGTTCCACTTTAACGCTTTTGGTTTCAACCTTTTATTCTGTTCTTAAATTGTCTCTTACTAGTTGTTTCATATCTCACAAATTTTATAAATCATTTTATTATAAATTACATTCTTTTTAAAAATATAACTTTTAAAATGGTTACGGTAATCAAAAAAGAATCAGATATTTAAAGTGAGAGCACGATATCACGTTCTCCTGATTTTACCTGCGTTAATCTTTCCCCTTCATCACCCCCCCCCCTCCCCACACACACACACACTCTCTGTCTCTTTTAAAGGCTGTTCTGAAATCCAAAGGCGCTGTTTTTTGTGAGACATTGCTGAATTCATTTTTGTTCGGAAAGAAGAAATTTTTTTAGAAAATACTCTCAAATTCGGAATTTTGAACCGAATTCCCGATGCTTCAGCACGAGAAAGGAGAAAAACATATCATCACGTGAACACAATCGCTTATGACTCGATAAGTAATTCATTAATTAAAAAATGGAAAATGCCATTTCTAAATCGCTTCAATAGTCAGGCCTGCCAATTTTATGCCTTTACGTTTAAAAGAGAGACAGAAACTATGTCAGAAAGTTTCACGTTGTTGGGCAGGGAATTTGAGAACCGCCTTAAGTATTGCTGTGGTTTGTGTCTGTGCATTCATTTAGGTCCGCGGGCTTGGAATATAATGTATACATGACACAACCAACTGCTAATGCCAGTTTTTACAGTCAAGACTAATGATGATAAGGGGAAAAACTGAAATTTTATGATTACTATATGGAATGATCTTCGACATATTTGAATGCGATTTATAAAATATTTAAGAAGACTTTCCAGTTTTGTCTTAGCATTTATTAATTTTCGAATTTGCCCTAACTCACTTAAAGGAACCATCTACGTTAGCCATTGAAACTAACGTCTTTCTTTGACATCGAAATTATTACAAGTTTCAGAGACACGAAAAAGCATTGTTGTCTCGTCAACCAACATCTTTCTTCGATATGGAAATGTAACGATTTTGTTCAGCTTCAAACTATACCACATCATACGAGAAGTAATTTTCCAACTGGACGAAAAATGCCCGGGCCAGGATTCGAACCTGGGATCGCTTGGCTGAAGCCGCCACGCTCTACCACTGAGCTATCCCGGTCGAATCTGGAGGGCATAATTCATCCAGTTAACCTTATTGATCAGAGAATCTGGTCTGATATTTTAATCAGCTCAACAGAAAAGATCGCAGGTAAGGAAATCCAGTAAACGCTGGATACGTGATTACACTAGATTAATCTAGTGTAATCACGTATCCAGCGTTTACTGGATTTCCTATCTAGTGTAATCACGTATCCAGCGTTTACTGGATTTCCTTACCTGCGATCTTTTCTGTTGAGCTGATTAAAATATCAGACCAGATTCTCTGATCAATAAGGTTAACTGGATGAATTATGCCCTCCAGATTCGACCGGGATAGCTCAGTGGTAGAGCGTGGCGGCTTCAGCCAAGCGATCCCAGGTTCGAATCCTGGCCCGGGCATTTTTCGTCCAGTTGGAAAATTACTTCTCGTATGATTTATTTACCAATTTGAAATAATTGTGTTAAAATTAATCTAGTATACCACATCATCCCTAGTGTTAAGAAAATGACGCAAAACTTTCCGAATGACGAATAAAATTTCCGCCACGATTACTCAAAGGCAGATCAGAATAATGTTATAGTACTAGACGAGGGCAACAATTTTACACATTTTGTTATTCTTGTAAGGCATAACTTAGGCTAACCGTCAAAAAGTACACCAGATGTCGTGTTAGTTTTTGGCTTAGGCCACGCATCATCTTCTGCAGACCTGAACCCACCCAACTACTACTATTTTCTACTCTTATTAATAACATATATTTTTTTTCTGATTGCACAGGATTTCCATACTGTCACACCTCATCGTCTATACTCTATAAGTTCAACAATGAATTGGTAAAGGGTTGAACAATAAGTTAGTAAAATATTGAACAATAAACTGGAAAAATGTTGAACCAAGAATTGGTAGAATGTTGAAACATAAAGTTGCTACGATTATCCTTTGTAAATAAGAGCTCATCAGACCGAGACATATGTTTAAAGAGCAATCTGACACGATATGAAGATCCAAGCCTTTGAATTAGGATTCGAACCTCCATGTCTTCATTTTTAGCCAACGATCGAATCACTAGACAAGCGGGCGAATACCTTGGTGTTCTGAAATAGCGTATTGAAAGAGCGTAGAACTATTTGTTCTGATTGGCTGTTGAATACCTACATGTTTTGGTGAAACTTGGTCCTTTTCAAGGTTGAACCATGAAGATTTTTTTGAAGTTGAAAAGAGCAATATTCTGTTTTTATAATGTTGTCCAGCCATACTCAACCTGCGACCCGCGGGCTGCACGTGACCCGTGAACATTTTAAAGTGCGACCCGAGACACACAATCATTAATCCCCATTTATAAAAATTTAATCTGCGCATAAAAAGTATTTAAAATCTTATTATCTTATTGTTGTTTTATATATTTTTATGTGAAGACTTAGTTATAGTTAATTTAAAATTATGTTAACATTGGTTAAATGTCATTTGCATTACAATTGTGAATACAGTTTTAAATCTTCAAGACTAATCAAACATGTAAAACTAATTAAATTTGCGCTACATATTTTTGCATTTGAAAAAGATAAAAAGTTTTTACATTGAGAAAAGTATCACCTCTCTTTGAGGAACAAGTCTTCTGATTTTTTTTTTTTTTTTTTTTACTTTAGATTTTGGATATTTTGGATAATTATATTATTACTTATTTGTACTTATTACGTAGCAAATACTGATTATATTTTGTTATATTGCTTTGTTATATTACTTTTTTTATCTTACTTTTTTAATTACCATTGTTTTTTTTAACAACTAATATGTTAAAGCGAGAAGCAAAAAGTCTTAATTTTTCAGTGCAAATTGAACCTTACTGCGCATACCTCAACTTTTTTTGAAGGGTGAATACAGCAGAAAATAGAATTAAGAGGAATCAAGAGGGTTGGGGAAAGAATAGCTCGCCTATTGCCCTTCACTGCTCACAACCCTACCCCTAGAAAATACTCCTTCTAAATTCTTTTTCATTCTATATTTATACCCCTTTCCTGGAGGGGCATGCATTCTTCCACCTGCTTTGTTTGACAGAGGGGGGAACAAAAAAGAAAGGTAGTAATGCACTTTCACTCTTTTTGAAGGCTGGAAAGGGAAATGGGAGGAGGGGAGTTCTCCCCTTCTATAGAATTTGATATAGGGTCGTTTTCTGGGGAAGAAAACATATTTATTTTACAACCAGATAACAATATTTCTGACGTAACCTTTTTCACGGGCTGTAAAACCTTTATATTTATAACCATTAAAAATTTCAAAGGGTTTGGACAACAAAAGTTTTTTTTTTATGTTTTCTTACGAGCACTTAAGGTTTTATCACGGGCCCGGGCAACGCCGGGCGGTCAACTAGTTATTATATAAATATATGTTGTGGCTCACCTAACGTAACAAACATATCTTTGCGGCCTTCGAGAGAAAATGATTGCATATGGAAGGTGCAGTCTTGTTATTTTTAACTAGCAATCTAAAAAATACATCTTGACAAGCAAAAATTATCACATATTTGGGTAATTTTAATTCAAAGAAAAGCTGTCTACTGTTAATACGAACTTTCTCCTATGCTTGAAAAGTTACATCATTTTTAAAAATTTACATAATTATCATTCCCCAATGAAAAATATTACAACTTTAATGACTCGCATTTCAGACTGGATTGTGCCATATTTTTCAAAATAACATTAAATGTTTTATCTTAATTTCTGACATTGAACCTTTGCTGATGTCCTTTAGTCAAGCTGTAATATAAGAAAAGTATGTTCATCAATTCAAAATGATTATGAATGACACATAGTTGAGAAGAACAAAGCTGAAGGCTGCAGCACGCAACGTGGCGTGTGAATAACATCATCCCTTTGTTCTCTATTCAGAATATCATTTAGCGAATGCTTTGGCTTCAACTACTAGAATTTTGATTGCCTGACCATCTTTGCATTCAGTGATTAAAAAGAGATGTACTGTTTTTCTCGGGTTTATGTGATTTTATGTTTGCCGGAATTCAAACAAAGCATTCAAATAGAATTCAGCGAATGATCAAAATGAATCAGCGAAATGTTATCTTTTACGTTATTTGGAATTGTAGCGAGTGATTCAAAATAAATTAACTACAAGGTAATGTTTTGAACCTTGGTATGCAGGCATACTGTTTTGATTACGAAATCGAAAAAATAAAGATGGTAATCGAAATTCATCAGTTTTAATCACCAATAATTTAAGTACAGGTATAACACTAAATAGATATATATACCATCTTTCTACAGAAAAAAATATGTAATTTTATAAAAAGTATTTCACTGCATTTACTGAAAACTGCCGCTGAAACAAAAGTACATTTCATTTTAGATAAAAAAATATCCCTTCAAACTCCAAGTGTTACCGAGATACGGGACAATTTCTTCCATGACATAACACATAAAAAAAAAGAAATCCGATTTCGTCAAATATGGTATAGTTGAAAATCACTTGTCACGAGGACCAAGAAAAGTATAGGAACTACCCTTCCGAATACAACCGTTCACGAGATATTGGTTCATTTCTTCCGTGACGTCATGCTCAAAGAAGCTAAAGAGCGAGAAGAAGACTCCATCAAACTTATATTCATAAGTGACATAAAAATGTTGTATGGTGGGATAACAGCACCTGTTAACAAGAAAAGTGTTCCTAAGAGAGGATCTGCATCAATAAACAGAAATTTCTCGTTAGTTTACTTCTTTATGCATAACATAATGGAAGAAATGGTCCCATATCTCGTGAACGACTGTACTCGGACGGGTTGTTCCTATACTATTATCGATCTTTAAGCGAATAGTTTCCAATGATACTACTGTTGATAAAATTGGATTTTTTTTTCCTTTTTGTATGATGTCACGAAAGAAATTGGCTCGTAATTATCTCGTAAACGGTTGGATAAGGACGGGTAGTTCATGTATTTTCTTAATCATTATGGCAAGAGCTTTCCAACGATACCACCCTTGACAAAATTTGGAACTAACAGTTGAGTATGTTCCCTAGTAAGTGTATTCAGATCGTAAACATTCAGCCTGACGTTTGTACAAGTCATATCCGACCCATTTTAGTTGTCGCATAACGCGTTTACACCTCGATAGCACTTTGGAATTAATGCAGAATTTCGACATTTCCTTAAGTAGAAACATAATGGGAAAAGTATTTTAGATTATGTTTATTTCATAGTTATAAGTGTTTATAAATCTGCTTTGCGTAGGAAAATAAAAAGTTTATATGAAACTTTTATTAAAGATGTTTCGAAAAAGCATTCTGCTATCAGAAATTTTCGAAACTTAATAATTTTAAAATTGAAATATATCAGAGCGCCCACCTAGTCACTGTTTTAACTAAAAGCCACTTTTATATATTTTTAGTCACTAAAAAGTCACTAGAAATTCCAATTTAGTCATTAAAAATTCACTGAAGTCTAATTTAGAACAAAAATTATTTTAACTGAAATTTCGAAGACGGAGTGGGGTATAAAATTAAATTATAACTTTCCATGACCTTCCGCTTTTCTCTCTTTGGATCATATTTTAAGCATTTTATAATTTTTTTGTCCTGCGTTCTACAGAATGGATGACTCTACTTGCACACTGATTGTGAAGTACAAATCGAATTTCTGTTGTTCTATATGTTCGAAGAATGACAAATTTAACACGTCCTGCACTGTTTCCTACACAATGATACACCCAGTCCTCGTTTTGTGACAGGTGGCCATATCTCTTTACAGCCTTCTAAAGCTGCATTTACATTATTGCGGTATCATATCTAGGCATTGGTGTTAAATTATAAGACCCAACTAATCAGTGGCGACGTAAAAAGAAATGAAGCACGGTGATTGGTTGGGTCTTATGATTTCACTCCAGGAACGCCAACGTTTAGGACGATAACACCATGATGTAAATGCACCTTTAAAGAAGCATTTGGGATTGTACTGATAAACATTCTTAATGTAGAATACTAATATTTCATTCTAACTGAAAGTATACCGTATTAAAATACATTAACCATTAATAAAAGATAATGTATTTGAAATCTTTTTTTTTTTTTTTTCTGTAAGTGATCTAAATCAATTTTTCCAAATTTGACTTTATTGGGCTACATTTACAGAATAATATCTGGGACCGCACATAAAATTTGCTAATTCTGATGGTGGTCATTAATAAAGTAGTTAATAAATAACATACAAAATATGATATCAAAATTTTAAAAAATTAAAAATTTTCTTCAAAATTCTTTTTATTTTTTCAAATTATCACTTTTTAATTATAAAAATTCTATAAGTTTGGAAAAAAGCTTGAGTACTCACTCTAAACTCTAAAATAAAGGCAGGTCACCCTATGAACACAAGAATTAATTCCCGAGATTAAAAGTATTCATAGTAGAGACACACATCAAGCACAAGTAGCAATGTTTTTATGAAACGATGATGTGCTGGTAGAATCTGTAAAACATGTTTAATTTCATCAAAATCAGTGCGTCACATGTTCCTCAAAGGTTTTTTAAAATATGTCTATAATGAAAATGTGTGTGAGAGAGATTACTTTTTGGTCACATTTTCAACTATTTTTAAGTCAGATTATTAGTGGGCTATCGGTTAATATAATTTTGGTGAAAATGATATAATGAATGCATATGTCTATACAACGTCTGTTTAAAATTAAATCACTTTTATGACGTTTAGGGCGTTACTGTCTTTGTCAGTTGACAAGATGCATCTGTACTTAGAATCGTAATCTTAGAATCGTACTTAGAATCTTTTCATAATATTTTCTAGTTTTTACAAACGAAAGTGAAATCAATATTTTAACAACGCAATGATCAAACATACTTAAAAGGTCAGTATTTCAGCCCTTCAGTTATAATGAATTCAACTAGCCTCTCTCCTTCCAAGAATATATTTTATTTCCAATTTGCTTTTTTAGGTACATATATTACAAGAATAATACATTGGAAGAAAATAATAAAAAATAAATACATTTGAATATTCAAATATTTGACATTCAGTAGTGTTAAGAATTTTAAGATAATTTCTCAAAATTCTTATTCTTCGAATGATTTTACAAATATTTTGTATCAAAAATGCCTTTAAATTATAATGAACGTCTTAAAAGTAAGGTAAGATGTATTTACACCCAATTTTTGATGAGAAAGAAGGACACAATTATTATTTTTCTGGTTAAATGCACATTAAATAACTTTCAGAAAAAGGCGACCGTGGAACTGTTACTCGATGGAAATTCTTTTTTTTTTTCGCATACAGCTAAATGACAACAAAAAGGGAGCTATAATTATTGCTCCATGAAAATAGAGTACAAAATTATAAAACGAATCACAACCTTTTACATCTGGTCACGCTTTTACGTTTAAAAGTAACATGCCACTCTTGATTGTAAATTTACAGTGTACAACTCTGCAAAATACCAACGTTGTTTGTGGAGTGGTACAAGCGGACCGAAACGTGTTTAATAGAAAGCAAATAAAGATTTCTATAAACATTTCAAATCCTAAAAGACCAAAAATAATTGCTTCCAGAAGCTGTTTACAGTGAAACTGATTAGGCAAGTTTTAAAATGTAAATTGATTTAGGAATGCACGAATGTAAAGATATATTTGGGAAGAATAAATAATAAATGTAATGTATAATACGTTTAATACGTTTCGCACCAGAAAGTGTTTAAGAAATGAAAATAAATATATTTCACGTAGAAATCTGAAATTAAATAAAGATTCATCAAATACATTTTCTGGTTGGTCAAATTAATCCACATATTACGGAATGCTTGGCATCTCTGATAGTCAGGTCTGCCAATTTTATGCTTTTGCTTTTAAAAATGAATCGGAAATTGTGTCATAAAATTTAGCATTGTTGATCAGGTCAGTTGAGAACCACCTTAAAAACTTAAGTTTTTTTAATCCATGTTTCTTCATTTTTGACACCCATTCCCTCATACAGAGAGCTTTTGATTTTCAACTCCTTGTCAACACAACTTTTTGATATACATACGTATGCACCAGGTTAATGCATATTTTTGCTGTATATAAAGGAATAATAATAATAAAAAAAAAACCCTACGGATAGTACGTTAAGTATTGATCTACAATAAAAATCATGACAGCATTCGGCATGGAGTTGAAAGGGTTAATAATTACACATAAAGTATCCATCAATAAGATTAATAATATGTAAATATATTCTTTGTATTATGGTCGTAATAAAGATATTTGGAAGTTCAGCCTCACTTTAAACCGTTAAAGTTTAAAATATTAAAGGCCTTAAAGTTTGCGAATCTGTGAGCTAAAATACCATAGGAATTATGAACTCAGAGTTGTCTGGGTAAAAACTAAAACCCATAATCGAAGGAAAAGAAAGCTGTCTTTCCCTTCCGGGCGCGTTGGTCGATATTACGTATGCAGGATCATAAACACGATTTAAATAGCTGATGATAGACTATGTCGCGGCCTGATTGGTCGAGCAAGATATCAGGTAGAACGAGAGGGCAAGTTATTACATTGGCATCTTAGCCAGCTACTAGTGTTTACCAATATTGGTTCCAACCCTGCCGCAACTTTTACTCTTTTTATTTTTTCATTCCTGAAATGAAAGGGTTAGTAACTTTTTATTTTGTTGAATGAGCTTGTTTTGCGAATGCGTACTGGCAATGCTGGCTAAAAATTTCTCCGACTTAAGGCAGGTGCACTGAAATTTACATTTTTGCCACTAGGGTGACCAGACGTCCAGGCATCATACCTCCGTTTTCAACTTTGTCTACAGATAGTAATTTTAAATAAATTAAAAAATGCATCGTCTTTCATATATATTAGACATTATGTGAAGCACTACGAGAAAAAAATAATATGGGTATTTTCTTTTTTATTCATTTAAGTGCTAGAAGAATATATTTTGCATTAAGCCTGAATTAGGCCATACTAATGATATATGTAGGTATATGGCTTAACAAGTTTTTAATAATTTATAAATATTTTGATTTTCCTACATAGAAAATAAATTTTAATTATTTTTAGCTATTTATTTTTTTATGAACTTAATTTATTACATTTATGCATTTTCCAATGTAAAATTGAAAAATCTGCATAATTTTCACCACATAAGAATACGTTACAATTTTAAACATTTATTCTCATTAAATGTAACATATTCATTAAATAAAATCGCATATATAAGTGGCCATGATTCACCATACTTTCTCAAAATTTAAGCACCGTAAATTACAGGGACAGCATAAAAAAATTAAATTAAATGAGTGAATGTGATGTGAATGCGTGGATACAATGCATGTGGTCCGCATTAACTTTAAAAAAAAATTCTGATTACAGAATTACTGATATCAACTTAAAAAAAAAAAAAAAAAAAAAAAAAATCAGAAGGTACAAGAATATCAAACTAAAAATAAAAGTGATAAGATAAAGCTATATAATTTTACTTACCAACTTTTCTATCATCAATTTTTTCATCCTAAATTCAAAACAATGGCGCTACATAAATTAATTTTACAATTCTTAACGATAGAGAGTGTTTAGAATCATTTTCTGTGATTATCTAAAGTAGGAGACTTCAACTGTTTTGCCTGAAAATCGTTTGCCACCACACATTTCGAAAGGTAGTCTTTGCCTTATTTTAAAAAGTTTCTGTCATTAAATAAGGCAAATTGTTCTATTCTAAAATAGTGGTAGCTTGATAACGAACAGGGCACAAGCTGAATACCATAATTTAAACAATATTTCACAACCGCTTTATATGCACACAAATCTACCGCTTTATATGCACACAAATCTACCGCTTTATATGCACACAAAACAAAGCCCTCAATTAAAAATAGATCATATTTTAAAAGCCATAATGTGACAGTCACTTTATTTAACATATATACAATAAACTATGTCTCAGGCGGACTTTGTGTACGACGGAAATTTCTGTAACGCAAAAAGATTTTAAAGACCCGCAGAATGATTTTCAACACAGTAAACAATGTCTAAGGCAGAATACTGCCTACAACGGAAAAAAATTTCCGTCCCGATCGATTCCTCTTTAGACAGAGTTTACTATATATATATATATACATATATATATTTGGACAAAATGGAACTAGGTAACTAAACATAAATACATAATCAGTAAACCACCACTTTCTGTAAAACACTTTCACTTTCTGTTGTGACTTGCGTAACCAAAAAAAAAAAAAAAAAAAAAAAACTGCAAAAACTTTAAGTTTCAGCTTTGCTTTTTTAGTTAGACAAACATATTTTGAATCAGCTATTTTACTTATTAAATGAAATCAAATAAGTGTCACTTTGAAACAAAACGCATTTCATTAAATATATTTTCTTTTGGATCTGTTTATCTGACATAGAAACCCCGAAAAGTTTGCAGCTATATAATTTAATTGAATAAACTTTTTAAAGTAAAATTTTGCAATTTTACGAACAGCCCCACTTGAGAGTAGATTTTTGTTTTATCTAAGTTCTTTTTTTATGCGATCTGTAAAAGATCATTCTTTACCTACGTTCCTCTATATTTTAAACAATATTTTAATTTTCATACTTCAATATAATTTCATATTGTACCAACAAAACTATCCTGAACGATTATTGATAAATCAATTCTTGCGCGTATTTATGTTCAAGCTTGTACATATATATTTTTTTTCAAATAGCTGCAAAACTGCAAATGTTCACAACATTTTTCACGTATAATTTCACACTCCTTCAAGCATAGATTATATATTTAAATGCATGTCTGAACAATAACATGCTGTAAAAAATCTAGTATGACGAGAAAGAAAAAGAATTATAGTATGATTCAAGCAGGGTACTGTGAAAGAAATAAACTTAATCACTCTTAAGAGAGAGAAAAAAAAAAGAATAATAGCGGTAGAGCTCTGCATGTAGCTATTTTATTTCAATATTAATTCTTGCACCTTACTGGTTTAACTGTCAGAAAGTAATCTGCTACAATGTATTATGCTGATTCGTTCTATTCAAAATCAGAAATGTAATTAGGAAAAGACGGTGATAGCTTAGCAGGGAACATCGTAAGTTTTAAGACACTACTCAAGCAATATGAATATAGGAATTCTGTAAAAATTTGTAATATATTAACACACTTAATTTTTAATTAAGAAGTTTTTCATTTTTGCAATTAATTTCCCTTAACATAAAACCCGCACATTACGCCCTTTATAAAAGTGGTGATTAGACTTTTATTGTCCTTATTGTTTTGATTAAGTTGTTTTAATAAAGTTAAGATGAAAACTGTTTCATTAAATGTTAATACTCATAATAGTTTTATGATGAGTATGTAAAAACATTCTAAATATATTAAAAAAAAATTGGATTATTTCAAATCAATTTATTTGAAATACTAATATTGGTATAAATAAGGGTATTTTTTATTAATATTTAATGTTTCTAGCACATTTTTTGACCAGTGACGAGTATGCTCGTCTTTTCATAGCTGACAACATTTATGTTTTTTTTTTTTTTTACCAGAAATTTTGAAATATAATCACCGCCTTATTTAATCACAGAAATTTGTCTTAAAATATGAAGAAAATTGTTTTTAAAATGTAGTAGTAACATAAATTATTATAAAAAGGGGATTTCATTTTTAATTACCGGTCAACAAAGTTGTAAGTTTCTCTTATACATTTTTAGTAAAGAAAACTATTCTTGGACCATTAACATCCCGACAAAGGCGGTTAAAACTGGTACTACTATTTAGATGAAGCAATATTATCCACTGTATTATGTTATTATGTAATATCATACAACATAGCACTCATCTATGTTATAGAACTTCCGCACCATATAGATTTCAAAAATTAGATTTTTATTAATCTTCTCTTTCCAAAAATTGCAATAAGTATTAAAGAAACATTCAGAGAGCCACTAAAATCAATATTATTTCAAAACATACTAATCACTTTATGTTAAAAAATTTGCACTTGTGTTTACATTTCTTGCTGAAGATTACTCAAGATTTTACCAACATAATGTTTCTCGCCAATATCTAAATTCATTTTATCCTCCGCATTTCAACAGGAAAAGATCCTTTTATTATGAGAAAATAATAAAACATTCGAGATATCTTTAAATAAGGAATTCAATTTTATAATGCTGTTAAATTAAATGTCGTGTTTCATTTTTTTTCCTTTTCTTCTTTCTTTCTTTTTTCTTCTTCTGCTTCTTTTCTTTTATGATTTTTTTTGCCTTATTTCTTCATTCACATTATAAATAATATTCTCCTTTAACCCTTTATTCCCACATTACGAATAAAGAAAAATTCAACCTAAATAATTTCCCGGATTAATATCTGAAGACAGATTAAAAATACATATAATAATAATAATATAAAATTAGAAAGATTCGTTCAATAAAACTGATTTAATTAATCGGTTAGTTACAGGCTGTAAAATATGTGCAACAATATTTAGATTTTATGAACAAATAATACTACTTTTTGAAATCTTCAAATTCTTGTAAAATGAAAAAGTACATAAATTGTAGTTTTACCTTCAAATGAGATAAACTGTTGAGCATAACTTTTCATTTTAAATTGCATATCTTCAAACGATATAAAGCGGTATACAAACGGTATACATGTAAATGTTTGACTGATGAAATGTCTGTTTAAGAAAAAAATATTTAGTTTCATAAAATTGGCTTTGCTTTCTAAACACGGTTAAAGAAAGTATTTTCCATGAAAATAAAAAGAGATCTATTGTTATTAATAAAACTATAAAATAAATTTTATATCAAATTTGCTTTAATAATACTTAAATTCCCGTCCGGACACAAAGGGTTAAGCAGCTGTCAAAGCTATTTGTGTAGGTCAGCATCTAGGCATGAGAAGGTTTTACTTTATGTTAACTAAAAAAATGATAAATAAATAAATAGAAACAAATCCATATCTTTTATTTGTGTTAAATAATTTTCTAATTACGTGGAAAGCAGTTTTATATTTTAATATTTTATCGTTACGCCATTGTACATGTGTGTGTTTATATGCATATATATATATATATATATATATATATATATATATATATATATATATATATATATATATATAACACTGTTTCTCAAAGGAGGATACGTGAAAAAATTCTAGGGAGTACGCGGCGAATTTTTGTTGACAACTAACGTATGGCGCAGTCATGATCAGGTCCGACTATTGCAGAGAATATTTCACTGACTCTTATTTCAAATAGAAAAAGCGGGGATACACTACCAAATAAATCAAATCCTTCGAGGAGACGCGATACATAAATTTTGAGAATCACTGATATAAATAAACATCTACATGTAGGTTGGTTGGTTGGGGGAGCTACGGACATATTTTGCGCACGAGGACTGGGCTGAACACACCGGGACCTCCGTTTGAAGTGGAATCCGGCCCACTGCAAACATCCATTCCTGGGTCGTTGTTTGAATCCGGCACCTTTTGTATCTAGATATAGACATAACACATAACAAAATAAAGAATAAAAAATTGCCTAATCAGAAGAACAAAGAACAGAAGGAGAATTATGAAGAAAATTGGATAAAAACAGTGCCAGGAAAGTAAGTACAAGAAAATATAAAAATATGTATAATAAACAAAACAAAAATAAATAAGTAAATATAAAATTAATTAAAGAATTAGAAAACGAATTAATTACATGTGATAATGATAAAAATATAATAAAAATACCAAAAAAATTTTGAAAGTAAAATAGAGATTAAAAATGTATACCAACATAAAATTACATACAAAATATTAATAAATTATTAAAAAATTATATAAAAAAAAATTATATGGTTGAGCTTAACCAGCTTTTCCAGCTGCAGAGAGCATGGTGGAATCAGATTTTTCAGTAACTATAACCTCGCGATTAAGATAAATAGCTAAATTTTCCAGAAAGTCCAGTTCTGAGGCTATTAAAGATAATTTTAGCATTTTGAAAATTAAAACTATTGCCGGAATCCCAAGAATGCTTGGCAATAGAAGATTTAGAGATTTCTTTTAGTATGATTGCGAAGATAAGGAACGGGAGACTTAGTGGAGGTTTAAAGATAATACTAAAGTTGAAACGTTTTAAATTTTTAGCTAACTTGAAACATAAAGGAGGATAAAAAGGCAAAATAATAAATACCAAGTTTGAGTTTTTAACAGATTTTGAAAATGTAGTTTTACTAGAAGTTCTATTTAATTTTAATCATAGCATTATCGATAACAGAAGAGTTGAAGCTTTTTATAACAGAGAAGCTTTTTATAACAAAAATTTTAAGTAATTAAGTTCATCATTAAAGGAAACAGAATCTGAACCATTTTTCAGGGCACGGTGTACGTAGGTGTAAAATATACCGATTTTCTGGTTGAATGGGTGATTTTTAGAGAGCATGAGGGGGGTTAGAGACAGAAAAAAGTTTTCTATAAACACAGGTTTTGAAAAACGGATCACATCACTTATTGGATCTTATTATCACTAGTCCTTTTAAGCGATGTATGAGAATAAATCAAATACAAGATTTCCGAATAGTGTACAATTTTTCTCAAATATCAAACAATAAGGATTAGCTCAGTTTTGTACCATCGTGAGTTGTTGCCAAACAAAGTGAGATATGTTTTACATCCTATTGATATACATGATGTGTAAAACGGATGTACAAATTGAATGAAAATGGACTCTATTGGAATTGTACCTTGCATTTGAGTTCATATACTATTTTAGGCACACCATTAATTAAGCAATGAGCTGCCTTGACAAGATTAGTCATTGTTTGGAGCACTGAATGAACTTACCGAAGTCAACTTCGACACGCTTCATTTAATATTCTTTGCGAATGTTACAGACATTCAATTTTTGCTGATATTTTAATGCTTTTCTCCTTTACGGAGAAATTATTATTATTTTTGTTGTTGTTATTATTATTGTTGTTATTTATAATTCAAGAAATATTAACCCTTTTTCCGAAAAATGTGATTAGTGTTCGAAAGGTTTACCGTAATAGATTTGAAAAAAAAAATGTATTACAGCCTAGTATTTATTATGTTGAAATACTCTCGAAAACTGATCCTTAACCCTTTATGTACAAAATTATGAATTAAAGAAAATTTCACCTTCCAAAGTATTTTTTTTTTTTTTTTTTTTTTTAAATTACGTTTTAAGATGTGTGCAATTATTAAATAAGTTTTAGAAAGATTTCATCGATTAAATTTATTAAACAAATCGGTATTCACAGGGGTTTCGTGGACTATATACACTTCTACTTAAATAATCTTTTAAATATGATTTTTAGAATTTATAGAATTGAATAATGTACAAATATAATAGCCGTTCAAATAAATATAGAAATTTTTCAAAACTCAGACTTTGTTCTTCATGTCTTTCAGCATCAAGCAAATAGAAATTATCCAATTATTTATTTATCTACTTTTGCTTTGTATAACGAATAATTATTTTGGAACATGATATAGTAAAGCATCTATAACTCGACTGAAATTATATTATTACCTATCAATGTGTTGAATGAATTTTGTTTTTTTATAGCAAAACTGACGTCGGACAAAATGAGTTAAACATATGGCGTGTAAAATCCTGTCCGAAAAAAGCTGCAAATTACATGTTTGCTGCTACTACTGTATCAGACTTTTCTTTTTTATCATCTTTTTTATCTCTCTTTATTGAAATTGGAGAAAAGTTTCCTCTATGAAGACAGCCTATAAAACGATTGCATACTAATTTATTCTAGTTATTTTGTGCTTTTATTTACATTGAAATTTACGTCTGCTTAAGAATTTATATAATATATATATATATATATATAAATTTGAGCTTCGGTAATTTGATGTTTGAATTGGTTAATTATTTATTAACTTTACTTTATAGTATTTTGTATACACTTTATACTTATCTATCTTTAAAAAAATTGGAGATTTGGTCAGTTTTGTTGCTAGAACTTTTTTATTGTATTTTGAATTCAAACGTATTACATGTAAGTAACATTTTTTTTTTTTTTTTTTTTTTTTTAAGAAAATATTTTTAAACCATAAAGCAATATTTTTTCCTATTTTTAAAACAGAGGAATTTAAGCTTTCAAATTATGTCATAAAGTTTCATGAATACATAAAATCTGTGTGCTATTTAACAATTTAATTTCTTCAGCATTTTTTATTTTTATTTATTTATTTATTTATTTTGTGCTTAAATTGTTTCTCCAGCTAATATTATACTAAACGGGATATGTCACAAGTGAAATAATCTTCGGCGAAAAATAGTATGTACTTTTTATTTACATGAAGTTTTTTAGGTCAGAAACGGTATAAATATCTAATATCATCATATAAAAAAATACAAACATTACTCATCTGAAACTCATAAGTTCATAAATGATAGAAATAAATTAATAAAAATAAAGAGGTCGCAATTATATTTTCTATTTATTTCCTAAAATACATTTTAAGCTAGAACGGAAATCAATCAAAGTTGTCTGAATGAAGAAATCATAAAACTTATGTATCATTTTATTAATAATTCACCTACATTGTTTTAAGCAAAATAATACAATCTTCAGGGAAAACTGCATTTACAATTTAATTTCCGTTAATGTTTTAAGGTCATAAAGCGTATGAATATCTAACATAATACCTAACAAACAAACCCAATCTTCTGAATTGACTAAGTTCGTAAATGTTAATAAAAAAGTAAAGAGGTCGCAGTTATATTTTCGTATGTTTTTCCGAAAACAAATTTTATACCGGTGGAAAAGTTAAATAAATTATATATTCCAGCCTCTTAAGTTCAGAAGTCAAGAGTGTGCTCCATAATAATACCAATTGGAAAATTACAATAGATGCGTTTCATTTTAGCTGTTCTCTCGTGAGCTGATTATTGGAATTATTCAGATAAGTGTGTTGTTTTTTGTTCTCTTTTAAGAGCTGACAAGATTTCATCTCGCCAACATTTTATGGGTTCTTGACATATAACCTGTTAAACAAGTAAACTTGAGATACACCCTATGCGTATGCAGAGCGTGAGCGCGCATTTCTGGTCATGCATACCTGTACGAGATCACGAAAACATGCTGGAATATTTTATCGGAAAACGTAGTTCAATACCTTTTGCCGATGGAGATCATATCGTACCCTAGTGAAGGTTCTGACGATAAAAACTTTTCGCGAAGAAACTATCTTGCGGATGAAAAACTTATCACTTAAAAGACAATATGAGAAGTAAAAAAATAAAATATTTTGGAAGGGTTCTTTCCCTTTACCTCTCAACATTCCATCGCGAAAACAGTGATCGTAGATAAGAAAGAGACCTGGATACTCATGCTTTAAGATAGAACATGAATCTAAATTTCTAAATGTATCTTTGTTCTAAGCATAACGAATTTCAGTGCAATATTACTTGCTGATTGTCTCTGTAAAAAGCTATTTCTAATAAAATCTCCAAATTCCTTTTTAAAGTGACTGATATTCATTCGTAATTTATATTCAAAAAGCGTTCATTGAAGAAACTTGTTATTAAATATCTTGAAACGTTTATCAGAGTAAGGGTTTACTTTCACATTTGTCAAAGTTCTAAAAGACAGTTCATTTCTTCTCCTTCTCCTTCCTTTTTCCTTTACCTTAAATGAACTGTGGGTATAATAGCTGAAATAATTTCTCTTATCCAGATATGACTTTCTTACATCGTTTAAATACGGGGTTATGCATAATCTAGATTTACATTTATATTTTCAAGATGTAATATACTTGAAAAATGGATTTAAAATAAAAAGTAATCGTAATCCTCCATCGATATATTATCTTATTGATTATTATTTTATTAAGATTCTCAATAATTTTGCATAGTTTTGAGTTCCATCTTATAAAAATAACACATTATACATTAAGCACACATTTCTTTTAATAGCTCAAATCTAAACAATATTTATATAACGTACGTATCGTTCATGTATTTAAATGATTGTTGACAACTGTCGTCTTTTGCTATAGGCAATAAAATTATTTCGTTGTCAAACATCTTAGAATTGGAAGAATCGTCCTAGCTAAAATACTATTCTAAAAATATATAAATTCCACCGTAAAATCAACAAAGCTTTAGTGGGCTATTACTACCGTTTTTCTCTGTTTCACTCGGAAAAGTATTCAGTTGTTAGTTATGGATTTCGTCAAGAGTGGTACCGTTCAAATCTATAGGAACTACCCGCACGTATCCAACCATTTACGAGATACGAGCCATTTTTTTTCTGTGGTGTCATGCATAAAGAAAAAGAAAAAAATCCGACTTCGTCAAGAGTGGAACCGTTGGAAATGTCTTACCATGAGAATCAAGAAAAATATATAAACTATTCACCGAATTCCAACCGTTCACAAGATACGGACCAATTTCTTCTGTGACGTCATACATAAACAAAATTTTAAAAACACGGTTTCGTCAATTGCGGTACCGTTCGAAACGTCTTGTGATGAGGATCAAGAAATATACATGAACTACCCGCACGAATCTAACCGTTCACGAGATACGGGCCAATTTCTTCTACGACCTCATACATAAAAAAAAAAATTAATAATCCGATTTCGCCAAGAGGGGAATCGTTGGAAAAGTCTTGCCATGCGAATCAAGGAAAAAACATAAACTATCCACCGGATTCCAACCGTTCACAAGATACGGACCAAGTTCTTCTGCGATGTCATACATAATCAAAATTTTAAAAAAACACGGTTTCGTCAAGTGTGGTACCGTTCGAAACATCTTGTTATGAGGATAATATACAGGAACTACCCGCACGAATTCAACCGTTCCCGAGATATGGGCCAATTTCTTCTGCGACCTCATACATAAAAAAAAAAATCTGATTTCGCCAAGGGTGGAACCGTTGGAAACGTCTTGCCATGGGAATCAAGAAAAATATAGAAACTACCTACCGGATTACAACCGTTTACAAGATACGGACCAATTTCTCCTGTGACGACATAGATAAAAAAAAATAATAAAAAATAATAAACCAGATTTCGTCAAAGTGGCATTGTAAAAAGATTTTTGTCATGACTTTTTGTCATTCTAACTAACGAGATGAAAACGAGATTTTAGATGTAACTTCTGATAGTCTTCTTCTTGCTTTTTTTTTTTTTTTTTTTACTACTTTATAGATGATATCACGGAATAAATGAACCCATATCTCGTAAACGGTGGTATTCGGGCGAGCAGGTCTTATATTTTTCTTGATTCTTAATAAAAATACATTTCCAATGATACCACACTTGACGAAATCTAGAACTAACAGTTAATATTATTATTACGGTATTTTAATATTATTAAGGTATTTAAATAACATTCGCTTCTTTTTCAAAACAATTAGAAAGTTTATTTTATTTCTCCTTAATTTTCGATAAATAACTCATGATTTTTTTTTTCTACGGCTTTACTGATTTGAAAAAAAATGCAGAATCATTAGTTTATCAATCGAATTAAATAATTTTTAGACCTTAACCTATTACCCCATTTTTTAAAAATCAGACATCCTAAGAAGGGTGACTTTTGCTATGACACTTTAATTAGCACAATATATGTTCTGATGAGCATATTTAAAAGCTATAGGTGCTTGAAGTAAAATCTTCAATGATCAAAGATCATTCAGATTCTTAGATTATAAAATTTACTATGCATTGGGATATAAAACATGCGAACGAATTTTCATTTATATAATATAGAAAACGAGTTCTCAAAAGTACAAGTATAATCAACTTCACAATTTACATAATTGCATATTCTTATTATTACTGTTATTATTATTATTTTCAAACTTAAAAAAAATAGTCATTTTCTCTTTGTGTGTGTATTAATGGTGTCTTCTTCCTTGAAAATATAAACTCATGGATCGGCAAACACAAACTGAAAGAACCACTAATTAAAAATATATTTTAATTAGTGGTTCTTTTTGGTGGTGCTTTTTTTTTTTTTTTTTTTTTTTTTTTTTTTTCGAGGAGGTGGGATGCGGGAAAACTGGAACTGATCAGATTGTTAATTTCCTAAAGTAGTAACCTTTTGATTACGGGCCAGGACTGGCGACTATTTTTATATACATCCGCACCACAATTTACAAAAAAATTTCTTCGTGGTAGGTATCTCTTGAAAATATCCTAGTATAAGTGTATAACAGAAATTATTTTCCCGAAAAATCGTACGAATAATAAAAAAAAAAAAGTCGCAGGCACGTACGGTGTCCCAACACCGTAATCGAAAGGTTAAGTGCTTTTTTTTTTTTCTTTTCCCGAGGAGGTGGGATGCGGGAAAACTGGAACTAATCAGATTGTTAATTTCCAAAGTAATGTTTTAAATTATAGAAATGAAAGAAGGTGTGGAAAACCGCAAAAGAGTTAAATATTGTCTCACATGGAAAATCTACTTAAAGCGCATACTCAGAATACTTTGAAAAAAAATTATAATGAACTACTTATGTACGTAATAAAGGATCAGTCAAATTTAACTCCTGAATCCCAGTAGTAAATTTGCAAAAAAATTAAAAACTTTCGAGAAGTTGACGCAAAAGGACACGATTTGGCGAGCAAAATTTTTTCTTCGCCAAATGCAAGCTATTTTAATGCATTTGGAAATTGCTTTTTTAAGAGTGTTTTTAAATGCTTAGTACTTTATAAATTAAAACTTAAACGATTAACTAGTTTCTTATTTTTTCTATGAGCTTATATAATATATATACACGTTGCCTATTACTGAAGTTGTTTATTCTTACACGATTTCGCTGGCTGCATAAGTTTTAAGTGTACTTTAACAGTAACTGCCCGATTAAGAACGCTCTTATGATTCACTTCGATATTGAATAAGTCGTTGTTCCCATGGTAACAATACTTTTCTCTTGTTGTCCCTGACACTAACAATATCGAAGTCAAATTTACAGTGCTCAGAATCGGACATTAATTTTTAGTTTGAAGCATTTTTAATCCATTTAAATTTTGTTCTAAACCGTAGAATACGATTGTTAATTTTCTTTTTATATACATATATGTATATCGCAAAACCGTAGTTGTAAAAGTGTATTCATTTAAGTTAAACTTACTTAAACTAGTTCAGTATGAAAAGTAGAAAAAGTTTTTCTTAAAAGAGCATCTATCTTAAAAGTAGTGCTTTTTTTATTTCATTCTGTCGCCAACCAGCGATAAATCGCCAAAAACACGAAATTTTAATAATTTTTTATCGACGTTATATCGAGGTTCCGCTGCAATTATTTATAAACGTTATATATCCTCATGAGAAACACATTCGGTAACTTTTTCAAAAATTTCTGAGTGTGCACTTATGAAGAATTTCCTTGTCAATTCATGCAGACAACCTGTTTAATTGGTGGAGATGGAATTTTAAATGTATATATTTTGGGGTATTTTCAATAGGGTGGTTTTCATAGGTTGTTTCAATTGGATATATTTTTGGTAATTTTCATATTCTGGGAAGCAGTTGGAAATTCAGTTTCTAAACTAATTCTCCTTCTATTTTTAGTAATCAACTTGTTTGGTTGCTAAGGGGCCGTCCATAAATGATGTCACGCTTGGAGGGGGGAGGAGGGTTCATGAAATTGTGACAGTTTGTGACAAGGGGGTTAGAGGGGGTAAGAAGAAGTGTGACATCACACATTTTGGTTAAAATAAAATCATTAAAATCAGCAGATTAAATTTTGAAGTTATTTTGAAATTACAAGAATTTGAGTGTATTTTTTAATCGGACTAAAACAACATTCACATGATTTGTTTTCACTTATATTCCTTTCTTTTCAAAAAAAATATAAATATTTTATTACTAATTGTATTACTTTATTGTATATTAATTATGTTTTTGTCGTAAACCTTAATCTTATTTTATACAAAATAAAAACACGAATAATTTTTATTGTTATGCTCACAAATGTCATTAAAACTTATAAAGTTTAAAAATAAAATTTGAAACATGATCTATAACGTAGTGCTTTGTTTCTGAACTCCAAGTATATGTCTATGTAATACAGCGTGACATGTGACAAGGGGGGGGGGGGGGTATGGTGAATTGTGACACTTTGTGACTAAGGAGGGGAGGGGGATCAAAAATATTGAAAAAAAGGGTGACATCATTTATGGACAGCCCCTAACGATATAAATATAGGTAATTTTTATTGCTAAAAAAGAATTTTGTTAAGTGATTAAACCTTTTGGAAATTAAGGAGACTTGGTACCCTATGGACTATTTTTTTATTTTAGTATTTTTATAATATCTTTTTCACGGATGATTACGTGGTTTTATGAAGAAAATTATTTAATCAAGAAAAAATGCAATTCTTATCGTAAAATTTGGAAAAATTAATTAATATAAAATGAAAATTTTAAAACTATACCTCTACAATTTTGAAATTTTTGCAACATTCCATTTTTCAAACATTTCTTATACTATAAGGACAAGATTTTTAAAAAGTTAATTAGTTTAAGAAAATATAAATAAAATGTCATGTAATATGTAAAAATACAGTTAAAATGAACATTCACTTATCATTTTTTATTTTAAAAAAAATAAACTATTAATATTACTGAAAATCTTATTCTTAATTTTATGAAATGCACTATAAGAATCGCCCATTAAAATCGAAACAATTGAAAGGTATATTTTGAAATTTTAGCACTTTGATTATGCCATGGATGAAAAATCTACTTCACTTGCTCCAAACTGTGACAATTTGGATTTCCTGCTACATTCTGCCACAAAAAATGGCAAAATCCCTTAATTCTACTCCAAATATGGAAATTTTGTGCTCTGAAATGCTGCAGAGTATACACTCAAAAAAGTACTTCACTTGAGAAAAAAAATTTAAGCGCACCCGCTGAAAGGTAAAAGGGAAAGGTATGCAGTAAAGACATTTTTCACATATTTTTGACTGTCGGATCTTTTCGAAACTTCGTCAGAATATATTGCAGATATATAAACACATTTCAAGCAAAAAATTGTAAAATTGATATTGTCGTGATTTTTTGTATACTGTAGTGAAGGGGTTCCGAGTCTTCTTAATAATCTGCGAGAAACAATTACACAAATTTTGTTTCGGTTAAAAAAATAAAAAATAAAAATAAATAAAATTTCTTTTTTCACCAGAATTTATCTACTCTCACTTTAATTCAAATCTGATTGAAACTTGAAATTTATAGATCATAGAGTTATAAATCTTTTGTAGTAGATTGCTTGTTAAAGATGTCACGGTTTGAAGATAAGAGTAACAGAGACCATCAATTGGCCGCAACCCAACCCGAACCAACCACGCGAGATCTCTACTGGAGAAGTGAGCCAGCACCCCCTTCAGTCCAAGACCTAACCTTAACCTTAAAGAAGAGAACAAGTTCGTGTTGGTTTCTTTTTATATATTTTTTTCCTTTTCTTATTCTGCCCCCTTGACATTGACGGATGCTCACTAAGCAAATTCCCTTTACCAAGTGAATGCTGCTGGTAGAACAAGTTTGCTGGCTGGGAGTTTGCATCTCTGCCCTTTTTCGCTTCTTTCTTTCTTCTTTTCTTTTCTATATAACCCCTTGTTATTATTTTCTGCGTGCAGGTTGTTGTTATACATGGAAGAAATGGTATCAAGAATTATGTTTTTCCTGTAAAATGAGGAATAGAAACACCTTGTTAGTTGGGATTACCCGAAATGTGGAGATAATTCCCTATCTTTTGAACGAAAAAGTGGAACGGCAATTAACGAATTCAAAGGAGAGCAAATTTCGGGTCTAGATATAAAAGAAGCTGCACGTGAACATCTTTTTATAGAAATCACTACTATCGTTCCTTTTGTGTTATAGTCGAGTTATGACGATGTTAGGTAATGGAAAACGAAAACTATTACGGAGAAGGGGCTTATTTATTTCCTTATTTTTCAGTAATAACAGTTTGCTCTGAAATGGCGTACTTATCACGTTGCACGTTTCATGCTTCTAAAGTTGGAATGACGAGTTGTAAAATAAATTTACTGTTTGGAAATAGCCAACAATGCTATATTTTAATTTATAATGTTCAAAGAGATAAGTTTTTTTTAAAATTTATTTCATTTTTAGGTAAATGGTAAACGAAAACTTACGTAGAAAGCGTCTTATTTATTTCCTTATTACTCACAGTAACATATTGCTCTGGAATCTCTTATTAATTTTCATGTCAAGAGTAATAAGATAAGATGAAAGAGCAAGATGTTGACGTTTTTCTTTCAACTACTCATAGACCATATACAAATCTATCATAATTCTAAATACAAAAGTTAGATTTCATTTAAAAAACATACAAAAAATTATGCTATGTTTACCAAAATGCAATCGGTAGTTAAGAAAATTCTGATTTAAATGTATGCTATTTAGAATGATGTTCATAAAAATGTGTCTGGGGCTTATTATTTTTGTTCAATAAGTTATTAAGATACCTATTTTATAAGAAATCCAATTCTTTAGTAAGAGTGCTGTTTGCCACGTCTCTTGTTATTTCCTAGGGAAGATAATCTAATAGTTCAAAATAATAATTATTTTTCCCTTTTAATTTTGCGCTCCCTTTAGATATTCTATTTATTTAAATGATATCCTTCTTTATTGAGCGCTTTAAAAGCAACGTCTGAAAATATATTATTTCAGTCTAAAAAAAGACTTTAGAAAGATAATCTCTTTTAAGGAAAAGTCGCGCCAAGAATGTACGCTCTGTATACCCCACATATTAACATCTAATAGTTCAGGATATTCATATTTCACTCCTCCCCTTGATTTTGATTCCACTTAAGATATTTATATTATTTTAAGAACACCCTTCTTTTTTAAGCGCTTTAAAAGCAATGTCAATTAAAATAGATTATTTTAATCTAATTATTAAAAAAAAAACACATTAGAAATACGATCTTTTCTAAATAAATGCCGTGCCAAGCATATGTCGCACATATTAGTATCCTTAAAAATGTTCCCACGCTAAAATTAATAAAGAAGCACTCATTTTGTGCTCATATAAAATTGCAAAATTACCATTTGAATATTCATTTTCCTCATATTTGCTTCTTATTTAGTTACAGCGTGAGGTATCTGACTTTGTCTCTCAAATGTTTATTTGTTACGATAATTGTTAATATTATTCATATTATTAGAGTATAAACTGCTAAAGACGAATCACAAGGAACCAAAAAAATTTCCGTTTAAGGCAAATTTCTGTTATGGGAACGTTCCGTTTGCACAGGTTTTACTGTGCTTAGAATAATCTCGAGAGAGGGGAACATTCAAGGAGAACTTTCGAATGAATCTAATTTTTGTTTTCAAAGAAAACCTTAAAAACCTGACATCAAATCCGCAATCATCCACTTCGAGCTCTTCATTTTGTGGGGGTTTTGTTATTTTTATTTCGCATATAGAAATACCGATGTCCATAACTTAAATCTAATTGGGCCTTTTTAAAATCTACTTTTCAAATGTTTTACAAAACAAACAAATAAAATAAAATGAATTACCCAGAAATTTCAATAGTTTACTTACGTGTACTGCAATAAATGGAGTATGGATCAAAATATCTTTTTTTTGTAATACAGTTTTTTAGCTATTTTCCCAATTCACTTGATAAATAGTCAAACTTTTCAACTACGTCTATTGTATTGCAATTGATATCAGCCAGCCGAACTCGAAGGTTTATAGGCAAACCCTACCCCAGCTGTGAACTTCAGAAAGGACAATCGATTTTTTTTATTCATTCTTATACAGTATCGCGTCTTCATAATGCTACATTATTTTTGTAATTCATAAAGCTTATCAATCTATTTATGAAAAGCTGACATAAAATATGATACCTTTCTCCGAATCAAGAATTTACTAAATGAGCAAATTAAAGAAATGTGCTAATTCACTTCATAATAAATAAATTCTACTATCAATAACAGTAATACTTGTATGAAATAAGTAAAAATAATCTAGATATTAATTCAGAAATCAGATTGCATACAACCAGTTCGCAGAGATCTGATATTACTAAATGTGGCATAATGATCATAGAAACGGGACAAGAGCGATTGCCGTCATATGTTTTGAAGTAAATATTGAATTTCCAGATGTTTTGAAAAGGATAAAAAAATGCGCTTGAACATTATGTATCTTTTATTTAAATGTGTTTCAAATATTTAATTATAATTATTAATCAATTTTGTTATTTCCTTAAATAGTTTACTTAGTGTTATTGAAAATACCGTATGACATAACTAACCGTAACAGAGAGAAAGGGGGGGATCATTCCGTACACTACATTATTTTTTTCCAGCTCCTAGAAAATTATGTACAATGCTATTTATCCTTGAAAGGTGAATGTTTATAATACCATATGCATGCCATTTCAGATGCGAAAATTTCGTATGTAGGGAATTATGCTAACTAGTCGTTGGGGGCCACCATAATACAAAATACACCATAATACAGCATAATATAAAATATGAAAATAAAACATGTGTAATTGTGTGTAATAAAACATGTGTAAATTATTTATAAAATGCATTGCAATTCGAATAAAATCGTGGCTTGATGACGTCATAAACTTTAAATGCTAAACATCAAACAAAGAAACATCCTTATAACTCCAAAATTGATAATCATATTAACTAACGGTTTACTGCGTCGGATTAAGCGTCGCATTTCCAATTAAAATATATCTTTGAATTGAAATTTGAATGAAATACAGGGTCATGAAAAATCGAAGAGCGTGGAAAATATGATTACAAATATTTCGGTAACTCATTATCCGATCGACTTCATTCTGTATGGAAAATTTATGTTTTTTTTTTATTGTATTTTATATTCACTCCTTAAAATAAACAATTTCGAAAATTTTTATATACCTTTTATCAGAATGAATATTTCGAGAGTCCGAAAAAAAAAAAAAAATAGTTCCGTATAATCGAGGTTACTGAAATTCAATAAGCTTCCTCCCATTATTACATACTAAGTTACATACCAAATTTCAAGTCTCTATCTCAATTTGTTCGGGAGATAGAGCGTTTACAGACACACAGACAGACGGACGGAAATTTTTATTTTCTAAAAATATGTTTTTCGGAATCTCCAGTGTCTGAAACGTGTAAATCCGTCAATTTTTTTTTTCGATTTTCAAAACGATTACAAGGTTTACCCTATACTACGTATGATATGGGTAAGTAAAAGTATGGCATTTGTCTACATTACTATTCCAGTATCTCAAAATTGATCAGCGTTTTTTACACTTTTTTATTTAACTTAACTTGGTTTATGTATGCAAAGATGGAATTTTGTAATCTATTTTTCCCTCACACTTCCTATTATGCTAGAATTATAAACATTATGTACACAGGTATGTTTCCAATGACAATACAACATTTTAATATATTTAAAACTTAATTATAAATGAATAAATTAATTTTGAGGCATTTTTCCGTAAGTCGACCACAGGTGATAAATCGCCAAATATTCTTTATGGTTTACCAGTTACAAGAACAATCGAGTTAATATTGACCAATAAGTTAGGTTTCCCAAACCACTCGCGCCAAAATAGGTCAACTGGCAGTGAACTGCAACAACGAACTATTTAAACACTAAAAAGTAGAAAATATAAATAAAAAAGTGAGTGTAATGATTAAAAAAAGAACTGTTTTATTTACTATTCCATAAATGTCTAAAGTACTAATTTATAAACAAATAACTTTCCCTTACAAATAACTTTCCCTTCGAAAATCGGCTTGAATAATTTTCTGAAAGATTTCTTCCTCCTTTATAGGAAACGGCAAAATACTATTCGATGTCGTGATGTTTGAATTAGAAACCTGCAAATTTCGTCCATTTACAGATAAAAATGACCTTCTGAATATGTCAGGAAGTAATAATATATTTTCCCCACAAAACTTTCTGTCACATTTCCTGGCTCATATTTAAACGTAACAGAATGACACTGCAAGCATTATTACTGAAGTGATTTGTAATCGAACCATTTTTCATTTTTCGTTAAATTAATTACATCTTGAGTTACAAGCGATTGTTGTCTCGTGACAGCAGTTCTTTTTTTCATCTTCTGCGATGTCGCGTTCGGAAATTCGGTTTTAAACGCCGACTTTGGCAGCATTTTCTGAAAGATTTTCTGCTTTACCGAAAAAGGGATAAAACTGCTCGATCACATAAGTTTCTGAATGAGAGCACCTGCCAGTTTCATGCGTTTGCGAACAGAATTAAATTAAATAATGTGTCAAAAAGTAGACAGTTTGGATTTGAGAACCACTTTAAGAAGGAGTAATATTTGTGTCGTTTTCTTCCATTTTCAACTACACCTCTTTGAATTCCACTTTCGAAAGAGCATAACTCTTGCAACGAGATTCACGATTAATAGAAAAGTAATAAATAAATAAAAAATAAATAAAGGAAGGAAGAAACTATGCTCAGGTATGGGTAGTTGGGTAGTAAAGACAAGCTAAATCAAAAGTATTGGGGGGTTACAGGTAGGGAAAAAGGGGGGGTCAGAAAGGGCTGGCGGCAACGCGTCGGCCTGACCTCGTAACTGCACGCGCCTGCTAGAAATGACTTTCGCTTATTTTCTACATTTTTATATTATTTTTTTAATCTATATGTATATTCAACCAATAGGAGAAGTCCAGCCTGCAGGCACGTAATATGCTAGCTATGCAGAAAGGAATCCTCGTGAACAGGAGTGAAATTGGGTAATTTTAAGTAAATTGAAATACAATTAAGTTCAAAAGAAACTTGTTCGAAGAAGATTTGTTTTTCTTTATTGCTTTAGTTTAATGAAAGAAGACAATTTATATTTAGAGTCAATTGTGTAATGAAGTGATAATTCTTGTGGGAGCACTTTCTGGTGCACTTTTGGATCTTTTATGTGTGTCTGAATCTACTTAAAGTTGTTAATCGTCAGAAGATGGACGGTTCTGTTGGATATGTTTTATTGTTATTATTATTATTATCGCTGTTGTTTTCGTTACTTTTTTGTAACCAGGTATCGGACTTACAACCTGTATAACTTACGCGCAATTCATTTCGATGTGCATGCCGTACGATGAATAGCAGCAGCGCAATTAATTATGAAAAATTAACAAAAAAAGTTTATGTGAAATTAAATGAATAATTTTCAATTTCTGTACTGGAACATGAAAAAAAGAAGATTTCTAATAAGTAAATTTTACAAAAATGTCCCCTTCGTTTTCTATTCAATGGATATATCAAGACTTCGGATTCTCCAAAATGTTTGATCGATAGCTATTATATATTCTAAATCTATGTGCTTTTGAATACTCAAAGAAATAAATGAAGCTAATCAAGGGCATTTAATTTTGAGTATACGAATAATTTATTATGTTTCCCATTTTCCAAAATATGGATATTTGAGCAATGATGAAAGATTTATAAGTAAGTTTAGTCTGCGGCACATTGTTTGGGTTTTGTCGCTTTTAGAAGAAATGTCACAGAAACTTAAATATTTTAATATACTGTTGAAGAAGTTAACAAATGAAATTATTATGATTTTCTATGGGAATGTAATAAATTACAGGAAGCAACATAAGATCAGTGTGGAAAGTGTAGTTTGTATAATTATTTTTCCGTGATATTTGAAAAATGCCTGTTGGGAAATATTGGGATCGCCCTTACCAGGGCAATTGCAGGAACAATGGTCAAGTAGAATTGTCCAAAATAAGCTTCAGACAGCAAGAAAAAGAGCTACAAAATATAAGGTATGTACTTTTTTCTGAAAATTAACTTCAAATTTGTTAAACCGCAATCATAACTTCAGAATGCATGTAAAGTTACGGAACATTTGAATCATTCTAAAATGTTTCATTAAAACCGTTTAACAGTTTGGGAATTGTTGGAAAATTTTCAGTGTGAGAATAATATAAGCAGCAACATGATTTTCTGAAAATTTAGTAAACATAGGCAACTTAAAAACGGTCCAGGTTATACCATCTTCCTTCTCACCTCTTTGTCTTTGCAATTTTTTTTTCTTCAAAAATAAGTTAGTGTACATAGTACTAATGAATGATTTTTTTAAAGAATCCGGCGGAATCGATTCCATGCGTTTTTCTTTTTTTTACATTTGTAAGAATAGAAACAGTAACTGTTACATGTCAATAGTATATATTTGAACACACGGAAAAGAAGTAATACACTGCCGCGCATGCGCGGTAGTGTATTACTACTTATTTTACTGTTTATTACTGTTAAATTTACGGTATAATACTAGCAGCTGAGATACCAGTATTATACCGTAAAATCAACAATTTTTTTTGCAGTATAATAAAGTTATTTTTACATATAAGGCATCCTTTCATACTAAATCGAAGACCCTCCCCAGCTTTGTCACTGAATTTTTCCCGTGTCTCGTACCGTTTTCGAGATAGGAACGCTGTTTCCTTTAGGTGTCTATGTAAGCGGTCTCATCGCGAAGCGAATATCCACTTTACTATATATCTACACACCACATTTATGATCATAGCTTTAGTCGTTCTAACGGGTATGTGAGTGGACAGTACTTTAGTGGGCCCCTTGTATTTGAATTTCAACGCAAAATTATATTTTATTTTATTGGAAACGAGTAAAACTTATTTTTCATGACATAAAATTGTCATTCATAATAAATATAAATGATTTCTTAAATCAATATTTCTAAACGGATTTTTAACATATTTTAGGCAGCTTATTCAGAACATATTTATGCAGTGTTTCAATTTGATTTATCATGCTTATACAATACATATATGTGTGTTGTGTACGCCTATATGTATGCCTATATGACGAGGAAAAAGTTCTGTCACTGCACGTTATTAATTTCAAAGACCTGCACTGTAAAAACCAAATTCGTTAAATTTCACCAAAAATTCAAATATGTATAACTTTTTAAATGATATTATATTATATTGAGAAAAATACATTCCAAAGTTTGTATATTTTTCTGCAAAAAATCGCAAATATTTAATGAACATTTATAATGCCTGGCCACAAAATACATCTGTAATATTTAATCATGGTTTTTTTGTGCAGACATGTACTGAAGTGTACATTTTTCTCGAGTACAATATTCAGTTGAAAAAGAAGAGAAAAACAGTTTTGTGTAAATGTATGTCACGTGGTTAAATATGTAGCATTTATTTATACGTTGCAGATATAATACAATACACCAAGCATAAATAAATTCGCTTTTCGCTGTCTGCGTTGTAAAACAAGCAAATTACTACTTTATGTTTAAATGTACACTCACATTATATTTAAATTTTACGCTGATATTTTCGCCCAAGCCAAATAATGTGAAATAAATAAGGGAGCTATTAGATGTAATCATGATGTGATAACGTCGGTAACTTCCTCATTACACCTGAGTCTCAGCTCAATCCTTTCTTCTCACAGTTACCTGGATTTTTCTAACGTTTATAAAACCGCCGGAAATAAAATGGAAAAAATCATCTCAGATAAAATATCATTTTATCCATTCCGTCCATTTTGTTCACTTTTAATCAACCGCAAGTTGTAAGTTAAAACTACAAAATTTAAAAATAGTGAATAAAGATTTTGATTTTTCCATTCATGAAAAAAAAATATCAAAAACACACATGTACATCTATCTCTATGTACACAACAATATGAGTATTATTTTAGTGAAAATAAAAAAAGAAATTTATCTAAAAACATTTTCAATGTAATACATGGTTTATACAACAAACATATAAAAATATAAAATTATTATTTACTAAATAGCCGTTATAAAACATATATATATATATATATATATATATATATATATGCAGTAATATTTAATATGTACATTTGTCATGTGACAGTTCCACTGACAATTTACTATCTGTTTACAAAATTTAAAATGAAATATAAAATTACAAATTACTTGAAAGTCTCACATATATTATCAAATATTATTTTAATGAGATATGAAGAAATAAGAATTTAGTATTAATAAAGAAAATGTTTTATATAAATTATAGCTGGGCATGAAATTATTTGATATATGTACGAAAACTTTCAATATATGCACATTATTTATGCGATGCAGCTTACAGGAGCATTAATAAAGAAAATGTATATACTATATAATATTGATAACATTTTCCATTAGTTAAAAATATTAAATACAAAATGAGAAAGCAAGTAATAAAGACAAAAAATAAATAAAATATAGAAAAAAAAATTTAATTCTAAAATTTTTTTAAAAAACGTAATTAAAAATATCATTTATCTTTTAAATTATTTAAATCTTTTTATGTATTTCATTGTTATAGGTTCGAAAAACTGTAGTGTGGCAATATTTCTTTTTCTCTTCTTTAGAAGGATTTATGCTATACTGTAAAATAACTATTTTTCTCTCTCGTCTAAATAATAATTTTTCTCGTAATATACATTATTATAATGCAATTAATATTCAATTATATTTTTTAATTTCATCAATTTTGAAGCAAAGTATTTAAGAAAATGTAACGTATGCTTTCTGGGTTTAGTAAATTATGAATAATATGCAATAATTCATTTTTAATTAAATAATTAATTTTATATAATATTTTTATTATTAATAAAAAAAAATGCAAAAACACAATTTTCTTAAAATGTAGCAATAATTTTACATGTAAAATACACGCAAATTGAGTTGATTATAATTTTTTCCAATTTCGTCCAGCGTACCGTCGTTTTCATAGAAAAAAGTTTATAAAATGACAACTTTGTTACTCCTTTTATTATCTAATATTTTTCATCTGTGACCATTTTGACCAATGCTTTCTAGTAAAAAAAAACTTTCCTAATCTGTTGATTACCCACAAATTTGGCTTATTTACTCGTGAGGGAAAAATACTTCCATAAACTATGGGGATGTAATAAGTAGCTGTTAGTGCAAAAATATACCTTCATACATTTATGGGTTTTTTGCGACTTATGTGTCTAGTCAAATAATATGGCAGCTTAGTCAATAGACACAATAATATATATCCGACTCTACCAAAAATCTTTCCATACTGGTAACTACGCCTGTAAATCTATTGATAATTTTTATGGATTTTCAACGACCCCTTTCACTTGAGGGGTCAAACTAAATGCTAAGTGTGGCATTTTAAGGCAGATGCAAAATTATTAATAAAACTAAGACAAGCAAGCAAAATAATAAGAAAATAAAGTTAAGTATGCTTAATGTGTCGACCATCGAGACACATGTAGAATGCATCATGATGCATTGTAGTCGATGGTAGACACATTGAGCATATATACAACTTTATTTTCTTATTAAAATAAACTGTACTTTGCTTATATGTGTAATTTTTATTAATAAAAGTTTATTCACCGTATAATGCGCCACTTCTGCATGCAATTAGTTATGTATTTAAGCTGGTGAATGGATATAAAAAAATGCATTTCGGGGGATTATAATATAGTTTTTTTTTTTTTGGTGGTAAGCTAAATATCATCATACTAAATTGAGGACGTTCTACAACTGTGTAATTGACTTTTACTCCGTATCTCGTATCTTTATCGGGATAGGAACGCTAACTGTGCAATTTGCCACTTGGAGAAGCCGAAATAGGTACCTCATCGTGTTGCGCATGCCCGTTTTACTATATCCAGGCATCACGCTCATGGTTGTAGCTAACTCGGTTCATCAATTATTTGAGGCGAAACATAATTAACAAAACACACTGTATGAGGGCAATTTAATACTCTGATTATTATTAGATCGCGTATAACATATCTCATTGCTGAAGAGTAAGAAAATAATAAAAAAAAGTTTTTGACTTCTGGTACTCGAACCAGCAAAACTTTTATTTAGTCGTCCAATCGTTTTTTCAGTGGTCCAGGTTCAACGGACTGTCCTTAATTTCGAACACTGTAACAAAACAATATTTTAACAAATGATGATTTGAAACTTCCTCAGCAATACATAATATGGGTATTTTCCGTTTTACTGTAAAATGTATCCAAAACATTCAAAATTCGTTCGGAAAATTCTGAAGCAAATTTTGTTTTTACTAAATGCCTTTGGTAAAATTTGTGTGACCGATAGGTTTTATTTGATACTAATTTAAAAAAAGAAGGGTGTTAAAATCTGTAGTGAACAAACACAAATTTCTCTAAATAGAAATAATTTTTAAGCGATTCCATTTTTTATATATCGTATATAATCTTAATCATTTCATTGTTAAAAGAGTTCTTCTACAGAGATCATTAACATTGATTTTTTTTTTTTCAGATTAGTAATAACATAAATTGATGAGAGTTATTGCTATTTTTTATTTTTACTTTTGTCTAAATGTTTAGGAAAAATAAGCTAAGTATATCTTCACATTAAGAACACTACTTAAGAAAAAAATTGCATCCGAAACTATTCAAGCTAAATTTTCACAAACCATCTGGGATGTTGTTGAATAGTAAGCTGATCGGTGAGAAACTTCCAATTTTTTGACTGAAGATATGAAAAATATATAAAGGAAATATATATTATAGGGAAAATTTATTAAAAGGAATCTTAATGTCATTTACATTGCAAGTAATAATATTTAAATACTTGTGTCCTGTCCACCCACTTATGATAGAAAAAATCTATTAAAAACCCTTTTGCTGTATACCTTCAGGATGAGATAAAAAAGAGTTTAAGATAAATTACAGTAATTAAAGGATAAAAAATTTTATTCGGTAAAGTTATTATGGAAATGAAGGCATATCTAAAACACAAATTCAGTTCGTTATGCCTAAGGATTAAATACCGCGTTTTTGTCTTTTTGTTTGTAATATTAATGAAAATTTGAATAACCTATTTGTTGTCGTCGGACATGATGTGTCTTTAGATAGGTGTAGATAATTGTTTGAGAGATGCAAAATCATTATTCGAATGAAATAATATTAATAGCTGTGTAAGCTGAAAAAAAACTTGGCTTTACAAGAAATGGACTCATTTAAGCCAAATGCTTTTTAAGAAACTCTATACTAAAGAAGTGTTTACATTGGATATATTTCGGAATCTCCAATTGTTTCATCAATAATAAACGTTCTAATCGGAAATTCAAAAAATAAATAAAAACTTATTAGATTCTAAAGATTTACATAATTATTTATAGTTTCTATTTTCAGATGGAATAACACTGTCATTGTAACATACAAAGTCCAAAGAAATTTTACGATGGGTGCAAAACAAAACTATCATTTATTCAAAGAAAATAATGACAACATGTATGCAACAATGTTATTTAACCACTTGTTTTTACTTTACACAGCAAGGTGTTTTGATTATTTGTACAATAAACAGGTAATGTAGCATAAAAAATGATTAAATCCGGTTATTTTGATTAAAGATAAACGATGCCATGAAATAAAATTTTGAAATATATTTCAAGACTTTGTGGGTTTAAAGATTCTTCTCAAATTGACATTTCGACAGTACGAATATTATTGAAACTATTACAAAATCCTTTTCATTCCTACATATGTGGAGAGTTTCAAATAATTTTATTCAAGTGTGTGTATCCGAACCGTAAGAATCAAGCACCGGGTTTTCTTTCAATTTAATTGTGGTAAATCTCTTATTATAGTCGATAGCTGCAGGATAACCAAGTTTTCGCGGCTGTCATGCCACGAAAATTAATTTAGATTCCTAAATTTCGCAAGATTTTCAGGAAGATGCTTTTCTGTTAAGGAAAATGAAAAATGCTGTTTAATTCTTAAGAGATACCTCAAAATTTTATATAGATACGCATAAAATTTCATTCTAATATATAAATGTTGAGTAATTGGCCTTCAGAACAGTCTTAACTGAAGCAGGGTAATTTTTTTTTTTTTTTCGGAATATCAGCCAATCTCATTTTCTTTGGTGTTTTTGGAGTGTAAAATAAAAAATATGCTTCGATTCAATTACTTGAATCTAAGTCAGCTCACTATGCGTCGAATACAAAGTTTCCATCCAGTAAATTCAAACTTATCGAGTATGATACTGTACTATCGAGTATGATTTGAATGTGACTGAAATTTTGTGCCTAAAATTTTCGGCGTTTTCTGGCACTAAAAACAGAAAAAAAATGTTTTAATGGCAGAAAACTTTGAAAATTCATAAAATTTAGTGTAACTCGGTGAGTTTTTGTCAGCACGGAGAAATGTTTGATAAGTATAACTTATAGGACCAAATGACCGTATAAAAATTTTAATTTCGTAAGTTTTACAAAAATAACTATTTTGACTTAAATCGTTTTTCCATTTGGTCTTTTCTTTCCATTTGGAGAACAACATTTGGAGCATTTTTGCAATTTGAATTATACCTTTATAGCTAGCGGTTTAAGAATTACCTACTGGACAGCGATAAGTGGGTACAGCCAGCATAATGATGTGAATAGATAAATACATTATAATGTATTGTTTGTGCATCTTAATTTGAACTACATCGTAGAAAAGTTCTTAACAAAAGTTATTTTTTTAAGTAGGTATTTTGATGTTGTTTTTGTTCTTTCATTAACCGTTGTGTATTCTTCAAATTTTGGTCAATAAATTTATTTTTCTTTTAGGTAAGTGGACATATTTTAATACTCTGGAAGTACTCTTGATGCGGTAAGCTTTCATTTTATTGACATAGAAGGAATCAAAGAGCAATCAAATGTTCGAGTAATTATTTTTTTAATATAAACATATAAACATTGCTTTTTCAAATCGTTATATTCATATTCAAAATCTTATTTGATATAGAAAACTGTTTTCAAAATAATTTTGATTCTGTAAGCTTTCATTCAGCTTCTACATATAAAAAAGATCAACAAAAATCAAACCCATGGAAATGTTTTAAAGTATTTTTTTCATTTTCTCATATTATCAGATTACTAATCAAAATCACATTCTTTTCAAAATATTTTAATATTATTTACTTTTTACTCTCTTTTATGTGCAAATATGAAAAATCCAGTAAAGAAAAAAAGCTTATGACGTTGTGCAAAAAAGTTTTGATAACTCGACACTTTGAATTATAAACCTGTTTGATTTAATGAATTTTTTGAGATTTGCGTTGAACATTATTATACGAAATTTAAGATTTAATATTTGTGTTAATTAATATATTTTTTAATTTATGTGTTTATTTATTGACTGCAGTTTTTCATGATCAATTATGTTAATTTTGCATACAAATTTGGAAAATTTAATCTCAACATAACAATGTATCCCATGAAATTTAAAGAATGAGTCAGATAAAGAGATATTTAAAATTTGGAAAACATTTCACAAATTATAAGGTATAGATTTGTGTTAGAGTTATTAAGATTTTATGTGCAGTAAAACAGCTATAGACTACTTCGAAAATATTCCAGTCTCATAATAATAATAATAATAATAATAATAATAATAATAAGTGACCTTCAGCGTTTTAAAAACTGTCAACTAATTCCAAAAATCGTTTCACACAGTTCAAATTTTGAATTTTTATGAAATTAAATGTGTAAACGTTTTGCATATTTTATCTAATAGATTATGTGTTTTACCCTAGGTATACACACTCCAATCATAATACATCACAACTTAAGCGCAACTATGTGAGTTACTGATGTACTATGAACAATAATGAGAAAAAAGTGACAATAATAATAAGTTTTTAAGCACTATAATTATTCTAATTTTAAATGTACAAAGACTGATAATTACTATCCTAAATTACAATTGTTGCTTTTCCTTAAGTATAACTTAAATGATATCTGCTACATTATTAGTAATTTTTTATTGGGCCATGTTTTGCAAAAATTTGCTTACAATTTATTTGCCAATAATTTTGATTAGTTAAAAAATTCAATTTTTTTTTTCAATAATAAATTAATTTCTTTATAATTTATTTAATTAAATCTTCTACTGACTGTTAAAAAAGTATAAAATCTTTAAAATTTAATTTTTAAGACATAATTTCGGAAGTATTTATATTTAGTAGATCTAAACGCTCGAGCATGTCATAAACATTTTCAAATAAAACCACGTTTTTTTTTTTTTTTTTTTTTTTTTTTTTTTTTTTTTTTTTTTAAGTTATGTGGTACAGCTAAGAAAGAAAAAAAAAATTGTTCATGAATATTTTTTCCGCTATGTCACAAGATAGAATGTCATTTATTAAACTTAGTATTTTTCGTGATTATTTCTTGAACATATACTGCCAGTTTAAGGTGAAGGTGGGGTCGAAGAGTACGATGTCACTGAATTTCTTTGATGTCTTCTTGGATTGATTCTAGTTCGTGATGTAGTGCTTACTTTGATTTAGCTGTTTTTCCTTTCGATTCTCATTTCATTCAAGCAATAATTTTGATTTTTCGGTATGAAGAATTTTTTCTGCATCTATTTTTGACAAATCTATTAGCATAAATGTCATATCAATAATCTTTATCCGCAAAAATTACGTTTTAGAGATCAAAACAATTGCTATATTTTTAAAATTACTTGCGAATGAAATATTTTCGATGTGATTTTTATTCCAGTCTTTATTAAAATAAAAGTTGATGTATTATATATATATATATATATATATATATTGGAGATTTATGTAGAATAGAACTTGATATGTTTTTTGAAATTCATAGATATTATAATTATATATATATATATATATATATATATCACACCCCAAAATATTTATAAAATCGAAATGCCACTATGGAGGATTGAGGTAGAGAATGCTTAAAAAAAAGTTTAATACGTTTCTATCTTAGCAACAAACAAATGCGTTGGTTACGCATTGGCACATACGCATTTATATTTCATGATTTATTCTACCTAATGACACGTTATTCTAGTTTAACTTGTACCACCATAAATTAATATAACATTAATCACTTTTCTGTGTATACTCATATATACATTCATCATAATATATCTTTAAATATTTAACTTTCCTTTATTAACTTTTATTTATTTTTAATTTTTGTTTTATTTTCTCAGTATTATTCTTTAATTTTCAAATCATTTTATTTTTATCTCTATTTTTAGTAATGACATCTATTTTTTTTCACACTTATCTGTTTCAGATATATTTGCTTTTTTTTTGGTTATCTAAATATGTTTAATTCATTCCTGGTTTTTTCAATATGTTATAAGGAGCTTAATTGTGTCAGTTTTAGGACGTATGCCGACAATATTCTATAAAACAACATAACTTCACGATGAACTATGGATATGAATCTCTTTTGAAGTTGCCATATCTCATTCATAGTTTCTCATTTTTGTATTCACTCTCTCGTTTAATATATTTTTCCTTTATTTTTACATTTATTTTCACACATGTGATTTTATTATATATATATATATATATATATATATATATATATACACACATATGTATGTGTGAGTGTGTAATAAATGTGCCGAGAAAATTTCACTTTTAAATCATTGTTATACAAGGTCCCTGCGCCTCAAAAGACCGAAAGAAATATTGCCTTATTTAATGAAGAAATTCTGAGTTTAAATATGGCAATCAGTACTTTAAAAAAAAACTGGTATTCAAATTTCCTGAGGCGTAGTAATCCTGTTATACTGTATATGGACTAATATTTACAGGATCTAAGGAGCTGTATGTTGCGTTCACTTTATTTATTTTATTTTATAATATACTGAACAATTAACTATAAAACATTACTTTACAATTGACTTTCACAGATTAATGCAACACAATAGTGTGAACTTTATACTTAAAACATCTATGACGCAGTATACTTGGAATGGAAATTGATATTATTGTGGCTTCCCTTGATCAATAATTATATCGCACATTAAAGAGAAAAGTTAGAGAAATTATCATATTACCAAGTATATATGTAATAAGCTTCTAGAATGTAAAATGAGTTACCTGTTCTGAAACAGAATCTCCTGTCTACTGCTTAAGGAATTGTTTATCTCTTTCTTTAGGCCATCTATCTTATGTCACTTTTGCAGAACACTTTTTAACTTTGACATTTTTCATTATACTTTTCGTCCAGCTGTAGCTACATTTTTCCAGCTACTTTTATCGTTAGGAAGATGTCAGTGAGATAAATAAAGAATGAGGCATTCTTAACATAGACAACATTCTTCGCAATGAATGTTGCATTCTGCGTTTTTCATCAATAGGATGCAACGCTCATTGACATTTTCTTGTTGATATTACTCTTATTAGTTTCAATTTACCATCGAAATGAAATTTGAAAGAATAAAATTTAAATAGATAGAATTTATTATTATTATTATTATTTGTAAAGAAGCACGTGATACGATTAAAATTTAACATAGTTTGCTGTTCATTCCATCAATTTTCATAAATTCGACGCGATTCTATCAATCTAACATCCCAACATAGACACCTTTCATAGTTTCCAAATTGGTGGTACAAGTTGCTTCAGTGTTGTAACCGTTAGTTGTAACTGGAAGTTTATTACTCACATTTGTTGCCGTCTGCATAATTATTATAATAATTTTATTACGGAATTATTTATTAACAATAAGTGTTTGTTACTTTAGCTGTCAATTTGTGTTTTCGAGAATTATTTTACACATTTGAAAAATCTTCCGTTATAAAACGTAAAAAGTACAGGAAAAAGGTGGCCGCCGGAATAACCCTGTGATTGGAAGAGATTTCTTCTGCTATTTGATATTTGAAGAAATTTCTACTTTTTGACTGGGAGAATTTTAGGAAATTTTGAGCTTAGGATTGCGATTTTTTTTGTATTTTGAAGGAAAAAAGACATACGTAAAAATTCCGTTTCTAATACGAAAATGTACTAAGCAGCACAGTTGCCGGAACATTGTTATGAGTTGACGAAAATGCAGCTTCAGATTGCAGGATTTCAGGGGGGATAATTTTTAAGTTAGATTCGGAAATTTGCTGTATTTTGGGGCAAAATGGACAAAACAAAGCAGAAATTTTCGTGTTTTCAGAAAATATAATCAATAGAAAAATTCGTTGAATTCACTGATTTTCTTTTTAGAGTGCGATAAAAATGTACATATGTTTTAAATTTGTAGTCCGTGAATGGAATAATTAGTGACTACTTGATTTTACCGATATAATCACGGTATACATTTTATTACTTCTTATTAATGTAACAACAAAAACAAAATTTTGATCATAACATACAGGGCTCCCAAATGGTCCGCCAACTGAATACCAATAATTTTTAAAGGAGAATTTCATGGTAGGTTTCTACAACATTTCCTCAAAAATTTACCTCGAAAGATAGATTCTGCAAAATTTGCAAGAAAAATCTAAAAATAAAATGTTTCTAACAAAATACTGGTATTCAAAAAGCGAACCATTTGGGAGCCTTGTAACATATTTATTCAAACGTTTTCATATTTTTTCCGAAAAAAAAATATTGTTCTATATAGATTTTTTTATAACAATTTTTGCTACGTATTTTTTATTTTTTGGATAAAGCATCACATATACCAACCAATTATCATGTTTATTAACTGGAGACTCCTTTATTTTGTGACTATAACCTTTTCCTTTCTTTTGTATATTCAAAGATTTCTCCTGTTTCACTGAGTATTATACATATATATATATAATGCTAAGAGATTTTAAACTAATACACACACATTATACTGGGTGCGTCATAAGTTCGTTAAAACTTAAAAAAATCATTAAAAAAATTGCGATGTGCAGGAATCGGATTAGAGGGAGATGGTATTTTTTTTTAAACAAAAAAGTTGTGGCTAAAAAAATTACGATAGATGGCACTGACATGCACAATATGAAGCAGATGTATGGAAATTAGGCTTATAGTAAAAGACCCATTTTTGCAAATCGTCTGACAAGCTTCAGTATTTCAGCACATGAAACACGACCTTTTCTCGTCTTCAGTCATTTTGCCGTGCAGAATTTTTGCAATGCGCCAGTTGCTGATTCTCATTCTTGTAAAAGAGTTTAACCAACAGCCCTTGATCTGGTAACAATAGCATACTGCTTGCGTAGAATGAAGAATCTGTGTGCATTGAGGGGTTTTATTGACGGTCTGATTTGCATAAATCGGCTTCATATTATGCATGCAGAACAATCTGTCGGTAATTTTTTAACAATTTTTTTTGTTATAAAAAAAATCCGATCTCCCTCTAATCTCATCCCTGCTAACCGCATTTTTTTTAGCATAATTTGTTTCTTTTTAATGAATTTTTAAATTTTTAACAAACTTATGATGCATACGGTATATATAATATATAATAAAAATTGAGTTAATAATAACCATCAAATCACATGAAAAACCGACAATATATATATCGATAATTATAATACAATACAAAGATATATATCCAAAAAATGTAAGATAGTTTAACAGTTAATGAAATAAATATCAACAATTGAAAATAAACCAAATAGATCAACAAAAATATGTTTATATTATTTTAAACTATAGATAATCTTAATAATAATTTTGTGAAATGAAACTATTACATATTAATATATATATATATATATATATATATATATATATATATATATATATATATATATATATATATATATATATATATATATATATATATATATATATATAATATTTTAGAAACTTTTAAGAAAACTGCAAATGTCAACAAAATTTCTATAAAGAATTTTTATCTAAAGCTAAATTTGTTGCTGTAGTACATAATCAGATATAAATTTATTTTTCTAAAGAATACCATCAGTTGGCAATACGTATAGTTATTATCGTAGTACAGAGTTAATTTGTAAAAGAAAATAATATTTTTTAGAGTTAGGTTTATGCTAAAAAAAAAAATATATATATATAATGTATAAAGCGTTTTTTTCTTTTTCTTTTTAATTTAATATATTTCTTTTTGTAACTTATATATATTTTGAAACTGTACGCTAACCCAGATAATGCAGATAGTAGTATTTTTGCTGGTAGTATGATATTTCGCAGTAATACTCTCCTTAGTATCTGTTTTATCTCTCTAAAATTGATCACGGTAACTAACGCTAGATTACAAGCAATTTTCATAAAACCTTTATAATTTCCATTGCCAGGTTGGGAAAAAGAAACAGTCTCTGTCTGTCTTTCTCCCTCTGTATATGTATACAGGGTGTCCCAAAAATATTAAAATGCGTTTAATCTTATGAGGACACTCTGTATATACAGACGAACACGATGATAGCAAGCGCATGTTTAACGAGAACCTGGTTTTAACAAAATTCTAAAACAAATAAGTAATTCGATAGGTTCATTTAATTCTTCATTGGCAATTTCATAGTAGAATCGCAACCACAAAAGCTTATTTTATCGATTTCCTAAACTATGCCTAAAAATATTTTTTTCAAAGATACTTCTAGTTCATCATTTTTTTCCATAAACAAAGCAAAAAGTTCTGTTAGTGGGCTTCATTTGTTTCTGTTCATTTTTAGTGTCCTTTGTATCTTTCATTCTTCTTTTTGTTTCTGTATCTACAGACATACACACACACACACACATATATATATATATATATATATATATAGTAACTGGTAAAATGGAATAAAACGGAAGGATATTTGAAAAATGTATATGAAAAAAAGATATCTCCAATTTTCTCTGCTTAAAATATTTGTTTACATTGTTTAAAAAAGGATTTAAATAAAAAATATATATGATTTGCATACAATGCTTTAAACATATATGTATCTATATTAATAAAATAAAGTTTCGCTCTGTGTGTCTGTCTGTATGTTTGCTTGTTTTTTGGCGATGGCTAGCGAAATCTATCGCACCTTAGAGGTCTGAAAATTTTTGTGAGGATAGTCCAAGGCAGGTCCTGATACACCTGAGGCTCAATTTTTTATAATTAGCCTAGGTATTAATTAAAAACTAATCTATTTCTTTCCTAGCCGGCAAAAGCTCACGCGCATGCCCAGAACCCGGTTTACGCAAATGGAACTGGAAGAATTAGGAAATGAAGAACCGAACGCGAGTTTTTTTTGTTGTTGTTATTTAGTAGTTTATTTTAACCTAAATTAGCCACTCTGTTCGGTACAGTTAAAATTGGAAAACATATTTTTAAAGATCGTACTCTTAGGTCTTAAATGCCGAAATCAAGTGTTTGCAAGTGGCAAGTGTTTTCATGAGGTTAGTTTCTTTTGAGATATACAAGGTGTCCTATAATGCGTGAGGACGGGAATTTCTTTAGTACTTTCTTTCATTTAGTTCCAAACATCACCGATAGATCACACCGTGCTGTAAGAATTAAAGTCCATTTAGTTTTACCCTTCATTCAATTTAGCTGTTAAAACACCAAAAAAATGCTTTGCGTTTTGTGATTGCAAGGTTATATTGAGCGTTTTTACTTTGTGATTCAGAGCAGCGTTATCTATCGATGATATTTGGAACTAAAACAAGGTAGTGTAGTAAATAATATCTTGACTTCATACCTAATCTCTGGCAACAATAACGTCAATAGTAGTCAGTCTCCAATTTAGATTCGTCTCGCATTTCTTTATTGAACTGTTTATAATAAACAAATACTTGCTGGTACATTTTAAAACAAACCTTTTGATGAATTGCTTTGAGAATAGGCTTTATGCTTTATATAAGCTTCACATTGCTACCAGATTATGTAAGACTGTCTTTAATACCAGTTAAGCCATTGAAACCGATAGGAAATACAGATACTCGTTACGTTCAACATTCCTTACGTTTCTGCAAAATATATCTTATCTGACGTAATTTTATTACTTCCCTCCATATTACGAGTTTACCATTTATTATTCACCCCAATGTTTTCCTTCAAATGTGGGTCAAGACGATAGAGTACTCGACAAGTGTCTCATGAGAGATATCTGTGGAGGATCCTTAAAAGCAGACCAAAACTAGTAGAGCACTTATTCTATGTCAAGGACGTTTGTCCAAATTCCTTTTACCCCGGTGCCTCCAAATATTGGTTAGATCAATCTCAAGAAATTGTTAATATTTGGATATTATAAAGTTTATTATAAATGGATTTGACAATATGTCAGCTTAATTCAATGTGAATCATCAGGGATTTGTATAGAAGCAACTGCAGGAATCTAATACATGAGTGTTTATACATTTAAGGAAGAGAAAAGATCGATACTATTTTCTGGTTAAATTAAGGTATCTTTGATTCCATAGTATTAAAGAAGTTTCTAACTTTTTAGATTACCTGTGTAAAAAATTTAAAAGAGAATTGGCAGAATGTAGAGAAACCGGCATAAATGACTTAGAAAATTTGTAATTCAATGTAAAACACATATTTGTTTTAAATATATTGAGGTTCATTTCTAAAATCATAAGCGCACCCGAACCTTTTAATACAAAGTAAAGTTACAATCTTAATGTTACAACAATAAAACTTAGTACTTTTTAACACTTTCCAACCTAGTTGAAAAGTGTTTATGACTTCGGTTTGTCTGGCCGTCTGGCCGTCTGGCCGTCTGGCCGTCTGGCCGTCTGCCGTCTGCCGTCTGCCGTCTGTCCGTGCTCTAACTCCCGTAAATATGCTCGGATTGCCCTGCAATTTTTATATGTTATAATCGTTATCTATAGCATGTTCCCTATTTCAATGGAAGTGTGTAGCACTTATAGTTTTTTTACAGGGACACTCAAAAGAATTCCGTTACATTGCGGTCTATGGGGAAAAATCATTTGCGGTTTATTTAAATAATGTTTCACTATTTTAAACGCACTGAAATTTATATATATCACTAAGGTGCATTAGAAGAAGCTTAATATGGAATAGGGTGTGCATAGCACTTATACTTACTTTACAGGGACAGTCAAAAGAATTCCGTTACATTACGTCTATGGAGAAAAATCGTCTGCGGTTTATTTAAATAATGTTTCCCTATTTTAAACGCATTTAAATTTATATAAGGTTCATTACAAGAGACTTACTACAGAATATTGTGTGTATAGCAGTCATCGTTCATTTACAGGGACACACAAAAGAATTCTCTACTGTATGTTAACAATAATTCCTGGAAGTGCGTTTTAAGTTACTGAACGCGATTTTAATTTTAAATCGCTTTTTGTATATTACGTGGTGTGTATAAATTCTGTAGATCCTATACAGGGAAGCACAAAAGTTCGGGAACACATTTCCGTATTTAACTCCAGACGGAGAATTTTAAACTGTGCTACGTGTTTCCTAACTGAACTAAAATTTAGCATCCTATGTAGTATATATACAAATCTATAGATCCTATACAGGGCTGAATAAAAGTATTCGGATTACTTAGATGTTATCTTTTAGCTTATTAAAGAGTATGATTCGTAAAATTATTTTGGAAGCGTTGGAAAGTGTTACATAATCTATGCTTGACGCATGATTTTTCGTTCTTGTTTAACTCAACAAACATTTTATTTTATAAAACTTATTAAAATTTATTTTGCTACATTTGATTGCAATTAAATTCTTTTCATTTCATTTATTGTTTGGTATGATCTTTTGGTATCATCTTTAAAATATGTTTATAATTCTTTTTATATTGCGATTTACTGGTCGGTTTTATTTATTAAGATTTTTTCTATGTGTATATATATATTTTTTTGCTATAACAATTAATGTAATACTTTTTGCAAATAATACCTACTATCCAATGGACTTGTAATATATGTGTCCACTAATGATTGATACAATTTTATTTATACAATTTTAATGTATGTTTCTTGTTTATTACACAGTGTAGATTCTTAATTTCAGGGAATGACCAGACTTACAACAACATTCGTTATTACATGCCGTCTTTAAATAAGATATTTGGTCATTTTTGTTTTACGAACTTGTTAGTTATTTTTTATTTTAATATATAATATTAATTAAATATATAAAAATTAGCTCTTAGCATTTATAATATATATAATATATTATAAATTAAATGTAATATATAAATATAATATTAATATTTTTTATGTATATATATAAATTTCGAATTTAATATTTTTTGGCACCATGTGCAGTTTTGTGAAACTATGCATCTTTTTTGTGATTTTTCTAAGGAAATATTTCGTCATTTGAATCCTTACATGATGTTTTAATGTACGATTGTCCAAATCTTGTATTATTTTAGCTTTTTATAGCTTGTACAAGGATGAAATCATACAATGTTTTAGGGTTATTTTATAAGCATTTCAAAAATAATTCCTTATAATTTAACCCGGAAATGTAATTACCATAATCAGCAATTAAATAAGCCGAAATACACTGTTAAAATACTGGTGACGAAAAATCGTAGCAGTTGCAGTTTTTGAGAAATTTTTGATTAATAGTAAATAGTACTTTATATATTTAAGTAATAGAAATTTTACAAGCAAAAACATTTAATATTTTTTTTTAATTGCTAAAGATCAATTTTTAGCTAAAATGCAGGACAAATAGAAATCTTCTAGCCCATCTCTATTTGGTTATACCTAATACTTTGAAAATTTTTCAGTCTTGGCTTTGATGGATGTCTACCCATGAGCAGTTGGCAGCGATGAATTACCGGCTCGAAAAATTATGGCACCACTTAATGACAATCGGACAAATACATTTGAATATGTGTCTATTTACAACAATATTCACCGTAATATACAGACTTAATTTATTAGTCGTGGCGAATTTGTCTATTTTAACAGCTTCTTAATACAGAATTTGAAAATGCACCCTGAACTAACGACTATCTGGGGGGAAAAAATGACAGGTCATTTCTTGAATGTTGCTTCAGGAATGACAGCGAATAGATTTTTAAAATTTATGAAACACGAACAGGTGCCATATAAATTTTACTTTCAAATACCTTGTCTTAACTGATAATACATATTGATGCACTGTAAAAAGTTACTATAACGACTTATTTGATCACACCATTTTAGTTGATTTGAGTATATTTCAATATGGATCTATTAAGAGAAAAAAGTGCTAAAATTTAATTAAATAATAGCTTAAAAGTTGTTTCCAAGAGAAAACACTTGTTATTAAGGATTGTGCTATACTCTAGATTTCCATTACTATTTTTATACCAATGTGTAAAATTTCCATAGGAAATGGGTATAATTTTTTTATTAGCATTATTTTTAAGATTTATTTTGTATTTTTATGCTGAACATAATCATATATATTTTCTAAAATGCTTTACGGAACATTTATTTACCGCTTAAAACTCTGGTGTTTTAAACAACATTAGCTGCTATCATTACTGTTGTAGTTTGCCTGCATTTCCTTTTAATAATGATGGGAATTTTGGAGATTTCACTACATGTATTTTCCATTTAAAACCAATCTTTCTCTGTAAATAATAAAAAAAAAAGCCAATAAAATATCAGAAATAACATGAATTATTTTTCATGAAAATAATGTTCTTGAAACTTCATAAAATAGAGTGGAAAGCTGAAAAATGATTTTCGGACAATTTTTTTAAAACATTGCAACCATTCTTTTAGTTAAAAACACAACCTTCTAAACTGTCTTCTATACACAAAATATTTGTATTTTTTACAGTAGAAACAACTTAATTATGAAAAGGCTGAAACGAAAGAAAAGCATGGGTTTCTTTTTTAATATGAACATCCAATATGCAATTTCCTAGATCTGTTATTACATGAATAATTTTATCCTTAACAGCTTATTTTGCTCAAATATAAATAGCTTTGAAAAAAGTGCAGGTATCTTTTTTTTTTTAAAATGTATTGTTTGAAAAACTTCCATTATGCAGTTTTCATGATCTGTTATTACAAGATTTAATTTTATCATGAACAGCCTATTTTCTCAAATATAAATAATTTAGCTATGAATAAACATAAGTATCTTCTTTTAATATGCTGTCTGGAAAACATCTCTTATGCAGTTTTCTATATCTGTTATTACGTGATTAATTTTATCATAAACCGGTTATTTTGCTCAGATATAAGTAATAATTTAGCTTTCATATAAAATAAAATCAAAATTAAAAAAGCAGCTTTATAGTATCCTACATACAATGAAAAAATAGAAAACGTGTTGGTTTACTCTTACTATCAAAAGCTAACTCATTCAAGGGAAATAACGATCGGCAATAACACTCTTTTGTCTATATTGCTAGATATCAACATCATTATATTTGTCTTTTTTTTAAAAGAAGCTTTTATTTTGTACTCTTTAATAGTTCTTTTGTGCTCTATTTTACTATTAAAAATCCGAAATAAGTAAACATAGAGACAATATAAAAAAACAGTTTTTTTACTTGCATTGTAAATATGTGTATAAAGCAGCACAATCACAATTATTTGTTTTGTTGTTGTTAATACGGAACAGTAGACCAGACCCCAAAAGCGTTGGGCGAAAAGGAATAGCTTGTATTCGGAGAGACATCAGAAGGGCGACAGTCTGATTTTGCTCCAATGTTTTCCCTATAATGTTTATCTTTATCGAAAGGGGGGGGGGGGGATCTTCCAGTATGGCACATCTCTGCCACCCACCGATTTCCACACCACTGATTTTACGACATTACGTGTTTTTTGTCATCCATACTATGTAAACAGTAGCGCAGAGTTCGGCAGAGGTCACCCTCTGGACGCCACACTGTTAAAAATTTGCAGCAAACTGTCCAGTCATTCGACCGTTTTTATAGAAAACGGTTACATAACCGTAATTTCACACTATTCTGACCATAATATGGGCAATAATATGGTCAGAACAGAGTTTAATTACGTTTATATAACCCTTTTCTATAAAAACGGTCAAATGACTGGACATTTTGCTGCAAGCTTTTAACAGTGCACGTCTGATGCTGCATTGCTTTAGTGTTCTGATGAGAACCAGTGCTGTAGCGCATCGCATGCCGTCAGGACAATGTTTTTTTTTTTTTTTTTTTTTTTTTTTATTTGCGCTACAAAGAAAAAAAAGGGGGGGGGAGATATGAGGTAAATGTACCAATAGTGAGCCACTTTAAGGACATGGCATAGTAATTTTCTGCTGCACCAACCGTGGGCCCCCAAAAGAGTGCCACTCAAATCTTGAGTTTAGTGTGTGCCATACGAAAGATATAATTTGCTTTACAGCTCTAAAATTAAATATACACAATAATGAAAACGTGTTTGGAAGTTTAGATGGTTACATTAGATGGTAATTACATATGGATCAGATGGTAATTTCAGTAGGAAATCTGCAGATCAGGGGCCTCAACTTTAGTTGTGCAAATAGATTTTACTTTGATCTCACTTTACATAAACTCTAATGTCCTACAATCTGTAATGTAATTTGTTAGGTTACATACAGAGTGTTCCTTCTTATCGTTGACCATTAGGTAATTCCTAAGCCTCCAGTTTTAAAAGTATAATTCTAATTGCAGAAATATTTCAAATGTTGTTCTTCATCATATAAAAATCTATTTACGTGAAAAAACTTTTTAAGTTACAAAATTTAAATTTTTATACTGTAAGTTGGATTCATTAAGTTATATTCAGACAAACTTTTTTCATGTTCTAACAAGTTACAGTAAAATTCCCACCTTCTACGACCAAAATTTACTGAGTTATGATACATTGAGTTTTATTGATTTTCAGCGTTTTCTGGCATTAAAATGCGTTTTCCTATTTGTGGTGCCAGAATGGTACAAACGGTAAGATAAAACCCGTGAAATTTATCAATGTCTATCAATGAAAATAATAGGCATTAGAGTCAGGTTTCTTTTTACGAAGGATGTAGTTTTTCTCTAAGTATTCCTTGAGTTTGTCAATTCATAATTCATAACTTTCAGTTGAATTCTATTTTCTCGATAACTGAAAGTTATTATTATTATTATTTCTGAACAACTAAAAAGGATAGCTGTCATCCAGTTTAAATGATCTGTAAAATATTCAGACTGTAATGCATTTTATTGGTTGTTACACATTTATTTATTAAAATATTATATTTCTGCTAAATATGATATTTATTTTGCTTCTGCAATTTTTGTTTCAATAAATCTTAAAACTTGTATATTTTTCGCACATTCAGTTTCTGTACCGAAAAAAATATCTAAAAATGGTGAAAATACGCGATTGATTGGGTAATTAGTTTCTGCTTCTACAACACTAAGTACTAGGATTTAACCATTTGAGTAACATTTGCCCTGTTATTAGAAATACTGTGTGCGCATACATTCGTATTGATAAGTTAACCAAGGGGAGATTCCACTGTTTAAAGCCAAAAAATAAGCGGCTTTAATTTTTTTTCTCAATGTAGAATCGATAAAACGATACTTGTTTTTTCTCCACTAAACAACTATATTTTTGTCTCTTTTGACTTTTATTTTTTTGTGAAATATATAAAAATTGGTGGCCGTATGCTTATTTTAAAACGCTTGTACGCATTGTGCACGATTTTCTGCAATGCAGGATTCTGCCACGTAGATTAATTTGAAACGCAAAAACAATACGGTTATGAAAACCAATTACATTTTCTGGGCGATGAACCTATTTGCATTGAAATTGTCCCACAGGAAACAAAATGGCGAAATGGCGATTTGAAAATCGGCCTACGAATTTCGTTTTTACTTTTTTTTTTTCAAATTTTGGAAAAGTAATTAACAGTTTTTTTTTTTTTTTTAAATATCAAACAGGTTCATAGTCACCCCCCCCCCCCCCTCCAAAAAAAAAAAAAAAAAAAAAAAAAAAACTAGCGTTTAAACCCTGAAATAATAAGAATCAAAATGGTTTCTTTAAATAGTGAATTCTTTGGGCATTAACAGCTGGCAGGCGCCTAATACGAAAGTACCGTTTTTAATAAATTTCAAAACTTTATTTGAATACATAATCGATATTTTTCATATAAAAATGTTTTTTGGTGTTGTTAGTGGGGAATCTACATAAATGTATTAAATGTAAAAAATCTAGTTTAAAAATCGACTCTTTAATACAAAATTTTTCAACTATGTTGTGTACAACGAGCAGTATGTCCTGAAACCCTGGGAGCCCGGGTTGGATCACCTGATATACTATAACGATACAAATATCTTAACGGATTTTTCATTTGTTCAAGAGATAACAATGGAGAGTAAAGATCGACGATTCTGCTTACTGAAAAAACGTTTAAAGTACTTGAAATTCCTAAAAAATATCGTTAAAGAAGAGGACTATCGCCAAAATGGGGATCATATAACATAGAAATAAATACAAATAAATCCAGACCATTAAACTTTATTGTTAAATTAAACAAGAATATCATTAAAGCGGAGTTTACTGTAATTCTTTTGTGAAAATGTAGAGCAGAAAGTGTCAACTTGTAACTATTTTCTTTTAGCAATTGTTGAAGAGCAATTAAGTTAATAATCAATCAATTAAGATTTTATTACACTGTAGCATTGATAGAACCATAATGAATTAGAAATAGCCAACCTGTTCTCTTGCATCTCCGTATTATATTGAAAAAAAAAAAAAGTGTGACATCAGAAAATGTTAATTACTTTCTATAATGTCTTCTTTCACAAGAGCACCCAAATGCCTTTCCCTTATATTTTACATTTCTCTTTAAAATATTTGATGAAAAGAAAACTTGTTACTCATGAAATCTCTTACCCTGAAGGTTGAGATGATATTGATTGACAGTTGTAGATGAAAATTGCCTAGGGAACCAACGTTGATGGAATGGCATCATCAAGGTCATGTACGCTTTTGATAGCTGAGTTTGAATGGTAGCTGTGTATCTTTTATGCAGAATATGCTAATACAAATCAAAAGCATCTTCATGGTGTCTCGCATATTATGACAGGGAAATATTTGATATTACATACCATACCTAAGTTTTACATGTAAGATTTTCTGTGTCGGGTATTCCTGAAAAAGTATTGTATTATTTTATCGTTAAATGGTAAAATTGATGAAAAGAAAATTGAGATAGTAACGTATGATAGTTTTAAAAAATCTCATGAGACTAACTTGGATCTAAACACAAATTATATCGATGATTATAAAGCTTTTTTTAAGGGTCCCTTTTATAACCCTGTCATTAAAATTTATTCATAAATTGCGCGAAATCTACTATTATACTTCTGAAAATTAGTACGAAGCTCAAATTTCCAGTTTTGTACGGGAAAAACATGCTTAAATCTTAATGAAGTTTAATCCAAAAACAATTATTATAATATTTATTTTGAAAAGAAATAAACTACTTTTTTAATCTTTTTTTTATCATTTTGACTTCTTTTGCATTATACCTAGCCCTAGAACTTACAATCCTGTGATTCGAGACATCGAAATACCTGGATCATGGTCGATTTCTAATCAGGAAAACCAAGGGATTGCGATTGTCAAATCGCGGGATTTAAATTCATGACATATTCGGAATATATATATATAAGATATATATATTTATATATAGAGTGAGGGAGAGATATCAGAAAGCTAACAAACCATGTTTACTAAAGTGTGAAATAAAACGCTCTAAAATTTTTAAATAATTATTCTACACAATCATCGTGGGAGAACTAACATATTTTTGCGGGAACTATCAATCTACCCTAGAAATGGCCAGATATAAACTTATTTGTTTATGTCTAATTCTCGCAGAGATATGTTTTCTTCAATCTACGCCTTACACAATATTCAAATTTTTAATTATCGATGTTTCAGATAACTATGTGACATAACTATAACATTGAAAGTCCGTTATTTTTATTATTTTTTTCTAGCATCTTAAAGCTACAAATATTTTTATTAAGAAATTGAACTATATTTTTATATTAATTTATCCTTTCTACAAGGTTATTGCATTTACTTATTGAGACAAAATTCAGTGATATTATGGGGATTTATGTTCCTTGAATCCCGGGATTGAGTATAAGCATTTCCAAAATCCCGAGATTAGAAATTTTTCTCGTAATCGTATTCCTTAATTATGCTATTTCTTATTGTAACAACATCCAAAATGATACATCAGTGGCAAATGATAAATGACACAGAAAATTAATTGCCTTAATTTGAATGTCATATTACTCCTGCAAGAACCATAACCAATTTCCAATTTGCAGCCTAATGGGCTTTGTAAAACACATTAGTTCATGGTTCATTTATACTTATAATTAAAAAAAAAAACCTTAGATTTCGCAGGTCCTTCATTTAGACTTGAAAGGAGATATTTCGTTTCAAGTCTCTTCAAAAAATTTTAATTATTATTTTTTACTACTTTTTTTTTCTTTCGTATTCTCATTCCCGGAAGAAATTCTAATGTAATTCCAAAGACGAACCAACAAGACAATACTTAAATGGAAGCATGTAGATAACAAATACACGTACGTTTGAAAATGGCCACTTTTATTCACCAAAGCATCACGATTTGACTCTCCACTACTTGACGTTTAATCCATAAAATAACAATTTAACCGACGCCTTAGCCTTTGAAAAAAGTGGGTCATCTCCAGCAATGAGTAAGAAACTTAATTTAATTTTCCCCCTTTTTATCATGTTTACAACTATCGGATGAGCTTTCTTTTCCGTCTTTGTTTTCATTTTTTCTCTATTTTAATTTTCACCTCTTGAGCTGCTGAACAATAAGAACAGAGTTTCGAACTGGATTTCATTGTTGCATAATCTACTCTAAATTGTCCCAATCGAACCATCTAACCATCTTCGAATACTCATTCTATTCCATTATGTGTTAGAGTTTCGTTTACCTTGAACTGTCCATGTGATGTATAGTATTTCTCAAAAAAAGTGGGTTAATGTTCGCTTATTTCTTTCAGTAAACAATGAAAATATCATTTCATGATCTAAAAAAATGATAATGAAAAGTCTGATTTGCTACCAGAAATTTATGAGACATTGAAATGTAGTTTTTATATTAACTGATCTTTCCAATCTGTCTGTTCTTTTTTTTTGACAATAACATTAACATGTGTTGAAAAAATAATTGATATGTTTTGGAACATTGTAAATTAAATTCTTTCCTAACTTTCTTTTTTATATTTTCATTGATGATATTCATCAAAATTTTTAAATTTAAGTAAATGGAAATAGAAATCATTGATAAATAGATCGTTTAAACTATTTGAATTCTTTTACAATAAAATTTTCAACACTTAATAAATATAAAACGCAAAGATTCATTTATGCAATTTTTTCTATTCTTAGCAACCATATCAGAGTGTATGGAGCATAAGGTTGTCTGAGAGACAAAATTAATATATTTTTTAATTATATTTTTTACTTGTTTTCTTTCTAGAAATGTAAATTATTAAAAAAATAATTTCTAATTTTTTAAAATTCAAAATTATTAGTTTTAGCCATATTAAATATATATATATGTTATTAAAAAAATAACTCTTCTTGCATACTTTTTTTTTCTTTTCGAAAACAGGAAAGAATAAATATAAATTTGTCTTGAGGAATTACAAAAATATGTACAAAAAATAATTTTTTTTTTTTTTAAGAACATAATGTATTTTTATGATTACCGTAACGTGGGGTTACTTGGATCCTCAGGGTAAATACTACTCGGACTCAAATAAAAAAAAATGTTTTAACTTAGTACGTACTTGGGTGTGCTGTGTTATTAGATAGTGCTGTTACCTGTACAGTATTGATAAATCACGTCAATACTTTCAACACAGTAAATCCAGGAGTGTTTTTTTTTTTTTTTAGTGTGTGTGTGTGTGTGTGTGTGTGTGATTAAATAAGGTAGTTACTATTATGAAATAGTTGTGACAAGCAGCACGCAGGGAAAAAAATGTTGAACACTCCTTCCCCCTATTGTAAATACTTCTTTTCGATCAAGTTAAAAGCTTAAATATTAATTATTTTGAAATTTTGTGTACAACTTTTTTTTTTAATTGTATGAATAGCTATAAAGTTAATAATGACTAAATAGCTGATATTTTAGGTTACAACATCATAAAAAATAATTGTTGAATAATGTTTTTGTTTTTTTCTGAAAACAAACACCTGCACATCCATTTATATGCATAAGTAAAATTGCCTCTTGTAGATAGGTATTTGTATCTATAAATAATTAATTAATAATATTTTTGTAATGTAAGTAAGTATAGAGAAGAGTTTCACTTTCGTCCGAAAGTCTAGAAGAGATTGAAGCCTTTTTCGGTTTTGTTTCGGCGTGAAAACGTGCTTCGAGCGCTTTAAATAATTCAAATTTAAAGATGGTGTTATATGACACTGATCAGAGTTGACGATGTTGCAGGCAGAAATGCATTTAGAACAACTTTTAACCCTTTGAAAAAGGTTGGTGCATCATGTGTACCAGTTAATTTTAATCCAAAGTTTGTCCCAGAAATTTCTTAGTAAAATTTTGCTTTTATAATTTATGGGAAAAAGTATTTATTTATTTTCAAATGATTATGTTTGTAAATTCTGATGAATTTTCAACATTATAGAAACAGACTTACTTTGGCCTTGAAAAGGTTAAACGTTTAAAGGTCCTAATTTACACAAATAGAAAGAAATTGTGGGAGATTTTGCATATAGGCAATGTGGTGTATATAGTTTGAGTGTTCAAATCTCCCGTTTGCATTTTTTCTTTCAAATTCTGTATGTTTGTGAACTGAAATAGTGACTAATGCGGATTTCTTCTTAATTTTTTAAAGAAAAACTCCTGAGTATATTATTTTTTATTTTTAAATACATATAAAAATGTGTTATATAAATTAGTGTAAACTAATTCCTTGTGACGTTTAGTATTTGAGTTAAACCATCTGTTATTGAATAAAGGTACACGCTCAGCTGTTATTGAATGTAACATCGGAAGCTGCTGATCAAATGTTCTGTCAATCCAAATGCATATGAAATAAGCTAGAGTAAAGTTGTGTACTATAAGTATAAGATGACTGGAAAGTAACTATAACTAATATGTTTAATATTTTTTATAGAAAGAAGCAAAGTTAAAATTATGAAACTGGTTCGTAGAATAACAAGGGAAGGTTAGGAACCAAAACTAGTTTATAAAACTTGTTCCCCTTCGTTTTCCGTAACACCTGGTATGGTCGGGTAATATCAACTTTCAGTGTGAAGATCCTGAGGCTTCAATTTTACCTTTTTTTGTCTTGCCCCTTTCTCAATAGCAATTAAGTACTTGTAGATGAAGCGTCTATACATGTTGCCTAAGATCTGATGAACCATCAATAGGGGATGAACCTTAGCCAAGTTGAGACAGACGCGTTTACTCAGAATTCAATGAATGAAGGTCATGCAGAGATAGTGACGTTGAAAATTTTAATTTTTATTTCTTTATGCTGTCAATGTTTTCCTTTTTCGCCGTTGTAACTTAATCAATGAACCTTTAAACGTAAGATGGCTTTCAAAAGAAATTACTATTTTATTTTATTGCCAGTAAAAAATAAAATAAAAAATCTTGTATATTAGCACGATATTATTCATGTGATTCTCGTAAAATAATATTTCAACAGTTAGTTTGTAATATTTTTGAAATCCTTGTGATCTTACGATATATATATATATATGAAGAACATTCTCTGGATTATTCAGTATGAGTAGATATTTATTCACTATTATATCTGGATCAATTATGACTGAAATTTTTCTACATTTTTTTGTTATGAAATTTATGAAATTTCTTAAGTTGATTTAAAATGTTAAACGTGCTTTCTGTTGCATGTTCAAATGAAAAAGAATTGCTGTAAATTATGCAGAGAAAAAAAATAATGTGTTTGTAGAAACAGCAACTATGAACTTTACAAAAAATTAAATAGATAATTTTAGAAAAGATAATTAAAAAGTGTAGTACCGTTAATGTATAGTCAGAGCACGTATAGAAAGGTGCTATGCTCAAGTTGCCTCTCTCATCGTCCAAAAAAACCGACAATGTATTATCCAGAATTTTAAAAGATGGACTTCAAAAATTGAATATATGTATTATGTGTAGGGGAGACCGTTGTACTTATCTATATATAGGGCCACTTTTTGTTTAACGCATAAAAAGTGAACTACTAGCCACTTTTAAAACTGTTAAATTAATGTGAACGTATATTTATAGTATTTACTTATTATTGGGAGTATCATACATACTTAGAAATTAAGGTAAAGAGAAGCTTCCTAAAACATTGCAAATTGTCCTAAGTACAAAAATACTTAGGTACTAAAGATTAGACGGGCTCATCCCGAGCCCGAAAGCCCGGGCTGACACGGGCTCGGGCTCGATTTTTATACCAGTCTTCGGGCCCGGGCGGGCTCGGGCTCATTCTTTCTGAAACTGACAATTTTATTTATTATCATATAGAAAAAATAAAAATAACTTTTTCCCCTAAAAAATTACATATTCCATTTCAAGTAAATTTAATGTTATTTTCATCAGAACGAAAAGAAGGGGAAACAGAAATCTGATTTTTCTTTTCTAGTATTAGAATGTTACTTTAAAAGAAAAGTTATGATATTCGCTACGCTACTGACGACTGGGTGATATGGCGCCAATGCGAAGAGGCGCCAATAATATTTTTGCTAGATTTTCGTTTATGACAGTAGGATATTTTTTAATTGGAACGTTTATTTTATTTTATTTTTTTAGAGATCTAATGGAAGATGAATATTTTTTTTTCAGTTTTAGTCAATCAGCATTAGTTTTGGTTTGCTAATTTTTAGTCTTCTATTGTGTGCGAGTCTTACTCGTTCTTCATATGAAAACAACGTTAGTGATTCTATTTTTAATTATGAACTCTGCTCATGCTAAAACTCTTCTCTGCACATTTACGAAGCCACTTTCATTCGTAATTAGATATAATTGTCATGTATCGTTATTCCGATACATGAGATTCATCCGATACGAAAGCAATCGAAGAGTGTTTCAACTTTACCTATAAAAGCACAGGATATTTCAGATAATCGTGTCACATTTTTAATTTAAGCTGATTTTCAAGAAAACGAATTTTTTTTTTAATTAAGGAATCAATTATAAGTTACGATATACACCTTTTATAGGAAATAGAAAACATTGTTCGATTCTACAGCGTAGAAATAGTAATTTCTGCAAATTTCATTCATTTAATCATAAAACGCACTTCGTTAATGTGTCCATCAGATCTGCTTGTTAGGAGAGAAAGATATTTACATCCTTTTAAGGAAGTATACTTTTCTTTGATACCAAACTTCTCTTTTTATAAGATAGAATGTAAATTGCCATAATATTAATTATGTGCATGATTATTTTCACGTACGAAGTTTTTTAAAAATGAGATATTACTTTTAAAACAATTTTTAAATATTATGGAATTTTTTTTCGGTATCGGGCTCGGACGGGCTCGGGTGGGCCCGGGCTCCGAAAAGAGAACCCGAACTCATTTCTATTAGGTACCAAGTGCCGGTAGTTTCTGTACATAAAGCCATTCCTTGAAATTTTGAATTTACACTCTATAATAAACAAAAAACCCACATGAAAATTTTATAAAACAAACAATCATCATCAGATAACACATGAGTCAAAAATCCCCTGATCTAAAGTGCGTTTAAAATTGCATCTATTTTAATAATCGGGAAAATTAACTTACAAATTAACATATCACTAGCTCACCATATAGGAACTACTTAAATTCCAAGAATTTTCCAAAATTATAGCATGTAAGCTTTATACATAAAATGAAAATGCTTTCTTCATTAATTATTCTACATTACAAGTTGAAATTTTATCTAGGGCCATGAATCTAATAAAAGGTAATCATGTGGCCCTTGATACAACATTGGATAATTCCACACAAAATGGATTTTATTTAAAATTCCACAAGAGTAGGTGATATATTCAATAGCGCATTTAAAACTTCAGATAACAATTGAAACTATGTGTTTTAGTTTTAAGAAATGCATTTTTCTTACAGTTGTAAAAAAAAAATGAAACAATTTATTTGCAAAAGTTTACTTTTGTCTTTCAAAACGGTTTTCCACTTATAATTTTTCAAAACGTCATTCTTCTGAAAATAAAAATGGCTATAATAATAGAAACTGATGTTGACACGCATTGAGATAAATAATAAAACGTAGATCAAGATGTTATTTAAAATAAGGGTCATGGCCTAGGTAGCATTAGCATGGATCGTATTAAAATAATTTTTATATTGTAAGGTATCAGCAATAGCAGGGTAATTTAATCAAATTTATGTTTTAGAAATTAATCGCTTATATTTTAAGTGTTTTTAATAAAATTAAAACCTTATTTTTCTACACCAAACATTTTTATATTAATTAATCAACTATTTTGTCCGTCTTTTCTCACGTCCTTTCCTTATCCATAAAGATGTTCTGGTTCACATATAACCAATACTGTTTCTAACTATCTAAATGTACAAATATTTTTAAATAAAACGTTTAGAAATCTAATAGGGAAGTCTAATTACGGTATTTATTTCATTGTTGATTTCTTCTACTACTTTAAAAAATATAAGGTATCCCAAATTAAAGTACACATTTCCCAGAGGTATAAAGCAAAAACTATTCATCAGAAAATCATGACATTCCAAAAGCCAACAATAGAGGATGTGTAATATGTTTGTACACAATATATAACATAAACTACGCAATTTTTACGTTTAATGAAGACAAAACATGTTCAATATGATGACCACCATTGTCTGATATCATCTAGAAAATTAACATTGTATTCTAATTGTTATTAATATATGCCAATTGCAGTGTATGTCATTTTCCTGATGACAGAATGATCATCCGCCATTTACCCAAATTGCAAGATCCCCAGATTTGAATCCAGACGATTTTCACACTTGATTGTATAAGATCCCCGTCCGATCTTAAAGACAGCATAGCACGTCATGTGCTTAACCCTCCGACGCATACACTGCAATCAATCACTGAACATGCCATGTTACGATTCGAGATAGTAAACAAAGAATGTTGACCATCATAATGAACATGTTTTGTCTTCATTAAGCAGAAAAATTTTACAGTTCATGTCATATATTGCGTACAAACATATTACATAACTTCTGTTGGTGGTTTTTGGAAGTTTTTTTTTCTCTCTGTCCCCATCATTTCCTTACGACACCCACAAAATTTCATGGCTTTCTGATGAAAAGTTTTTGCTTCATTCCAGTCGGAAATGTGTACTTAAATTTGGGAGACCCATATAATAATAACCCCAGTATAATTTGAAATTTAGATATTTTTATCATTTTTTTAAGTTCTATTGGTAGCTCAATTGATAATGATGCAGCGAAAAAGATTTCTTTCTGTCGTAACAAATAACAATTAAAATAATAATTTTCTGACAGTATACGGAAATAATTTTTACATTATTTCGATTTTATTTATTTTTAAATTATTGTTCAACAAAAATGCTTCATTAGTCATAACTTTGCGGCCCAATTTACTTTAGACACACACAAACACACACACACACACATATATATATATGCGTGTGTATGTGTGTGTTTTAGATTTTCTCGTTAATTTTACGATACAAATTCTGCTGTTTCCATTTATACTAGTCAGTTTAAAGCGTTTGCGTTTCATCAATTGTTACATCGGTTTAAGCATTTAAAAAAAAAACCCCTGAAATTGGCACACTGTTTTTCAGCCATTTTAATGTTCAACTCGCTACTTTTTTTTATTATTATTTATAGTTGATAAAGAGCAATTTAATAATTCTGTTGTTGCTTTTTGATACTGCAAATATTCCTTTAAAATATATTGTTGCTTTTGAAATACTTTTCCCGCCTTTGAATATGTACTAGAAAAAAAATCCAGTTGAATTAAAAATTTGCTGTGCATAGACAAAATTGTTCATAAAGCTTATACAGGAGACTTCAAGATTCAAATTATAGAACATGTTTGGAATGCTTCAATTCACCTTTGTCAAATTAAAATATAAAGTATGCACAAAAACATGTGATTCCATTACCTAAAAGATGATTAAAACTTTATTTAGATTTTAATGTTTTAAAATCTAAATAAAGTTTTAATCATCTTTTAGATAATGGAATCACATGTTTTTGTGTGTACTTTTTATTTCAAATTATAGCATTTATTTTGCCGTAACGTAAGTTTTCCTAATTTATTTTTGTAATAAATGTCTAACTTTATCATGCGAAGGAATGTACTCATTTAACTTCTGCGAAGTCATACTTTTATTAAACCCTTTCACGCTCAAGGGAAATATTTTTCCCTTCTACAAAAATCGTTATCGATTGTTCAATTATTATTGAATTGATATTTTTTTTATTGAATGTCAAAATAAAACGTATGTCCAAGGCGGCAAATGTGTTTCTGAACGAATAATAAAAAAAAAACTGTCAAACTTTATTGCGCCAAAACCAAAACATTCGCGGGCTGAACGAATAATATCTTGAAAGTGTTTTGGACTTGAGAAAATTAGAATACTATAACTAACTATTTATTTTACTTTTCTAATATTTTTTATTATTTTTTTTTTGTATTACAAAGCAATAAATAAAATACCGATATAATAAACCTAACTCTTCGTTTATTTACTTTTATGGTCCATAGGGAAAAGTATTTCACATGAAATTATAGGAAACCTATACACCCTGCTATGTTTTTCTGGTGATATTCTCTTACTTTACACCCACAATAGCTAAAATATTGTGTTGTATTGGCATATTTAGTCTTGGACATCTTATGGTCCTGTAAGGGTTAAATCTCATATCATATAAGACTGAAGCAAAGTTTTTATTTTCAATAAAAACTTTATATATTCTAATGTTAGCTGTATCCTTGAATAAGAAAGTTCTACACTATTGTACAATCTATACAGAGCATTATTTGATTAGAAATCTATTTTAATTTGCAATATCATCATGTATAGAAGTCATTGACTACTGGCGTACACTCTGTCAGACAAATACCCTCACGTCGGCGACAATCTGTTTGAAAACAAGATGAAAAAAATATTTTTTAATTTACCTTTTTCACGAGATAATAAATGCTGCTCACGGACAAACCTTATATTCACTTGCATAAAGAAAATGAGAGGTAAGTCTGAGCTATGCGAAATTTAGAGCATAATTACATTCGCAAGGTTCGGAAATGGGATTTGCTTTCATTGAACTCAATTTATTTTATTTTTGCACATTCAGTTCAACAGCTTAAAGAAGAAAAAGCTGTGAGGTAGTTGTACATGGTGTTATATGGTGCAACAAAACAGATACCTAGAGGCTTCAGAGGATTTGTTTCATTCTGCAAAGTATTATTCATAAAATAACGATTGAAATATACTAAAAACCAACCTCATACTGAGATAAACCTTTAAAATATGAAGATTGAACATAAAAAAATGCAGATTTTAATTTTCATTTTTCATGCTGATTGGTGGCGTCTGACAGAGAGACTGTTTTAAACCAGTATTTAGCTATTGGTGGTGATCTTATCTATCCGAAGAATGATTAGTAGACACTTTTTTCAAATGCCAATTCAATACTTCGTGCTGCGTATGATAAAGTTGGGAGTTATGTGAATTGCGTGTCTGTGAAATGGAATTCCATCGCGCCGATTCCTGAGTACTGGCTACTCGCTTTAATCATAAAAAGCCGTATTTCTTAGTGATATGTTTAAATCGAGTGAAATGGCATTTAAAACAGCTTCTATTCGGTGAAGGAATGTCTCTAGAGATTTATTACTGACTGGATAATCAATTCCTAAAGATGCAGTGCATACTTTATTGGATTTTAAATGCTGTTTAGTTAGTGATGATCTTAAGTTATGGGGAACTATCCTTTAATAAGACATTTTTATCACCTTTTTTCCTATGTATATAATTTCGAAAATGGATTTCCCAATGCCTTCGAGAATAGTCAGGATTCTTTTACTTTTTAAAAACATATTTTCGTCATTTAATAAGACTTAAATTCTAAAATATTGCATTTTTATGCAGCTTTATAGCCAAATTTACCTTTAACTGAATTTAAGAGAATCATTCATTAGACTTATACGGTCACCTTAACATATTTTGTGTCTTTTGAATTAAATATAATCTTTTGAGTCAATTATAAAAAGTGTACAGTCGAATTTTTGTGAGGATTAATATTTAAACAACTCTAACATAATTAATATTAATGCCAAATTTTACTTCTAACAGAATTTATGAAAGTTCTTTATCAGAATTATGTTGTATGAAGCCACTTTTTTTTGTCAGGATTAAAATTTAAATTGTTCTAATGTAATTTTTAAAACTAACTTTTTTTTGTGTAAATTTAGAGCTACGTACTCACTTTTAGATCATCGGAATGGGGAACAACATTAACTATTTTAAGCATATAACTTCAATTCGATATGTTTTAATTCCATCAAATGATAATATAAACTCTTCACAATTTTTTGGATGCGATGTATTATTGTATTTCTTTCGCTAATAGTACTTGGTTTTAAATACCGATATAAGCCCACAACCGGGCATATAATTTCTGAAGTAGATGCATTCAATAATGCGTTAGGCGAGTCTCAGTTGTTTAGTTTAAAAAAATAAAAGATGTATGATTGCATGTTTGTTTGTTTGCTTGTTTTTGTGGAAGTGCGGAGGAAAAGGAGGGAATTTCCTTTTTTAAGTGCAGGGGTCGGAAAAACTAGTTTTTTATTGTAGCGAACTACAACTACAACTACTTTGTCGAAAATGTAGTTAACTACAACTATAACTACTTATTTTAAAAAGTAGCGACTACAAACTACTTTCCAAAAGTAGTTACTACTTCGCTACTTTCAAATTTTGTCAAAGTGTTCAATTTATACTAGAAATTGAAGACACAATTTAAATAATAAAGTGACCCCTCGTCACTATCGCGTCTACTAGGATACAATTAAATAAATGCGACATAACCAAGGGCATTAAAAAATTAAGGAGGATAACATACACGAAAATGTTTTATGTTTGTCTCCAAAACGTTTTTTTTTTTTTATACACACTTAACAAATTTCGTAGCAAAATTAAGAAATATATTATAATATAGAAAATTACAGAAAAACTACCCTTAATGCAAACAATAAATAAATCTGTAAATAGAGCAATTCCGAATAATAAGAAACCCGGCGTTAAAACACGAAGATTTAATAAGGAATAAATCGACAAGTGTTGCCAACAAGAAAATTAATTCTTTTGGTGGGTTAGTACCTAATTTCAGCACCAAGTGTCAATGGAAAAAATCTATGATTTCACGCGATGCGTTGCTATAAACTACAGCTGAGATTTGCACTGCGATTCGGGAATAGTTGACCAGAACAAATTCTGCACAAAGGAAGCAATTTCGACCATGGGATTTGCAGAATTAGTTTTTTTTTTCTCTCCTGAAGTAGCGTTAAAAGTAGCGTCGGTTATCGCTACAAACTACTGATTTTTTGTATCGCGCTACTCGCTACGATACATTGTTCAAAATGTAGCATGCTACACTACAAACTACTGTAAAAAGTAGCGACTACAGTAGTTTCGCTACTTGTAGCGCGCTACTTCCGACCCCTGCGTAAGTGACACTATTTTTTCTTGCGTGCAAAACTGAAAATCAAATGAAATTGAAAGTTGGTTGATGCTAATAGATATTAATCATGAAATTAAAAGTCATTTCATAATGACACAACAAAAATTAAATAAGATACAACGCTTGTTTCCGGCCGGTCTTTCATCCAAGTATGGTTATGCACTCTGGTGATGCAATTTTTACTACAAAATCTACACCTGTGATTTTTTTCCACAATATTCATTTTTTATTATTTTACTTTTATAATATCATTACAGTTTTTTTTCTTTTTTATTAATTACCGCCAGTATGTTCGGTGCTTTATTTTTTAATATCTAATGATGTTGATGCTGCTTGCATTCAGACAATTTGATTTCTTGAATAAAATGTAAAATGAATATTGTGTGAAAATAATGTCTTTAAGAAACATTTTCAATCTCTTTCAACAGATGGCGTGAAAAGTGTCTACTTGTTACTTGTTCTTCATTCTCGCTCTCCGCCATCCTCACCCATCCCCTCCGCCCCTCAACGTTTGTTCTCAAGGTCTTTTACCTCAGGTGAAGTCCGACCTTGGTGCCCAAAATTGTTCAGCCGCCGTTCGAGATTTCTGTTTATTTACATTTATATGGCAGTTAAAAATGTGGTTTTATTTTGCACATCAAGGTGAGGGTTCACATCCCTATTCTGCACCCCCTCGACATTTTTTTTTTCTTTTCACGCAACAACAGGGTGTTTAAAAGATCGTAGTGTAGTTCAAGATCAGGGTATTGACATAGACAGTTTGGATTTTCGGGCGCCTGATTGATCGTAATTCAATATTGAATCATAGATAATGTTGTTTCAAAATGATTCTAAATTGATGAAGGTTTCAATGACTGGAGTCTCAGTGTTAATAAACTGCACCATTATACTCGCTTATCGTAATCGGTTTTACTTACATTAAAAATAATAATTGTCTTTATTATTTTTATCGATATTCGTTTGATTGTTAAAGGACAGAATCCATCCCACCCCACCGCCCACTTAAAACTTTAATTCATTTTAACCCTTAAATGCCGTTAACGATCTCACAAACCGTTCTTTTTTCTTTTACTTTTACTTTTTTTTTTTTTCATTTTCACAGTTTAACTTTTAATTTTCAGTGAAATTTTTTGCGTTTGGAGCCACTATCGCTAGAGACTTCTGAATAGGTGAATTTTAATTATAATAGTGCTGTATATAAATTAAAGTTAATAAATTAAATAGTAAAGAAACAGTATGCTATGAGTTAATTTGATTGAGTATTTTATTCATTTTTCTATCAAGCGGTCTCGGAGAAAGTAGTAATAATCCGACAATATCTGTCAAATTTTTCTCCGATCTAATTGCAGATTTTTTTAAGATTCAAGGCGCTCACATATTACAAGACAGCTAGCATATAGGCTTCAAAGCTAATACAGTAAATCCTGTAAACATGGAATCTTGCCAGCGCTGTAGTTTTTCTATTGTATTTAATATCAGCTATAATTATAATTATTAATTATTTAATTATTTAATTATTTTAATTGCAGAAAAAAGAGCATATAGCTGATATTAAATACAATAGAAAATCTACAGCCCTGGCAAGATTATATCAAGAAGAAACCATCCAAATAAATTTCAATGAAAGTAAAATAATATTTTCCTCCAGTCTATACTATCCATCCATAATAAGAGAAACCATAGAGATACTCACGCGCAAAAATACAATATGTAACGATGCGGCATCTTTTAATTTACTGAAACTGTGACTAGAATTACTCCATGGTCAAAGATATGAAAATAAACAATCAAGTCAAAAATAATAGATAACGTGCGTAATTTTTAAAAAAGTACATGAAAATAATAACTTCAAAACCCGTGCAGCTTTAGAATATTCTCATTTTGTTTTTGAAAATGACTCGGAAAGAGTCGAAACATGTAAAACAACTAATAAAAGTTATTTTAATTTATATTATGTTGTTAATTTTACACCTTTAGCATTTAAAAAGTAATATATTCATTGACAATATTCATACTGAAGGCTTCTAAAATTGTTTTACCTACGATAAATCGTGAGCATACAAATCTCAATACTTTTACAAGTCATGATAAGCATAAAACTTAGGAACATCGAGGTATTGCGATTCAAAAGGACACAGGGAAGATTGGAAAGTTATAAAACGCATCTGGTTATAACAGCAAGTGTTAATGAAATATCAGAATCTTTATTAGTTTTCCAAGAAGCCAGTAGGTAGACCTGGAGATGCCTGTGGAGATTTTTTTTTAATTATGGAGCAAAAAATAGGCGTACCTGAGGGTGGATTGGGAACCGGACGGTTACACATACAATTTCATAAATTGATTATTAACATCTAAGGTGAGACAGATGAGGTAGCACCAACTCCCTCAGTAAATATTCCCTGGGTGTACGTGTATATAGCACATAGCAGTTACACTGATGAAAATAGCATCTTTATCACAAACGTATATTTTATTAAGGCGGTTCTCAAATTCCCTACTCAACACGCACGAAAATTTCAGAAACATTTTTAAACGTACAGGCATAAAATTGGCAGAGCTGACTATGATGCGATTTGGAATCGAATGGCGTTTTTAATATTTTGATAAATAAATTACTTATTGAGTTATAAGCAATTTTTTCACGTTATGACATGTTTTTCTCCATTCCCGCACTGTCGCATCCGGAAATTCGAATTTAAACTCCAACTGTGACAGTATTTTCTGAAAGATCATCTGCCTTTACCAAAAAAGGAACGACGCCATTCCATTACGTAGTTTCTGAATAAGAACACCTACCAATTTATTATACCAATTTATTATATTATTTATTTATAATTTATTTACCATACGATTTATTTTTTTAGCTCATAGGCTATCAAAGCCTGACAGCTAGTGTGCCCGCGGGTTCTGAGTGTATGTATGTACGTAACGCGATAAATCTTCATAGAAATATCCGATTTGCTTCAAATTTTGTATATAGGTTCATTCTGATAAGGCCTGGTTAGTTTTGGGGGTTCATTGGTTAAGTATAAAGGGGAAACAGGGGGCTAATCCCCCTTAATTTATTGTCGATTTCTTAATTTTTCGAGGGGCATTATTCTTTGAAATGAAAGGTTAATATACTATTAGTGTGAATAGCCTGTGAGCTCAATGCCACCAGTTTAACTGGACACTTAACTTTTATCTTAATTGTACTAAAACTGGGCGTTTTGATTTCAACATTTCGTCCATTTGAAATCGTAGTGCGATATGACATTATATACGCAGGAGTTAAAAACAGATTAATTTCCTATTACTTGCACAAAAACCTATTTGGACAGCAGAAAAATTATGTCATCTTGCTCTTGACTGAAAAAGAATAATCCAACACTAATGCGCAAATAAAAGAAGATGTTGAGATTATACAAGGTAAATGAAATCCGCTGAAACGCAATATTTTTTCAGGCCTTGCAAGAAGAAAAAAAGTTTTTTTTTTTTTTTTTTTTTATAATTAGCGTAAAATAATTTACTTTAAAAAATGCAAAAAATGCAAAAAAAAAAAAAAAAAAAAAAAAAAAAAAAAAAAAAAAACGTTATTAGAGTAAAAATTGAATGAATAAGTAAAAGTAATAACACTAAAACTTATGTTTACTTTGAAGCTTTTATCAAATTTTTGAGTGAGTTTGAGCTAGTAAATAAAAACATTCTTCATTAAGTTAAAAATTATTACTGGTAATGATTAAAGTTTTTTTTTTCTTTTTTCGCTAGGATTTATTTTACCTTAACCCTTAAGTGCTTATGACGGACATAGACATCATCAAAATTCTTCATTGTATAAAGTTGCTGAAATACGAGAACTATCGGGAAAAGTTCTATAAGAAAACTGTAACATAAAATAATTTAAAATTATGTGAAGAGTATGTATTTTTGTAATTTATCTGGTTATTCATTAAATTAAAATTAGCAAAAGGAAAAAAAATATTTTATATAACTACTTTATACTACGATAATCTTATTTACAAAATTTTCTCTGGAAAAAAAAAAAAAAAAAAAAAGACTACAATTTTTAAAATATATAACTAAAAAACATTGTACAATGTTTCATAATTTTATCTTTCATATAAATTTAGCTATATCAATATAAATATGACAAATTAAACAAGTTGGAAATTGTACGTCAAACGTTACAAACGAGGTGCGTTCGTACTATAGCTAGTTATATAAATATTCAGGTCTTGATGATTTTTAATTCTGTGAAATGTATTATATCGTCTGCAGATTAATTTCTGTCATAAAATAAGCATCTCGGTCGCTTGACGATTAAACTTCGAAAGCTCCTATAAAAAGAAAGCACCGATTTAAAAAAAAAAAATCAAATTTCTTAATAAATGTTTTTATTAATATTTTCTAAAATTTTGATTCGATTTTTAAAAAAATTGAAATGTCTCGACAAAATTCTGCAAAGATAATATATCTTAAATTTCAAACCATTCGGTTGGGTAGTTTTTGCGTTGTTATATGCGGACGGACAGACGGACGGACCAGACGACGACAATAGGTGCTACGCATTTATATAATTACGAACGCACCTAAAAATACATTTTGAGATAAATGAATTTAAATCCTTGAAGACGTGGCAACCACAGCAGTACAGCATGAAAAGTATTATAAATTTTGATCTACCATGTTTACATGCGATTTGCATCCTTTTATTTTACAAACTCTAGATTGATTTTTACACCAAAAGGGTAAAAATAATTCTTTTCCATATTTTTTTTCCTTATCTTGTCCCTCTTAAATTTGATAGCATCTTTTCAAGATCTATAGAGTGCTCGTGTATTTTTTTTTTATTTTAATTTTTTTTTTTGTTTATTGTGTATTTATTTAAGCTTTATATAATTTTTTTTTTCCCCATAAAGTCTAATCTTACACCCTCTAAGCTTTTTCGATACTATACATTAGTTACTTCCAAAGACTAACCTTAAAGCTTTTTACACAGCATTTTTTCTGATTGTCTCCGCCAATAATAAATAGGTATTTTTGCTTCCGCTATGGACTCATTTCGATTGTTCTTGGCCAGCTTAGAATAGGTCTGTTAACCCCTGTGAACTTGGGTGGAAACATAAGGAAAGGGGTATTTCAGTTTATATTTCGTGTTTCCGGATTTAAGGGAGCGGTTAAAACGTTGTGAGGCTTGTCGCACCATCTTTATCTTTCATAGCTGATCGTAGGGACATACAAATAAGTACTGCGTTTCCGATATGTCCGTTCACATTTCTAAAATTCATAAAAAAAATAATAAAATGTCGTATTTGAGTGCTACTTGCAACATAAGACTTGTCAAAGAGTCGGAATTTTTCGGCAAAAAGAAACAATATAGTTCCAATTTTCACCAAAATTGCCAAATAACTGTTAATATTTGAATATATATATTTTGTTCCTTTTGCAACAAAAATCCGACTCTTCGAAAAGTCTAATGTTACACACCATACTCAGATAAGACAATTTATTATTTTTTTAGGAATTTTTGAAATATGGACGAACTTTCAGCACACTACACCAATTTATTTTGTCCTGGATAGAAATTAATTGCACAGTCCGTAAATGAGACCTACTTTATTTGTACTACTACCTACTTTTATCAAAAATCTATATCTAAGGTTGAGCTTGTAAATGTTTAGTTGCATGAGCTCAAAACTCAATTTGAGTTTAATAACGTCTTACATTGTCGAATCTCTGTAATCTTATGTGTGAGAAATAATAGAATTAAATTTGAATAAAACTTTCTACTGAATACAATAAACCATTCTCAGTCAAGCTAAAACGTAGAGTTTCACAGGATACAATGACTGTAACTAAATACTTATTTAAGTAATTAATTGGATACTTCAACGATTCTCACCAATCGCGAAATCCCATGTTTACCTATGGCAAAATTTACTCGTTACTTAATACAGTTATCAAAATCGTATTTTTCACCATAAGAAAATAGATGTCCGATGCGGATGAACTGCATTTTTTTTTTTTTTTTTTTTCTCTCGTTAAATTTTATATATTTTTAAAAATACAGCAAATTTCCCTCGAGTGAAAATTCCAATTTTGGGAGTTTTTAAAAATGTTTAAATTTAAGGAAAATAATTTTTGAAACGCAGTACATTAATATCGCATGTCAACTTTCTAATGGTGAAACCTGAATTTTGATAATTATATTAAGTAATTACTATTCCTGTATTTAAATAAAGATTAGAAAATTATCGTTTTTAAAAACAAAATTTTGACATTTTAAAAAGGAATATCTTTTTTATGTATACATATTCAGTTGTGCAATGAACTAGAGATTAGGCATTATGAGCTAAATTATTTCATTTACAAATATTTATAGATAATGAAAAATACGTTTTTTTTTAAACTAAAATTTTGATATTTTGTAAAAGAATAGTGTATTTCACTCAATTTTTTAAATCTGTCAAAACTATAATTCTTTGCACAGAAAATGTTAGAGCAAAATATGTTTAGAGGAAATTGATATATTTTTTAGTAGAATTTTGCAGTTCTTAGGGTAGCATAAAACTTTACTCTCTTTGATAGTTTTATATCAAAATTCAATTTATTTTGTCAATATATTACGGAAAATGCCATCTTCTCTTTCTGCTTTATATGATGTGTTATTTTCTTTCAAACAAGATATGCAATTTGGTAATGTAAGATACAAATTCTGAGAAATTTGTTTAAATATTTATCATGCCTGAAATTTGAAGCAATAAGTAAAAACGATAATAAAATGAAAAGAACCTGGCAAATAAAATATGATACTAAATTAAAAATTAGGAAATTTTGTTAGTCGCATTGACCGGCAAATTCAACCTTTTTAGTCAATGTATTTTAAAGGTAAATCACTTTTGTTTTTCTTTTTCTTAATGGCACAGATGGCATAAAATGTTTAAATTTTGTGCTTAAAAAATAAAACGGATTCAGAAAAGTTCGAAATATCTAATTTAAATAGTTTCACAATATATAAATTATAGTTAGGTATAGTTATATAGTCATATACAAGTATTGTATATATAGTTTTACAATATATATGAATAAGGTACTATTTAATTTATCTCCCTAAAAATAGTCTTTAAGCTTATAAATAAACAATACCACGCACATATATGTAAATATTTTTTCCCACATTTTCTCAGAATGCATTTTTTAAATATTTAGATACTTTTTTTTTTATAAAATCGACAAAATGTAGAGCATTGAAAATTTTCATGCTTCTAGAGCTTTAGAACTAGTATCTAAAATTATGAATGAACTATAACATTTTAGAAGATACCTATACAGAAAAATATTTCTATGGCTTTTCAGTGTCTCAGTAATTGTATTTTAAAATCACTTTTTTTTTTTGAGAAAACCAGAAAATGCCTCTTATTGTTATTAAATAATATGCTTTTACACTACATTTCAAATTTAAAGAAGTCATCTTCAATGCCTTTTTAAAAAGATGTACCTAACTGGCTTAATAATCATAAACAGGTAAATAAAGATTAAACACTCATTCTATATAATATAATCCCGCGTTATATATGAACTAAAATATATATTCTTTAAATGAGAAAAAAGGTTTAACTTGTATAACTGTTGATAAACAAATTACAATTTATAAGAATATAGATATGTGGAATTAATACGAATAGGGAACTGGCAATAACCATTACTCGATTAAGGACCTAGCACTTTCGGGGTATTAAGTTATATAAGAGAAGACACAAGATCTTACACCGCTTCTGTAATAACTATTCCCAAGTTCAGCTAAGCCCAGAACATATTTTTGACTGCCCCGCAATCATAATATCATTGTTCTATCTGGGATAGCGAATCTGTAACTGAGTTTCCCTTCAAAATCTACTCCAAGAACATCATCAAAATTGCCAACACTGTTTCATCTGCTCATGGTACTACTTAATATCTCTCCCATAAACACGGAACAAACAACAAATCGACCTACCAGGTTTATGAACATCATGCTAAAACTGTTTCGTTCACACTGTCGAGACGTTATATGTGCCCTTAAATTATCTTTATTAAATAGTCATTGAAATAATACATTAAAAAATACTTAAAAAATGTATATTCGGGAACACTTTCGCACTGTTAAAAAAATAGAAATGTTTCTTGATTTAACAATAAAGTTTACGAAAATATATTATAACATCTTCCGAGTAACCCCCGATGAGCAACAGAAGCAACATAGATTTCTCGGATTTAAAGAAGCCTTTCCGAAACAAAAGTCTCTTTTGCTGCCCATAATTTTTGGAAACGTTTCCGAGTAGTTTTTAATGTGCTATTAATCAGTTGTCTCAATCCGGTATCGACACGAAATATCGGTTTTTCCTATGCTATCAATTGTTAAGTAAACAATTTTAAGCTTCGTAGCAGAATTTATACATTCCAATAGTATAACAAAATTATGTTCATTTTACGCTGTTAATTTAGCATGTTTCTCTGTTGAACATGGAAATGCTTATTTGAGAATTAATAGCATCCATGAAAACAATATTTCGTGTTGATATCGGGTTCAGAAGACTGATTAATACATGGTAAAACTGGGTAATTACGGGCAGCAAAAAGGGATTTTTGTTTCATAAATGCTCTTTTGAAAGTCAGAAATCTATTTGTTTCTGCGGTTTCTGAAGATAAAGAAACGTTTTTCGGAATCGTTGGTAACTCGGAAGATGTTACATTATATTTTCGTAAGCCATCTTGCTAGATCATGAAGCATTTCTCTTTTTTATCAGCACGGCTCTGTTAAACAATTTAGACATACGGTACACTTACTATACACTCTCCTAAAAAGATATGTGTTTTCATTTTACAAATAAATAATCAAAACGCGATATATTTGAACAAAAAGGATTGACTTGTTACATTTTACTTTTTATTTATTTATTTATTTATTTTTACATAACAATGTTTAAATATCTGTTTGAAAAAATATGTGCTCTTTGATATTCAAAATTTTATTGCTCATTTTAAAGCTGATGCATTTTTGGATTTTTCATTTCTAACAATTAACTTATAAGCTTTAACACGGGCAAACTTCTTATTTATATCACATAACGTCTAACAATCACGAAATGAACTAATCATTCAAAGAATAGGTCAATGTTAAGTACTAGCATGCGACTTAAAATATGCTTGTTAACAGCGAACCATTCATATTATTAACAATGGTTGTCACTACAAGAACCTACGTTAATAAGAAACGAATTTGAAACAAAAATGTTTGCCGCCTCCTAGTAATTATCTGAACTAATTTTCCGTCACCTTCGGTTGATACTATCACAAAGCACACATCAAATTTTATTTCCTTTATAGAGATAATTAATGCAGTTGTAAATAACATTCATTAAAGCTAAATATGTATTGCATGAGTGATACAGAAGAATTTCCCTGACTCAAACTTCACAAACATCTTAAGCCAACAATTCCTTTTCAGTTTTTTCTTTACTAATTATGAGTACAATACTTAATTTCTACTCTCATGTGATATCACATCAACGATGCTGGTAATGTAAAAATCGCAAATTAGTTTTCGGAGGATATTAGTCAATCTTTTTTTTTTTCGGCTGACAATTCAAAACGCATCAGTTTCTTTCAAAATTCGTTTGTTAATCAAATTTTGTACATTAAAATAATGGAAACTAAGTTTTTGAATTCAAATTTGTTTCGTGCTGTCGTTCATTTTTAATTTTCGATTATCAAAAAGTTCATAAAAAAATCTTTGTCGAAATAATTTTATTACCTTTCAAATGGTGTATTCTCAACGAAGTCTTAAAAAGATACTAAGATAAAAAGATTGTACTCAGTAGTTTCAATATTTGATAGTTTAGCGGTTTAAATGTAAAATTAGGGGCTTGAACTAAAATTATGAGACCCAGTACAGATTACGTTCATGGGTCTCCTACATGCCCTGTATATGCATGTACTTAACACGAAATTAGCCTCTCACAAGACTCCTCGAGCTTAGAACCTGGTACAACCGTCTGTACGCCTCGGCACATATTATAATATCTGAATTGCATATATCGGATTTCATTGTAAAATACTACCCTGCAAACGTTTCTTGTTGAAATCAAGCATGAGAGAGGTCTTCGTTAACCAAACACGTTATGATAAAATGTTAAAGATATTTCAGTTGAAGTCATCTGTATTTTTTCTTTGGGCAAAACAAATTAAAAACTATATATATGTATGATTTAACCCGTTGACTCCACATTTCACTTCAGCACCTGCACACTCCACACTAGTGGGGTTTGGGATTCCGTGAATTTCAATTGTGTATAACTTTGTTTGCAATATAGTGATAATGAAATATAACACGTGATTCCTATGCGAAAATCGAATTGTGACTATTTTTATCAATTTTTAACACTTTCCAACCTAGTTGAAAAGTGTTTATGACTTCGGTTTGTCTGGCCGTCTGCCGTCTGTCCGTGCTCTAACTCCCGTAAATATGCTCGGATTGCTCTGCAATTTTTATATGTTATAGTCGTTATCTATAGCATGTTCCCTATTTCAACGGAAGTGTGTAGCACTTATAGTTTTTTTACAGGGGCACTCAAAAGAATTCCATTACATTGCGGTCTATGGGGGAAAATCATTTGCGGTTTATTTAAATAATGTTTCACTATTTTAAACGCATTGAAATTTATATATATATCACTAAGGTGCATTAGAAGAAGCTTAACATGGAATAGGGTGTGCATAGCACTTATACTTACTGTACAGGGACAGTCAAAAGAATTCCGTTACATTACGTCTATGGAGAAAAATCGTCTGCGGTTTATTTAAATAATGTTTCCCTAAAAACGCATTGAAATTTATATGATGCATATTACAAGAGGCTTATTACAGAATATCGTGTGATGTATAGCAGTTATCGTTCATTTACAGAGACACACAAAAGAATTCTCTGCTGTCTGTTAACAATAATTCCTCGAAGTGCGTTTTAAGTTACTGAAAGCGATTTTAATTTTAACTCGCTTTTTGTCTATTACGTGGTGTGTATAAATTCTGTAGATCCTATACAGGGAAGCACAAAAGTTCGGGAACACATTTCCGTATTATTTAACTCCAGACGGAGAATTTTAAACTGTGCTACGTGTTTCCTAACTGAACTAAAATTTAGCATCCTATGTAGTATATATACAAATCTATAGATCCTATACAGGGCTGAATAAAAGTATTCGGATTACTTAGATGTTATCTTTTAGCTTATTAAAGAGTATGATTCGTAAAATTATTTTGGAAGCGTTGGAAAGTGTTACATAATCTATGCTTGACGCATGATTTTTCGTTCTTGTTTAATTTTGTTATTGAAAAATGCAAATTAATGACAGCATGTCTTCAAAAAACGCCGACATTTGAAATTTTGGCTGGTGCGAATTCGCAGTAGTGTGGAGTTCACAGGTTAAACCTAGACTTTCAAAGATTGAGAATGTATTTATCATATATTCTAATACGAGCAAGTCTTGTTTGTGTGTGTGGTTATATATATATATATGCAAATTTTATCTTAAAAAAGGCTCTAACGATTTTGACGAAAATTTGTATCCTATCGTTTTGGGGCACCAGAAAACCATTGGGCTAGATCACGTGTTCGACAAAATTCGATTAGTGGGACATTATTTCTGTACAACTACTGACTGTTCTCCTTTCAGCTTAAGAAAAATGTGAGCTATTTGACAATTTTATTTATCAGTAAAACTGTACAACTACAACAGGGTTCGTATGCTTTTACCACAATTTTTTAATAGAATGTTTCGCCTTATTTAAATGCAGAAAAAGTATTACAAATCCTGCAATTAAACGAGGCGTCTACAATTTCTGCTATTTAAATATTAAATAGAAAAATTCTTTTAAAAATTTGTGGTAAAAGCGTACGAACACTGTATAAAAACTACAAATAGATTAAGATAATCTCCAGATGGCAATTTTCTCTCACATCAAACTGAAAGATCCCATTACAAGAAAATAATTCAATCTTCCTTATGTTTTCATCGTTCCTATTTTGTTAGAAGTGTTAAAAATTTGAATCGCATGACTCTATTATTTACAGTAATAGTCCACAACTATAAAAATTACAATTAGTTTGAAAACATTGCCCAGTGATAAATATTTCTCCATCACGTTTCAACATCCCATTGTGTTAAATAAAATACAATAAAAATCCTCATTTTTGTATCATTCCTATTTTCTAAAAAAATATATTAACGGAATAAAAATTTAAAATTGACATCTATTTAGCGTATTAGAAGTGGACTTTTGGAGTTCTTGGAAGCTAGCTTGTCACTTGGAAAATGACATGAAGTTGAGGGCAACAGTTCACGAATGAAAGCGATTTGAACATCCGGGTTCATCTTGTTTCTTTAAGTTTTTTGTTTCGCTGTACTTTTTTTTAATGCCATATTACTGCTCAAGTTTTAGTCCGTTATCTTTTCTAAACGGAGTCACGATTGTAGATAAAATTCTCTGCTTAAAATAACAACCTAACACTTTTCTAAAATATTAGGTTTTCATATTAAAAATAATAAAAAATACATCTAAGTAAGTATCATATACCTTTAAATTCGGTTCGTGAGAGAATAGAGAACGTTTTGTCGCTCAAAATCTAGATGCTAAATTAAAAAAAAGAAAGATGTGATAGTAAGTAAGGATTTCATAATTGAAATAATGTAAAACATATGTTTATTTCCACCGATTTGGTTATATTTGATGTAAGAAACTACCGCATGCACAATCTATCTATATTATAAAGGACAAACGTGTCCGTGCGTAACGCTGACGTCATTTTGCGAATGGCAACACTTTCAGATGAAATTTCGGTTTTGTGATTTTTGCTAATGCAATTTTTTTAATTTCTAAACATCGCATATTTTAAATTTTTACACGGTTATATAGGGAAAAAAATCTACTTTAAAATTAAATTGAAAACTGTATCCCAGCATACTCATTTATTATAGCATATAAATTATAATTCAAGCATGATTTTTTTTTATTATAACTATCGCGTGCAGACGATTACAAAATATTAATCCGTTTGCAGTTTAAACAATACAAAAAGTTCAGCATTTGTTTCCAGATCATATTCAATAACGAAATTAAAACCTCATTAAGCAATAAATAAAATATTATAAATAAAGCACAAATTTAACAGACATGTAATTGAAATAATCTCTAAAAACCACTGAAATTATCAGAATAAAATAAACTGATGTAGATAACAAAATTTTTAGAGATCTCTTCGGCTATTAACTTCTGGCACGAGACCAATACGAAATTACCACTTTTAAGAAATTTTATTAAGAAATTTTATTTGAATATATAATTGACATATTTCATATAAAATTGTTCTTTGGTGTTGTTAGGTGGCAATAAAAAATTATTGAATGTAAAATATCTATTAGAGTAAAAAAAAAAAAGGTTTTCACATATAATCTCTATCCCGGGAAGCCCGGGTTTGATGCCCTAGTTAAATTAAAGGACCAAAATATTTTTCACGGAGTTTTCTTATTTTTAAATATAATGTCATGACGAAAGTTTTCCTGTGAGATTATTTCCTCTCGCTTCATAAAGATTATATATATATATATATATATATATAACCTTTAATGAAACATTACCGAAACACCAATAAAAACTATGAAATTATGAATATATATATATTGTTTTTGCTTTTAAATTTATCTGTCAGTCGGGACAGAATATTCAGTCTAAGTATGTAATATATTAAGTGTCCTAAAATCGACCAACTGGTTTTAAAATTCAGCAACAAGTGACAGGTAACAATTATTAAAGTTATTTTTGCAGCAGATTATTGTATAAAGTCTGTATTTTTTTTAGTACATGACCTTGTTTTAGTTCCAACTTTCACTGATAAATGGTTCTGCGCTGTATATAACTATACAACAACGCTCAAACTGACTTATATAAATCAGGACAAGTGCGAATAGGATTCGCACCCTTAGGGTTCCATGCAGTTATGTTTTATTAACGTTACAAAAAATTCCGTTACAGTGTGTAAATTTGGCGTTAGTACCAACTATAGAAATTCATGAGTTTGTCACATAAAAAATCGACATAGATTTATAAATTAATGATTTTCAGATTGTTTCCTTTTGTACATGAAAGACCTTCCTTCGTGCCAAAATTTCAAGGTTCTAGGTCAACCGGAAGTACCGTATATGTTTTACTCACAAAACTTTCAAATTTGGTACGAAGAAAGGTCTTATGGCACAAGTAAAAGAAAAAAAAAATCTAAATATCACTAATGTATAATATATATATATATATACTCTTGTATAATTTATTCTATAATATATATATATATATATATATATATATATATCTTGTCAACAGGAAGTATCCTATAGGTTTTACTCTCAAAACCTAACGGTACTTCCGGTTGACTTAGACTTGTAAATTGACACGATGGATGTTCTTATGGCACATGTAAAGGAAAAAGTCGGAAAATCGTTAATTTATAGTTCTATGTTGATTTGTTACGTGATTTTACATAATCGGTATTTCCAAAGGGAGACTATAAGGGTTCCGTTTTCTCATTTTCAGGTACGGGACCTTAAAAATGAAGAAACGTTCATTCAACTTTTAACCTTCATTCTGTTTAGCTGTTGAAACGTCACAAAAGTGGTTTGCGCTTCGAAATTGTGAAATTATTTTGAGAATTATTACTATTTAGGATAGTGCAGCGTCATTTATTATTGATATTTGGAACTAAAGCAAAGAAGCCTAGTACAGACATTCCTGACTTCACACATTATTCCTCTGCAAAAATGACGTTAATTGCTGTCACCGCTTTCTTGTTATTGAATTTTTAAAACGTTCATTCCATTTTAGGATACCCTGTATGTTTTATTGAATGGATTTCAGATAAAGTATATTTCGTTTCAATGTTAAATATATAGGACTTGATGAAAGTAGTCGACTCCTTTTTAACTCTTTCCAACATAGTTGAAAAGCGTTAATGAATTCGGTTCTTCTGGCCGCCTGATTGTGCTTGCTCTAACTCGCGTAAATATAGTTGTATTGTCATATAATTGATAAATGTTATTGAGGTTTGCTATGGCAGGCTCGGTAATGAAAATAAAATGTGTAATATTTATAGTTCGTTTACAGAGGTACTCAAAAGAATGCTGTAAGATTGTGGTCTATGGGGAAAAACTGTTTGCTGTTTATTTTAATGATGTTACAGTAATTCAAAAATATTGAAATTGATATACGTCACTGAGATACACTACACGATGGTTACTATAGAATATGATGTGCGTAGCATTTATCCTTCATTTACAGAGACACACACACAAAAAAAAAAAAAAGGTTGCAGTACTGTCTATGACCAATAATTACTGGAAGCGAGTTTTCAATTGTGGTATGCGTTTTTATATGTAACTAAATTTATGCATATTACTTGGTGTGTACATATTCTATAGATTGTACAGAGCTGCACTATAAAGAATTCGAGTACATTTCTGCATTTTTACGGAAATTGCTGAAGGGTAATTTTCAACTTCGCTATGCATTTCTCAACTGAGCTAATTTTTGGCATACTATGTATACAAAATGCTATGTATACATGCATACATAAATTCTATAGATCCATATACAGGGCTGCACAAAAAAAATTCGGATATTTTTTCAAGAAAAATGGTAATAGCTAAAATTGGATTTTCAAATGCGTTATGCGTTTTCCATATTGTTTCCATATTGTTGGGCGGGGATAGTTGAGCTGAAGTCGAAAGGTAGGCATCCCCGCCAGGTTTGACCTTGACCTTGTTTCCATATTGATTACATAGACATCATATTTCACCTAATTAAATTGTGAAGTTTAGTTACAGTATTCTGAATGTATTGGAATCTAAGCTTGACGCATGATTTTCCTTTCTTGTTATTCTTTACATTTCTTTTCTTTCGTTTTCTTTTAATTTTACTTGGTAAATCAAAATATTTCTATATTGGTAATTAATCAGTAATTTTATTTGATATAGTGAAAGAGCTTTGTAGTTTTTAAGAACATTCATTTTTTCGTTGGTATTAGTATCTGGTAAATTCATTAATTCAAAAAATCCAATATTTTTAATGTTGCTCATAAGTAGTTATTGTAAGCAGTCTTGATTAATGTTACTTCCTTTTTTAAAATTTTTTTTTCTTTAGAAATCTTTACATTTTTGTAAATGACACATGGATCATTTAGATCATGTTAATTTTCGAGCACAAAAATTTCAATAAATAAATTTAACCCAAAATATTTTATACTAATATATATAGTTCATCTTTCCTCTGTATTAAGTGGTCGTATAGTCTTTCTATTATTTTGTGCTTAATTTATTTTATATTATAAAAAATTTGGGAGTAATTTCCTTAGTAGTGTTGTAAGTAACGGAGTATATAATTACCAAATGTATTGTTTCTGAAGTATGCTTATTTAGTGTAGGATATGAAACTTGAGATAAATATTTCAAAAAAAGCTTTACATATATGAGTTAAGACTTGTTTCTATAAAATAAATAATGCTTACCTTTTAAATGAAGAACGTGGACTATATAAAGTTCACGACCATTTTTAGTTAAGTCAGAATGTGTAAAGATTAATAATATACGGTGATGTGCACATCAACTGCTAACAAATGAAATTAAAACGGGATGCCTCCTGCCTCTGAATATTGTTATTCAGTGACACATGCTATTATTGCACATAGTTTTTATCGTAACGAAGGATACACGTTCGACTTGTAAAAGTAATTCAAACATATTTTTGGAAAAAGAAATTATTAAAAAAAAATTAAGTTTAACTTACATATAAAGAAATTTTCGGAGGACAAAAAATACATATTGAATGAATAATATATTTATCACGTTCCCAAAATAAATGACGATGTTAATAGAGAAAATTAGGTGTTATGCATTATGTTATGTAAAAACCCAAAGCGGTTTTTTTTTTTTAAATATTATTATTAAATAATATTCTATCAAAACTTAACTACCATGCACCAAAAAAGTAACGTTTTTTGTAGAATAATCTATATATATATATAATAAAACTTTTGTTAATAATAACCATCAAATCACATAAATAATCGACAATATAAGAACCGATAATTATAATAAAATACAAAGAAATTTATCCAAAAATGTCAGATTCTCAAAATGAAATAAATAGAAAAAATAAAGTTATATGAAGAAAAAAATTCAATGTGCATATGTTGAAAAAATGGCAAGACGCAAATTGAAACTTATATCGAGGAACACTTTATCAAGGCCAATATTCCACAAATATAAGTGAAACTTGATTGATTTCTGTTTGAATAAATAAGCGTAAGCCAAATTTTATCCATTCAAATTGCAGTAAGGTAAAGCTAGGAGAGTCTGCGCACAATTCAAAAGAATAACAATAAAAAATATAAATATTAATTTTTTGCTAAACTATCCCTGAATAATTTTTACTTAATTTGTTTTTTAGGCATTTCCATTGCTATTTTGTTGTTATGTTATAATTTAATAGAAAAGTTCTAATAAGACCAAGAAAGTTATTTTGCGCAATATGTCCTTACAGGGTTGGTGTGATTGCGCACATGGGCAGGAGAGATTGTTACTAATAATAACTACAATTAAATTGTTAACAATAATAATTACACTTAAATGACATTGTTGTAAAGTTTTTGTGAAAAAAATATTATTGTATTAGGAGTGAATATTTCAACCTAATGATTAAAGAATCAGAAAAAGGAAATAATTTTAAAAACGATTAAAAATTTTTAATTAAAGGAAAAAAAAATAAAGAATCAGAAAAAGCAAGTCCAGATAAGATTACAAAATAACATTAAGTTACTTGATAACACGTTTAACTTAAAATTAGTCCGTTTTCATTTTTACTTTATTTTTATGGACAAATTTACCAATAAGCTGCGTAATCTCTCCTAGTGTGTAAACTAATGGGAACAATGCGCCATCTCTCCTAAGTAAATGCAAAATCTTACAAATCTCTCCTAAGTAAGCAGATGCGCAAACTCTCTAATTTCGGTAGGAGAGATTGCGGGGGCTTTTCTTTAAACATGGCCGCTACTAAAACGAACCGTTGATGTTCACACTATTAGTCTAGATTAGTAGCTTATGAAAAATCGTTTAAGTTAAAAATATTTTGTACTACTGACATTGTATAGAAATTCTAACGAATAGCTATGAAAATTCAAGCACTTACTTTGGGAAAACAAAACAAAATAGCAATGCTTTCCCTTAGACGCTCAAAACAATCAACGTGCACTTTCAAGTAGACACTATTGCTGTTGTACAACTTCCTGGAGTCACTGCGCGCTCACGCTACTCCTTCATCCCGAACCTCTATGTGCGCAATCTCTCCGACCGCGCCATCTCTCCTGGCTTTACTTTATATATATATATATATATATATATATATATATATATATATATATATATATATATATATATATATATATATATATATATATATGGGTTATTCTACGGAAAACGTTACTTCCTAAGCGTAAATATTTCAATATATATATTTTTTGTTTATATTTATTGGTCATCTTTCACTTCTTTCAATATTTATATAGGTGGTCGGGTAATCTTCTCTTTACTTGGCTTTATTTATTTTCTTAAAAAGATTTAGAGGGTAATTTCCTTGATAATATTGTAACAGAGGATACAAATACACAATGTTTTGTTTTATAATGCCATGCTTATTTAGGGTAGAATATGAAACTTGAAGTAAATATTTAAAAAAAGGTTTATGTATATGAATTAAAAACTTTTTTTTTATTAAGTAAATGCTGCTTATGTTATAAATCAAGAATGGAAGACACATAAAGTTTATGACTATTTTTAGTTCATTGAGAATACTTCAAAATTAATGAAAATGCGTACATTTATGCCCAACTACCGAAACTTAAAAGCGGGCCCTCCTGCCTCTGAATATTTTTATTAGGTGACAAATGCTACTATGTTTTGGAAAATATTGCACAGAATTTTCTTGTAACGGAAGATACAAGAAAGGCTTGTAAGTGTAGTTCAAAAATAAATTTCACAAAAAAAAGTTTTTTTTTTTTTTTTTTTTTTTTTTTTTTTTTTTTTTTTCATAATCAAATTTAGTTTACTTACAAAATAATTTTCAGAGAAAAAAATACATTATTGAATGAATAATATTCACATTCACAAAATAAGTGAAAATGCTAATAGAGGAAATTAGGGGTAACTTGTCAGAGATAACGGAAATATACAACCGTAACTCCGTTCATAAAAAATAAAATAAATAAAAGGATTCACAATTTATCAATTTTCGTCAAATATATATTTTTTAATATAATGTAAAAACTCAAAAAATTTCTTTTAAATATTTTCTGCCAAAAATTACCATGTAACGAAAAACGTAACTTTTTTTGTAGACTGACACATGTATGTGTGTGGGGTACTGTATGAATAAATAAAAATTTTAGCATAATCAAAGAAAAAAGAGATACCCCCCGCCCCCGCCCCACCTGTGTGTGTACACACCGAGTAATTATCCCTCAAATCATTGTATAAATAATGCGATTGGTACCAATCGATTAGAAATAATATCTAATTTGAAATGATATGCATGGATTGAGGTTTAGAGATCGTCTACATATTAAATATTGCACCAACTTTCTTTTTTCAAATGGTTACAACCACTTTTCACACATTTTTTTTATTTCTTGGATCAAAACTACCTGGAAAATGGTATAGTTTATTTATATTTTTTTCTTAAATCTTCATAGAGTTACAAGATGTCAAAGTTTGAGTATGCTAAAATTAAATGCACGTGACAAACTTTAATTTATATCTTCCCAAAAAATCATCCGATTGAATTGTTTCTTTTCATGGGATAGAATGAATAGACGCATATTCCAAGCACTTTTTTGATTCAAAAACATATTTTTAATCATGGGAATTATTAATAAAACATCATAAATTATAAACTACGTTAATTTTTACGTGAAACGGACCACGATCGTCAAAAACATGGATGAACTCAAAACAAGTGTCAAAAGTTCGTGTTACCATTTGATAATGGAAACTTGGTGCAGTTTCCAATACACTATATGGTCGAAAGTCATCGAATACTTTCAATTTTACACATTTTGTCGAATATCTGGAGATATACTTGAAACTTCAGGAATATAAAGAAAATATTTACCCTCATATGTTTCAATGAAGGTTTGATCTATAGGGCAATTAGGGGACCAACAACAAATTCAATAAAACAAGTTTTCAACCAACCAGTAAAATAAAAAGCTGGAAATTTCCTGTACCTGTAGCGCATGACTATATGGATATTGTTCAAAAATTGTGCTCATTTTTGTAAGAATAGAAAACATATTTATGGAGATATAATGGCTTCCTTTAAAAAAAAAAATCAAGAAATTTCTGCACGTTTTTTGTTATAGCATGCAGGATTTTCAATCGAATTTAACACCACTTTCTGGTAACTTGGCAAAGTACAGTAGAATAAACATACTACAATTAGAATATAAATAAATATTTAATGAAATATGAGCATTTTTATGAAATAGTTTTTCGCTGATCATGCTTTAAAGATAAATCTTTTTTCCATAATGTCACTATATAGGGCAACTTATATAAAATATCCACTCAAATCTGTATTGCCAGATTGGGGACTTTTTTAATTCAGATTATTTGATTGTCACCACTTTTTTAAAATAGTATAATTCGCCTTATTTTTCAGAAATTTTAATCTATTTTTAAATAGGCCGAATATTTCTATTTCAAAAAAGTGGTGACAATCAAACTATCTGAATTAAAAAATTCTCCAATCTGGCAACACTGACTCAAATGTCGTGAAAATTCAGAAAGGTATCGGCGATATAGTGAACTGAATTCCTGTTGCCTTTGAAAAGTAGCCGAATGATAAGGGTTTTTCTACAAATTGTCATATTTTATTAACTGACTTCCAACAAAGGAGTTAGTCTTTAATGAAGGTCAACGCGTAGCTTTGGTACGGATGCTTGGATTTTGATAATTGTTTTTTGTTTGTTTGTTGCTGTTGTTGGAATGGACTAGTTCTGATGTTTGTTTTTTTTAAGAAGAACTAAATCACCAATAAAAAATGAAAAAAAAAATAAAAAAATAAAAATGACCCTTTGTGGTAAATCCCTTATTAACTGACTTCCAACTAAAGAGTATGTATTGAAGTATGTTCACGTATAGATTTAGAACAAATGCTTAGATCTTGATTATTCTTTTTTTGTTGGAAAGGGATTGCTCTGATAGTTCTTATTTAAGAAGAACTAAATTATCAATAAAAAATGACTATAATGAAAATAAAAAATGGAAAATGACAATTTGTGCAAATCCCTTATCATCCAGCTACTTTTAGAAAGCAACTAAAATTTAGTTCACTATATCGCCGATACCTTTTTGAATTTTCACAATATTTGATTGTTTTTTTTTATATGAGTTGTCTTAATTATAGTTGACTGCAAAATTATGCAAAAAAAGTTTTGTCATTTTTAGCGCATGCACAGTTAAAAATTATTTCATACAAATGTTCACTTTTCATTAAATGTTTAATAGATTTATATTCTAATTATAGTATGTTAAATCTACTGTATTTTGTTAATTTTCCTGAAACTGGGGTTCAGTTTGATTGAAAACCCTGTATGCATGCTATAAACAAATAGCAAGCGGAAATTTGTTGAATTTTTTAAAGTAAACCTTTACACATCCATGAATATGCGTGCTATTTTTACAAAATGAACACAAATGTTGGACAATTGTCATATAATCATGTGCTACAGGTACAGATAATTTCTAGTATGTCATTTTACAGGGTGAGTGAAAATATTATTTTTATAATAGAACTTTTTGTTGGTTCCCTAATTGCCCTAGTGATCAAAACTTCGTTGAAACATACGAGATCAAACATGTTCTTTGTATTCCTGATGTCCCTTAAGAATTCGTATATCTCTAGATATTCGACAGAATGTCTAAAATCAAATATGCCCGGTGGCTTTTGACCTTTTAATGTATGTACACTGTTCCCAAACGGAAATCAATGCATAACATTTAGGAGTAGATTTTATTGCTAATTCATCTCTACCAGTGGCATTTTTATACAATGATTTGCGGCAGAATTAGTCGGAGCGTATCATTTTTTTCCTCACGACCGTACAAACTAGCACTGGTAATTTTTTTTTCACTGACGATTTTGCACTTTCATACTTTACAACTCGTCAGAGAGAGGTGATATTTTCTTTTTTTTTTTCTGAAATATATTATTTTTCAAAAGTAAAGCATTCTTAAAGTTGTAATAAGATGTTTGAAAAAGTTTTAAAATTACAAAATAAATATAGAAAATTCAAAACCTTCATTTATTTGAAATAGAAAAGAAAATATTTTCAGAAGGGAAAAATCTGATTGTGCATAGTATTTTACAGTTCTTTTTCTGATATCTGCATCATTCTGAGCTATATAATTATGTAAACATTTTTCATATCAATCATTTTACAATGATGAATTGCATTTTTATATTATATACTGTCATTATATATTAGATAATTGTTGTTCATTCAGCTTCAGTTTAAAATGCATATAATTAAGGAACGATATTATATGTAAGACCAAGATTACGTTCCAATGAGACTATTCTTTTGTTTTTCGATTTTGTTTTTATTTTTATATCTCCTTCTCTCCTTGTTATTAAAAATCATTCAAGCTCTTCAGTGAGAAGCGTTCGCTTTCCAAGAACTTTGCTTTGAAAATTCTATCATTATAAAAGCTGCATTTTCGATAAGAATGAAGTGCTATTCGAATAATTGCTCATATAATTAATAATTGTTAATAATATATATTACTAACTATTACTAATTACTCTAATTACTAATAGCAGAAAATTCTCTTGATTTCTTGACGGTTTCTGTAATATATATACTATGTATTCCAATCGACTATTTAATTGAAATGGGAGGGTTACACTCCATTTGTAAAAAACTTATACTCGAATAAAAAAAACCGAGACAATTTTTATTAAATGCATCATTTGACATTTATTGATGAATGATTGATTGCAGGCTGTAGTTTTTACAAGTGATTGAAAAAGAATAAAACTAATTTTTGCACGTACGATTAAAATAATAACCAACCACAGATAATAAAAATATGTTCAAGAACTTAATATTTGATCTGGAATGGGATGCATTCTTTAATGTGACTTTCATTAAAATTTTTTAAAAGGTGTATATTTCAATAACCTTTTTATAAAGAGATAATGGTACATTCTATTTCAATCTTTTAAAATTTCATAGCTATATATTTACGAAAGTTAAAATAGTATCTTTTATAGAAAAAATTGAAAGAAAATGCTGCACACCGAAAAGGCAGTAAGGTACAGTCGTAGATAAAATGTATACCCCACAAATCATCGTATAAAACTGTGACTGGTACCAATCGATTAGTAATAACATCTACTAATTAATATTATACTTTATTCTGCTTAGGGATCGTCTACATATATTAGTTGTAGCAAACTTGAAATCTTTCAATACTGACACCAAATTTTGGCAACATATTTGGATTCTTCACATGTAAATTTTATCTTACGTTATCAAACGCGAAGTTGTTCGGTTAAGTTATTTAGGAATTATACAAGTATGTTTTTTGATTTATGACGGCCGAGTATCTACTCGAGGGATATAGGCCAAAGGAGGAGTGCCCTCCGTGGGGGTCTTTCTAAGGGATCCTAACCCGTATTTACGGCAAGGTTCGAAGAAAACACCGAACGGTTAGGTCGACGAGCGCGACAGAAGTTTAAACTCAGCACCTCCCGTCTACCAGCTTTGAGAGCAGAACCTCTCAGCCACTGGTGAGGCGTTTACATGTTTGGAAAACTAATGTTAAATTCATTTTTAATCGTTCCATAAGATATTGTACTGCGGGTAGTTTTTAAGCGGAATAATTGACTTCCAGAAATAGATTTTCTGTTAAAAAAAATTCATAGGTTTCATGTTTTTTTTTTCTGTTTTTTTCTTTTTTTCCGACTATAAATTTTAAAATACATATTTTTTTTAAATATATATATTATTATTTTATATGTTATTTGATTTTATTTATATCATTCAAAATATATATGTTATTCCCGTTATGTGTATTATTTTAATTATTTCATTTTATTTTTGAATTTGTTCTTATTTATAAGCTGCAAATATACTATAATTTGTAGTGAAGATTACTTTCAAGTCCTTAATTTTCGTTCTAAAAAATTAAGACGTTATTTTATTTCTCTTCTCAAACAGTGGCTTTTTTTTTTTTTTTTTTTTTTTTTTTTTTTTTTTTTTTTTTTTTGGAGTACACACGTACAATATCGTTTTCAGCTAACATATTAACGAATGTTTCTGAGGAAGAAATGAAATTAAATGGCATATATTACCCAGATTTTAAGACAATATGAATATCCGAAACGTTAAGCTGCGTGAAAACTGTGAGGAAATTCTTCAAGAATTAGTTGGCCTAAGATATCCCAATATCATATTAGGAATATTTACGGGAAATCATAAGAAATATACTTTTGAATTGCTGAAAAGTGTCTAAACATTAAATAATTCAAAATCTCAATGAAGTTTTGAAAATAAAAAGTACAATAATAAGGATTTTAAAAGCAAAAAAGACCTTGTCGGTATTTCCTGTTTTATTTGTCAATTCCGGTCGTTTTTAGCTTAATAATATACAAACAGCCCCATCTTTTATTCAGATAAAAAATGTCTAAATTGTATATAAATTGTACAATTAAAAAAATGGTGATACGAGATAAATCTCAAGAAAAATCTTGGTTAAATTAATTACTTAAATGGCGATAAAATGACATAAAAAAGCGATTTTTTTTTTCTTTAAGTAATATGAATCGCTATAATGCACGATGTTTGTGGAGGTAATGACATTTATTTTAATAAGAAATATTTTTTAAGATACTGTTTATTTTTAGGAGAAAGAGATTTTCTTTTACAGGATTTTTTTCTTTTACTTTTTTAGAGCTTTTGCACTTTACATCATTATATATTTTTAAAATATAGTAAAAAATGATTAAAATTTTGCCAAAATTAAATAAAAATGATTAACTTATTATTGCTACTAAAATTAAAAATTGTGACAAAAAAAAAAAAAAAAAAAAAAAAAAAAAAACTTCTGAAAATCTGCCAGAATATTGTGTTGCAACATTCTTCTGATTTATAGAAAAATTTGGTGCAATTTGAAAAATTAAAAAACATATTGATTTCTGATATTTAAAAGTTCTCTAGATCGAATTAACTGTTAACCAGTCGAGGTTCATTCCTATTTGTGAGCCAGTTTAACCCTTTCATTGTACAGGCAATTTATGCTTAAACCTTAGCTAAAATGTAATACAAGCTTTGTAAATTCTGTTTAATCAGTAATCATCACTTAAATACCTATCCAATATCGGACCGCGTGAATACCTCTAAGAAATAACATTCTTATACCATCCTAAACCTCAATTCCGTTTTAGAGAGATTCCGTCTTCACGGGTTATACTGAATTTAATAAATAAAAGTGTATTTTGTATTAAATATAACTGGTTCAATTGATTATTAATCCATTTCATTAATCTAATGATATGAATTAATTTATTTGTCATGCAATTTTATTAATTAGTGTTATTTTCCGTTTTAGAAATGTTTACGTTATAGAGAGGTTCATTTTAACAGGTTTACTGTTTTCAGTAAATAATCAGTATTTCTATTAAAAATACTCAATTAATTGGTGTTTTATTCATTTATTTTTTATTTAATATTATATACTAATGCTTTCTGTTTTAAGCAGGTTTACGGTATATTTTGTAGGTTTACGGTTTAAAAACATTACTAATCGTGTACAGAAGTGTTTTATTATAAGGCAGATGAAAATTTTCTAATAAAAATAGCTTATGCAATTGAGGTACGACCATTTATTTTAATAACAAAATCAAGTTAAGTATGCTTAATGTGTGACAACAACACATGCATTGTTGCCAATATTGGACACATTCAGCATACTTAAATTGATTTTGTTATCCAAATAACATTATATATTTATTGCATGATTTTTAAAAATTAGTAAATGATGTGTATCTGCCTTGTAATGCAACACTTCTCACTTCCGCACGTGATTAGCGACGTATATAAGCGAGTAATTCGATATTGAAAAAACTTACATTTCAGAGATTCTAATAAACTTATTTTTACATGAAGATAATCACTTCATATTAAATCGAGGATGCTCTATACTTTTATAATTTTACTTTATGAGTATTTCTCAGTTTTCGAGATAGTGTAGTTAACTAAAAAATTTTGCCACTAGGGATTGTAGTCTTAATTATATGATAGCGTATAGTAGTTTTACTTCTATAACTCTAGTTTTATTTGTTCAAACTTTATTTGAGTCCATCCGGACTTTAGTTCGAACCCTGTATGCACTGCCATAAGCACTGCGTCAAATTATTGTGGTTCGTAAAATTTTAATTTCTGTAATTCTGCACTAAAAATTGTATGACTTTCTGCCATGGACTGAAATTGATAATGACGAATCGGAAGTTGGTGGAGGTTATTGATATAGGTGTCTATAAAATATATCACTGTATTTTGTTTGTTTTTTTGCGCATCCGGGTCTTTTGCAATATAGGGTTGAGCCTGCCTTTTTATTTAAAAATTTGATTCCTCGTTCTTTCTTTACTTCACGTAGGTTTGAGTTGTAGGAGGATTGTATCCCGTCTTTGACGCTGGAAAGAAATTTAAACACCACACACACACACTAATTCTTCATATTGTGAAATAAAAGAGTCTTTTGTGAGTTACTTGTTTTTGACAACATTTTCATTCAGTTTATTCTCGACAATAATATAAAGTTATTTTCTTTTGTATAAAAATGTATGCATTAATTTCTGAATAATTATGGGTGTTTTCTGACAGTAGATATGTTAGCTGAAATATTTATTGCTAGAACGCTTATGACTAAAATTACTAAAGGTGTAGTTGGTGCACATGTATCTCTTGCGTAAAACTCATGTAAGAGTTTGTATGCTAATTTTAAAGTATAAATATATTTTTGTTTTATTGACAAAATGAAGAAGCCGACGATTCAGCTATGTTTTTGTCATTATTTATATTCCCTCAAATGAATGAAGCCTGTTTTAAATGAATTCAATAAAACTTGAATTAAAAATTAATAAATTACGATCGATTATCTCTTTTAAACTCTAATTTTCTTCTAGTCGAAACATACTCGGCATTGCTTGTATATATAGTGGCTAAATAAATGTTCTGAAGAGCAAGAGCTCATTTCATAAAAAAGAAAATAATACAATAATTAAATTATAAAATCAAAAACACGTAAAAAAAAAAAGAAAAGAAAATGAAAATCGGATGCTCTCTTACTTTTCTTCAGTTATTATTTAAAATTAGATATTTCGAAACTAATTTAGCTACTGTGGCGCCATCTATTGTCATAAAAGTAACTTTGTTCACGGAGAGATAGTCATGCTTGATACGAAAAACAAGATCATCCCAAAGGCTTGAATTAATACCTGAAAGTAATGAGACGTTGTCTTTGCCTGTATGCGACCATGCAACTTATCTCTTTTTCTTGTTCTAAGAAATAGAAATGTTTTTTCATTCTTTTTCGTTTCGTTAATCGTGGTTATTTCCGGACGTAATGTGTAATTAAGTTTACTTTTTCATAAACATTTCAGTTAATTAAACTTACTTTTTAATTAAGTATTATTGATTATTTTGCATAATGTCTACAATTCGATATATTTTTTTTAAGACAACTTTCTTTTTCCTGTGTTATTTTCATTTTGATTAAAAATTATAGTTTCCATTGAATTCTTTTATTAATTCAGGAAATATTTTACGATAAAATTATACTGCAACCGAAGAGACAATGGCGGGTATTTTTCCACAAGTTTAACAACAAACGAAATTTTATGTAGTAGCATGTAGCTTTTTTTTTACCTCACGAATACAAACTCATTAGTTAAATAAATTCGCATACAGTCAAATCTCCTATATGGGAAGCTCCACCAGTGGCTGAGAGGTTCTGCTCTCAAAGCTGGTAGACGGGAAGCTGAGTTCAAAACCTTGTCGCGCTCGTCGACCTAACCGTTCGTAGTTTCTTGTGGTTTTCTTCGAATCTTGCAGTAGTTAGGATCCTTTAGAAAGACTCCCCCCCCCCCCCCCACGCAGGGCACTCACCCCCCGCCGGCCGATATCCCTAGCGCAGATAATCGGCCATAACAAATAACCAACCAACCAACCTTTATTCGAACCTGGGTAGTTAAAAATCTTATTTAATCGAATTTTCGAGCCACATTTTTGTATAATTCAAATATTTCCGTTGCAATGTTTCATACATTTACTATATGAGTAATTACACAATGTTGAATTTCTTATCAAGGTCGAATCAAACTTTAATGAAACACAGGGTATGAAGTATTTTTCCTTAGTACACTTTTGCGCCAACTTTTACACTTTTTTCTCAGCACTAAAATTTTATACTAAATTTTGCTTTATTTAATCGCCGAAATCTAGAATTAAATAAGACAAACACTTCTATAAAATTTTAGTGGTAACAAAAGAGCGTAAAAGTTGGCAGCTATGCCTCTGGTCTTATTCCGTTGCAAATATTTGACAATGCGTTCGATTGCATATAGAAACGTATAAATACATATTTAAATAAATATATTTTTTTTTTCTTTAAACTCATGATTTACTAAAAATAATATAAAGTATTGATTACAATCATTACAGAATCAAAAACTGATTTAGAAAATTAAGCACGTGAATCTCATAACTAGAAGATGAAACAACATACTGAAAATTACCACAAGTCAGATAAATATATTTGAAGCAGGAAATTTACCTAATAAAAAAATCACATTAAGTACCTCACAGATACAAAACACATTTTATTAAAGAAATAATCTGGATTTGATTTACTTGGAATAAATAAATAAAACTGAAGAATAGCAACTATGTTATTTTATTTTCAAGTATCCGGAAAAAGAATCATGGTTCAGTAGAAATTTTGTTTATTGTTGCTCGGTTGATTACTGGTCAATAATTTTAACACTGAAGTATTTTAATCAATGAAATAGAGTATTTTCTTAACCATGTAAAAATAAACTAAGTTCACGGATTGCTGAATGGGAAAAATTTGTGTAGATAGTTTAGTTTTACAAATAGTCTTTCAATTGTTTACTTTTTAACAGAAAGAATGCTATACTTTTAAATTTTACACTTTGATATTGTTCATAGTATTATACGTTTCTGATTTTGTTTATTTTGCAAGTTTCGGTGAATTCGAATTTTCGATGATTCGAACATATGACATTCTTTGGAGTTCTAATTTATAAAAGTTCATTTTATATATTAAGTGTGTTCTCAAAAAGAAATTTCCTTGTGTTAGTTTTTACTCATTTACGGACGCATTTTCGAATATACAAGCAGGACACTTGCAGACGACTATTGAAATGATTTGGAATAGAACATGTTTCTATTTGCATTTTTCAATAAATTACATCTTGAGTTTGACGACTGTTATCGGAATGGCGCATCCAGTATTTTGGTTCAAAACGCCACCTTTGACAACATTTGCTCAAAGATCCTCTGGCATTATCGAAAAATGGAAAAAGTTATTCGATTTCCTAGTTTCGGAATATGAGAACGTACCAATCTCAAGCATTTTGTTTAAAAAAGAAAAAAAATATATGAATGTGTGAAAAAGAAGTTAGTTTTGATTTCAAAACATGTATGTTTCTATGTATGTGTAAATCACTCGTAGAATTTACTGCAATCGGATCTCACCGTTATTGGTGAGTGGCACTTAGGGTGTTTTAAGAATGACAATGGAGTAAGTACTGAGTCATTATATTGTTTGCATACTCCTGAGTAAGGAATGACACGTAATTATGCTCGTTAGCTGTGAGGTATACTGATATATCATAAGAAAGTTATGGAAATTGTTGAAACATTGGATTGTAAAACTATTTCGCGCTAAAATATTGACCAAGATTTAAGTTTAACAATGTAAGTTTATTAAAATCTCAGTCGTCCTTCGTGGATTTGTTTATAAACGTTTGAATATGATATGAGAAGATGACTCATTACTGGTTTTGATAAAGAAAGATTTCATATAAGAGAGAGGGTTAGTTCGGGATCGCGAGAAATTTACCGGCAATATAAGCAGACGATAGTTGATCTTGCCTGCCCAAGCTAATTCCTGAAAGGGGAATTCTAGAAAAGTAAAATATTGATGGTTATCAAAATTTCGTTTTCAAAAGCTGGTGGGAGAGGGGTTTTCTGTGTAATATTTACCTTGTATTTCAATGGCATGTATAACACTGCTATTCATAATTTGAGGAGGCGTGTTTCGGAACCAGTTTCGAAATTGAAATTGTCCTCAGAAAGAAAGTCTGAAACTAAAATCGAAAATATACGAATATACCCGGTTAGACAACGACCTCAAATACCCTATGCAAAAGAAAATCATTTTAAAAGTTTGAAATGCAAACGAGAAATTTTGAAAGAAATCTGTCATTGATTTAATATTTGCTTGGGAGTGTCTTCGTGTTATTAGAATATGCTTTTAAATATCGGTCTTACAATACCAAAAAGAGTTTGGTGTTATCAATGGGAGATTTAAAAATTTACATCCTGTAGGCTGATTTTATTCGCGTTTACACTGTACCTTCGAAGAGTTTATGAAACCAGAATTAAAATCTCTTATTTCTGTGTAAAATATGAATGTAATAAACGCATTAAGTGACATTTGTATCCAAATGAATACAATGTGTTCTAGCCACTAGTATTAGTATAGATACTATGACCGACATTTAATTTCGGCTGCCCGTATTAAAAAAAAAAAAAAAATAAAAAAAAAATAAATCTTTATATAATAAACAGTATGAAGTGGAAGTTTAAGATTGGCCCGTTGTGCATAAAACCTTTTGACCAGCAGTTTTCTTATATTCACATGAGCCTTATGTATCCAAATGGCTAAAAATTAATTGTTATCTCAATAACACGTAAACATATAATATTATGCATTACAAATATTTTATTTTTCATTAATACACATTTATGAAACGTTAATGAAAATAGCGGCCAAATATATATATATTTAAATGTGTAAATATTAAATTATTATTTAAATGTATAAATTATTTAACTATAGATATTTTTGTAGCGTGTTAATCAGCAAATAATTTCAAATTTTTAAATTCTTGATACTGATCCTAAAGTTAGCATCCCTTCGAAAAATGTCTTCATAGACCAAGGCCTACCCAGTATATTGATATATCCCCCATTTGGTTTCGTTAGTCTCTAGACTCTAGAGCTTTTATGCTAAAATTCATTCATTCTTGTAACTTTTCTATAGATATTATGTTGTTTACATTTAAAATGTCTAAAAGAAAAAATTATATTTTACGCGTATATTCAGTCTCTCAAGTTTAGGCTTTTTTATTTCACGATTTTTCTCTACTAGCGATAAAGCGAATAATTGTGAATAAAGCGAAATATTATTGAATAAATATTTTTAGGAAATCTATGAATCATTAACCAGAAAAAACAAAACATCGACACTTAAAAATTTAAAACAAACTTCTTTTTCATGCTTTTTGCCCAGGATAAGCATATTTTTAGATATATTGCTCTAAAATATGTCTTTGGAAAGAAAATATGTTGAAAAAGGCATGATCTCATACGCATACTCATCTGATTCGCAATATGAACAAACACACTTAGTTGTTACACTTGCCTTCAAAACACGTAATATTTTATGAGTGTACTTGCGTTACGAAAAAAATTTCTTGTGTTTGAAAAGCTTACATTTTCGTGACTAAACTAACCCAAATAAATTGTCAATCCTCCTTCGGATTCTATTCATTCACGTCATATAGTCGGTATTGGGAAATGTGTTTTTCATTCTTGATATATACATACATACATACACACACACATATATATATATATATATGTTTGTGTTTGTGTATGCATATATGACCTCGCAATGAAATTTATGCTGTAAATATGCTTAATCGTAAAAGGCACTTCAACTTAATATTTGTCAATAGATATATTTTGTTATATCATGGTTATATTCATAAATTGTATTATTATTATTTTTTATCTTCATTGCTATTTTGATCTCCGTTGTCTGACTTGAAAGGTTTTGTTTTGTCGGAATTAATTTTGCTAGCGGGTTAGTATCAGAATTAAAAGAAAATTTCTAATTCATTAATGTGCTTAATAAAGGCATATTAAGAATATGGTGTTGTGCACTGCATGTTCTCTGTTTGTTTATATTGAAAAGACAATGAAGAAAATTCACGAAATCTTAACATTATATAACCAGCTACTTATTAAACTAATTACTTTATTTGAAATAATTAATCTAAAGTACATTTCGATAATGAATTGTTTGTCCATTACAAATTGCTGTTGACATTTTGATTTGATAGAAGTTTGTCTTAAACGATTTCATGTTGCATTGATATTAATCTGCACGTGTTACATTGAAATTAGTACAAAATTAATATTTTTTTGGATGTTATCTTTGCAAATCACAAATGTGCCCTTAAATACAAAATACTTTTTCGGGTATTTAGAGGTACAATCACAAAGAAATCTTCATTAACACATTCGTAAATGTTTTTAAATATTCTAAATCAGGATCTAAACAACCCATTTGAGTTGATAATTTACCTGCAAAAATATTATATCTTTGGCTTGACTTGATTTATACAGGGTTCGTACGGATCAGGGAATTTTCCAGGAGTTTCACCAGTATTTTCTTTATAGAAAAAGAAATCTAGGTTAAACTCGAGAAACTTCGACTTCTTTTAAGGAGAGATTTTCTGTAAGAAAATACTGGTACCAAAGAATTTCCTGGTCGCAAAATTCCAGGAGCCGTACGAACCCTGTTTATAGATGATTGCTTTATTTGTGAGATTTTAATATTCAAAACAATCATTTTCATATCAACCAAGTTTTCAGAGACATATTAGTAATTCTGAAATATATCTCAGTCGGAAAATATCAGTCAGGTTTATCTGTCTGGTTTAAAAAGCATGAATATACGACGATCTTAGGCGTTTTTTCCAGAAAAGGTATAGTTTTATTTTTATGGTTTTGACATCTTTAAAACAATAGCGATATTGTTTTGATATGAATATATTTCTCATTTACTGATATGTTTCGATAAAGATGGTTGTTATGAAAGATTGCTTAAAAAGTTTTAAATTCTTTCTTCCGAAAGCGATGCGTCTCTCATACCATTTGGTAGTTCATTGAATGCCCTTATTTTCTGTGATGGCCTTCAGGAGGCGCTTCACTTTCATTCGGATGGCCTTTAAAAACCTTAGAACATTTATCTTTCAAGGCCTTATAGACCAAAAAAATCATCACTTGAACAAGATCGGGAAGAGAAGGAATGTGATCCATGACTGTGACAACTCTTTTTCATCATAATCTCTTTTGAGTTTTATTGAGACAGGATATTCTCCTGCTGCTAAGGCGAAACGTAGTTTGCATATAGCTGCTCTTTAAACTTGATAATTTTATTAGTTTTAACTTAAGAGGCTACTTCACTCAGGCGAAAACACCCGCTCGATAATGTTAATCCTACGGGGAAAATATTTTACGATATCTCGTTCGCATTTCAATATTTTTAAATGATTGTTTTTTTTTTACATTGGATAGCTGAGGTCAATCTCTATGCACGCTCCTTTGTAGTTTTTCGATTTTTGTTGCAGATTTTTTTTTTATTATTGAAGAAACTTTCACTTTCGAAACCGGTTCCGAAAGTGAAAGTGTCTTAATAATAAAAAATTGTGATCAAAATTGAAAAAGTACAAAGGAGCGTACATAGAGATTGATCTGAGCTATTCAATGCCAAAAAAAAAAAAAAAAAAAAAAAAAAAAAATCATTTAAAAATATATTGAAATGCGAACGAGATATCATAAATTATTTCCTCCATAGGATTAACATTAGCGAGCGGGTGTTTTCACCTGAGTGAAATAGCCTCTTAACCCTTTCGGGTCCACATATATATATAGGTTTTTCCTTAGTTTTTTTTTTTGGGGGGGGGGGGAGTTACTTTTATGTTTAAAAGTTTAAAGTAGCTATTCAAATGACAAAAGTTACGGTTTACTGAAATTTAACGAATATTTTATTTACTGAAATTTTTGCGTACTGTATTAATATGACAATAGTCTATGGAAGAATTTTCAACGTCTGAAGGATGTCGTATTACATCAGGATAAAATGGAAATAACATCTTTCCAGATTTTTATATTTTTTATTCCAAAAATATAGGTTTAGACAAATAGGCCTTATTTTAAATTTAAAGAAGGAAACGAATGTTTGAAATAAAAGAATCACCAACGGAGTAATGAGATTAAAAAAAAATTCCGATTTTTTTTTCTGTTTTATTAATAAATGCTGAAACATAAACTAAGTAAAAATAGTGAATGCGTAGATATATGCTATTATTACTACAAGCTGATCATAACAGAAATAATTGTTAAGACAAAATAATAATCAATGTTATTTAGAAATGTTCTGTTAAAGATACCAGGTTTGACCGCTTTAATAAAGATTCATCTCCTTACATTGGTGAATTTTCAGGACGCATTTTTGATTAAATCCAGTGCATTTTCAACATGGTAAATTATTTACGAATTTTTAATCATCGAGATGGTCTATGTTTTTAACTGCGTCAAAAACGTAATAGGATTTGACAAGGCTCTTGACAACGGTACTAAGTCAACGTTATAATGTTTTTCCTTTTCTTAATATCGAAGAATCCCTAAATGTAACTTACATTTCAAGAATCGTGAACATTTTCCCACATGAAAACGAATTACATAAAATGTGGAGGAGATTTTATTGTGGGTACTTTTGCTCACGAAGTAGTACATAGACATTTATATATAATCAATATTTTAATTATATCATTTTTATATTTAATCTCGTGTGAGTCCATCACGAGTTTTCCGGGCTACAGAACATAGGTAAAAAACAATTTTTATTGAAAAGTCTAATAGATTTTTTATATGTTATGCATTCGTTTTGATTGCCCAATAACAACACACAAAAAGGATTTTTATATGAAAATAATCAATGTATTCAAAGAACGTTTTGAAATTTATTAAAAGCTATACTTTCGTATTCACCTCACACCAGGAGTTAATAGCCAAATAAAACGCCAATGATCGCTACTTACAGCAGACTTTTTTATTCTGATCATTTCAGAGGCTTAAATGCGTAGTTCAATTAAATGTCTGTTAAATTTGTGTTTTATTTATATTGTTTTATTCATTTATTGATGATTTTTTATTTCGTTATGGAATATTAGACGGAAACAAATGCTGAAATATTTATGTTGTTTTAAGTACGCGCAGTTTAGTCTTTCTAAGACATATATTTTTTAAAAAATCATGCTTGAAAATTATTTTAAAAATGAGTAAATTGAGATACAGGTTTCAAACAATTTCCATTTTAAAGAAAAACAAATTTCCCTATTCGACGGTGTAAAAACTGAAATTGTGCGATGTTTAGAAGTTTAAAAAATTGGATTAAAAGCGAAATTTATTGGACAGGTGTTACCACCGTCAATATGACATGAGCTTGATTCACGGACATGTTTTTGCTTTATAATATAGATATATTAAATGTATAAATGATATATTGTATTTACTCACATGCGTTTTGAGCCTCTTGACATCTTTTATGAACTTTTTATTTAATGAAACCTTGGAGTGATAAAAAGCCACTCCAAGATTAAAAGGCATTAAAGAGAAATATAATATTTTAATAAATAAACACTAAATATTAATTTTACTGCGATACACGTACGAATCTTTTAAAAGTGATATTTTGAAACAAAGACAAAATTATTCTTTTGAATTATTCGTAGGCAATAATAATAATAATAATAATAATAATAGGAAAATACGTTTACGAGAAATTGTTACTTCAGTTATGTCTTATTTATCTTAAGAAAATTTTGTTAGGCTCTATTATTGTTATTTTTTTTCTTTTGGTCTTATAACTTCATCGTTGTTTGCTCATAAAATTAAAAATAATTTATGTAAAAGTGTTTCTGAAAATTTTCTTTTAAAAAATTATGTATTGTGCATTATATTTTTTAATTGTGTTACAAATATATAATTTTTAGAAAACAGAGCAAAAATTAATTTTCCGATTTAAACTATTTTTCATACACTGAGAGAAATGTTTTCTTGAAAAATGTCTTTTATCACTATGTTGTTTTGCGCCTTAAAATTCTCAGTGACACATAGGAAATTAAAAAAAAAAAAAAAAAAATCTGCAAAATAGTAACAGTTTATAGAACCTTTCCGAACATTTTTATAGAATACCTTGGATTCAGATAAATTTCTGAAACAATAGAATCAACTGGTTTCGAACACTGGACTTCCCGTTTCAAAACTGGAGGAGTTATTTCTGCTACATTACTCAGTTATACTCTGTCACATTTCTTTGGTGATTTTCCGTATACAATCAGATGCAAAGTAGATTGAAAATGGTTTAAATGGTATTTCAATCGGAAGTGTCGTTTGGAAGGTACCGCGTTCGGAAAGAAAAAAAAATGTAAAAATATGAAAAGGAAAATCATATCAAGTTTCTAACTTCTAAAAAGATTTCAAGAAGTAATGATGAGGTATGACTTAATGTTGTTTATCATTTCAAACATTTGGCATGGTAACTATGTATGATTGATCTTCTAAAATTTGAATTTTCCATTTTTAGTAACTAGTTGTTCGAGTTATCATAATTTTAAGGCTGCTCTTCAGTAAACTTCCCGATTCCCCTCGCTAATGTTATTCCTATGGGCGTAGGATGCATTCGTATTTTTAAAATATCTCCTCGGAAAATTAACATTTTTAACTTCTGCTTTCTGTGTCCTGTTCTTAAAGAATGTCTCTTTTTTTCTTAGTTATCAAAATATTTCTAAATTATGTGCTTAATTTATATTTTTATGTGTTAAAATCTTAGCGAAACTGAATAAGATTTTAACGTTTCATATAAAATTAAGTATATATTTTAGAAACAAATTGACAACTAAGAAAAAAAGAGACATTCTTTAAGAATTTGACACAGAAAACCGAAGTTAAAAATATTAATTTTCCGAGGAGATATTTTAAAAATACGAATGCATCCTACGCCCATAGGGATAACATTGGCGAGGAGAATCGGGAAGTTTACTGAAGAGCAGCCTTAACTGTAATTTCAACAACATGAAATCCTAAAATTATAACAAATGTTCATAATTAGATTATGAAATCTGATATTTTGATTGTTATGATGAAAAATATGGCGCCCTCAAAAATCTTTTTCTAGACGTTCTTTTTTTTTCCTTCCTTCCGTAGCCTTAGCTTGACAACCAAACTAAATCTCCTGTTCGTAGAATCTAATCGACACTTCTAATTTTAAACCTGTAATAAAGGCAATGCGTTAGGATAAATGGCGAATAAGATAAATAATGTTGTAAATTTGCACATCAGGGTCCCTACGCAGGTCACATTTTTATTTTGAGCTCATTTTACTTAATATCTAAAATCTTACAATCTGTAATTTCTTATCTATCATATTAGTATTACTGCAAATAAGAATACAAATATTTTTAGGAAATATAGCTGTTGTAAACTGTTATGTTAAATTCAATTTCATGCACTGTTGCTCTAAGATTTTGGATTATTTTTGTAAAGCTATTTTTTAAAGAAAATGTACTTTTTTCGAGGTAGTTGGGGATGAAAAACCTTTTTTTGTTAGTTTACAATCTAAATCTGCAGAAATTGTATCATTTCTGTAATTTATGAATGTAAAAACCAGGACTTAATGTAGTTTGCTTTACTAAGAATATTTATGAATCCAGATCACTAGCACTCAACCTTTCTTAGGCCATGCCCCACCTAAGCATGTCTAAAATCATCATCCCCCTCCCTCCCTGCCTGTAATATATAATGCTTGTTATTTAAAAAATAAACACATATTCGAATGGTATAAATCTAAACCAGCCATTAACAATGAGAAATGCAGCAGCATTCGTCACTTAGCACTTTTTTTAACCAATGAAAAACAGGTTAAATGTCTGTCAAAGTTTTGTTTTTGACAAAAATTTCTATAAACTCAAAGAAGCCATATATCTCCACCTTTACATTATGAATGTTTTCAAATCCAAACTGGCTAATTTCTGACATATTTTCTAATTAATTTTTGTTCGCAAATACATGAAATTGAAAGATATGCTTTTATTCAGAAACTGTGTAATCGAAAAGATTTTTCCAATCTTAGGTAAAGGCAGAAGATTTTTAGAAAATACTGTCAAATTTGGCGTTTTGAACTGACTTTCCGGAGGCGGCAACGTGAGAAAAGAAAAAAAAATGATGTCGTGAAACAATAATCGCTTGTAACTCAAGATGGGATTCATTTATCAGAAATGAACAACTGTTCCATTCCAAACCAATTCAATAATCATTCCTGCAAGTGTCATTCTTTTTGAGTTTCAAAATTAATCAGAAAATATGTCACAAAGTTTCGCGTAGTTCAGCAAGGAAATATATATCTATTTTTGAGAACCCCTTAAGAATTTTGTTGTTCCTTGAGCAATTTACGTCAGTAAGAAACGAAAATTTTTATATAGTCTGCATTTTTATTTTCACAAAAATTCTTGAAAAGACGCCCACATTAGGTATTAGCTCTGATACATTTCCTAAGTTGTCTGTAATTAGTATAATAACAAATATATTCTTACGGTAACATTATTTCTGTATAAATATTTGGTTTATAATGCAACACGATTTGTTTGCTAGAAATTGTTAAAATTAACGATTGAACTTATTAGTGTTATTTCTCGATATCTATTATTGTCGTTATTCTGTTTATTTTACTTTAAATTCAATCATTTTAAATGACATTTTTTTTTAAAAATGTCACTAATTCTCTTGACATGCTAGACAATACAGTTCCGTTTAAAATATTGAAATCCAATTCCAAAATGTGAAAGACAAATGTCCGATGTCTTCTGAACGAATGAAATATATTTTACTGAAAACGATACAGCTAATTCCATATATTTAAAAACCGTATCCCTCGAAGTTCAAACCAATCGGATAATTCTTACATCCAGTAATGCTGAATAGACATATATAAAACAAATAACAAAGAGAAATTACTTAAGAAGATTAACTAAGACGAGGACGGTATCAAGGGCCTCACATAAGTATTAGAATACATTATTTACAGTCTTGGTCAGTTTTTAAATGCTTTTAATAACGTAGGGCAGATTCAAACTCGTGAAATAGTTTAGTATGATAATGTAGAAGTTCTTATAGTTCATATAACTAACCAACTAACCTGTTTTTCTTTTCACCTGCAATCTAGAGTATATAAAAATACTCAAAAAGTGATTAAATTCAAATAGATTATTAAATAGTTCTACAATATGTTTCATAATGAAAAGGTCACTGTATTATTTATAATTTAATTTAATTAACTAAATTTCAGCTTGATAAAAAAAAAAAAAAATCATTTTATTTCTTTGTCTGTCTAGTAATCAACTCGCATACTCATTTTTCAGAAATGTTCGAACTAGACAAAATTTTAACCCAAATTAGACAATAGAAATTTCCTTAATAAAAATGTCTCGAAAACTTCAGTATATTTTTTTATCAGTATAATATAAAATTTCAAATACATTGTGGCTACTTCTAGATGCTTTTAAATGACTTTTTTATAATCAAAAAAAGTTTAGTACGTAAAAATGTTTATTGAAGTGCTATTTGTTTTTTGTTTTCATACGCGAGCTACACTACAAAAAAAAAAAAAAAAAAAAAAAAAAAGCGCGGCAGCGTATTACTGTTTATTTTACTGTTTATTACTGTTAATTTTACGGTATAATACTGGCAGCTGGGGTAACGGTATTATACTGTAAAATCAACAATTTTTATTTTTCAGTAACTGATCGAATCGTGCTTATGATTCCTATTTCTGTGTCACTCAGTTCGCGTTATAATTTATGTAGAAATAATGGGTTTGGGGTCGTAATTATATTTGAGTATATATTTGAATATTTATAATGTAGACTACACTGTGTTTACATTTAGAATGACCACTATTTACGGGAAATGGATCATTCGAGACAATAGTCTTGTTGCTGTATAGGTCTCAAAGCAAACCCTTCTCCCCTTCTTAAATCTAAATCTAAATATGTCAATAATTTTTCAGATTATATTTAATTTTCGTCGTATTAATATTTATTTAATATTAAGAAATTTCAATACTATATATGTGTCCCCAATATGTGTTGAATAATCCCAATATATGTTGCACATTAGTTCTGTAATTGTACTTTTTAACGCAAGCTACTTTTACATGCGAAATTTAAATTATACATCGCTTGCATTTTTGCTATAATCTATGCAGGATATTTCTTCCTTGGTAGTATAATCCCAGCTAATAAATTTTATTTATTGTTCAGTGTAAAATAATACAACAATACAACAGTCGTTTGCGATATACAATGAATCTGGGCAGGACCGTGCGAAGAGAAAACTGCACCCGGGCAAAGTTTCAATATGGCGCCCCCCTTCCCTTCTTTTTGTGACAGGTAACACAAAACTGATAAAGTACAGAAACAGAAATAAATTCTATTGAATAAATTTTCGCGTTTATGTTGGAACTTTAAAAGGTTTAATTTTAATTCAGAAATTGCAAACAACTAAATAGCGTAAGAGAAAATTGCACCTATTTGTTGGAGAGATCATGATATTTTGAGACAGAAAACAAAAAAAGAATGATGAAAAGAAAAAAAGAAATTCCCCAGAAAATGATCGATGACCAAAAAATGAATAAATAAATAAATTAAACCGTGGTTGGTTGTATAAATTTTGCGCCCCCTCAATTTCCGCGCCCGGGTCGAAGGCCCCTCCTCACCCCCCTCTTCGCACGGCCCTGATACTGGGAGTACTTGTAACCGCGAGACAGAGCAAATGGTATAAGAAACACAAATAGTTAAAAGAATTAACCAAAATAATTCTATTTCTTCTATAATCGTATAATTATACTCTTCGTGAAACTCACGATTATCCTGTATCGAACTCGCACGAAAGCACGCATAAGCAAAGCATCCACCCTTGGCGATCTCTAAGATAACAGTGCAACGTTTCCGTGGATGGATAAAGTAAATAAAGGATACATGAACTATTGGACGCTTCTGAGAAAAGTAAAAATAATATATTTTTAAGAGCCTATACAAATTTATTATATTACACCTACTTAAACCATAATTTGCTGTTTCACACTATATAATTTCCTCTAAAAATATAAGTTCCAGGAAATACAAAAACAATAAAAACAGCAGTTTCACAGAAAAGTAGCGGTCGGTTTTAAGCAACATTACAAAAAGACTAATAAAAGGGTAACTGGGGTACAGAAAGGGCTACGAAGAACTTCAATCTTTAATAAAAATTAAAAAACAATTTCTGAAAAGATCCTCTCTTATCCTGCTTCTTGGCAGGGTTGTATCCCAGCGATCTGATTGGATGACAAGGAGCAGCGCGCGCGATTTTTCGGTATGGGTTGTTTTTACTGGATAGGTAAACCGGACTAAATAATGAAATCGCGAAGTTTTCAGTCATTTAAACATTTGATGCAGTTTAATCTGGTTTAGTTGGAGTGCTCCGTCCGAAAATAGTCTCATTTGCCTACCGGTGGATGCGGAGCTTCCGCAAAATTTTCTTCTCGGCAACTTTTCTCTCCATGGAATATAGAGCATTAGTAACTAAAATTGTTTGTCTCGTTGTGGAAGATCTTATTTCCCTGTGATAATGTCCATCAGATTTCAGAGGTAAGGATAATTAAACATTTTTTTAGTTCTTTAAAAAAATAACACAGAAATTTTGGAAAGTAAATTATTAAATTGAAAAGAGTCAGAGAAATCTGTCCATTGCTATTTTATTTTTATTTACACAAATTTTATTTTAATTGCTAATTTTTTGTATCATTTTATTAAATTATTTTTGTTATTTACCTATAATGTAGATTATTTTGTTTCGATATACTGGATATTTCCGTACTTCATATTTCGAGCATTTAATGATTTTTATATATATATTTTTTTAAGTAGCTCATCTCGGAAAGTGTATCTTATACATTGGATTTTATTTGTACAATAAATTAAGTAAAAATAATTTGATAATTAACTTTAAAATATTTTAGGTTGTCTAGAAAGTAATAATAAAAGTTGAATATTTTGATAATTACACTGTTATTTACGTTTTATTATTTATATATAATTTGTTAAAAAGCAAAGACAAGAAGACGTTCTAACTGAAAATAAATAAAATATACATAAAATAAAAAATAGCAATTAATAATATAACATCTGAATAAATATGTAACGTAAAACATATTCTTACATATTTCAATGTACGTAAGTAATTTGTTGAATACTACGAAAGGCAAAAACATTAAAAGTTCTAAATAAATAAGATAAAATTTATAACGCAAAAGAAAAAGGCTTTATTAATTTAGTTTAATTCTCAATTTCAAAGTAAATTATTAAAGTGAAAAGAGTCAGAGAAATCTGTCTATTGCTATTTTATTTTTATTTACACAAATTTATTTTTAATTGCTAATTTTTGTATCATTTTATGAATTTATTTTTGTTATTTACCTATAATGTAAATTATTTTGTTTCGATATACTGCATATTTCCGTACTTCATATTTCAAGCATTTAATGATTTTATATATATATATATATATTAAGTAGCTCATCTCGGAAAGTGTATCTTATACATTGGATTTTATTTGTATAATAAATTAAGTAAAAGTAATTTGATAATTAACTTTAAAATATTTTAGGTTGTCTAGAAAGTAATAATAAAAGTTGAATATTTTGTTAATTACACTGTTATTTACGTTTTATTATTTATATATAATTTGTTAAAAATCAAAGACAAAAAGACGTTGTAACTGAAAATAAATAAAATATACATAAAATAAAAAAAATAGCAATTAATAATATAACATCTGAATAAATATGTAACGTAAAACATATTCTTACATATTTCAATGTACGTAAGTAATTTGTTGAGTACTACAAAAGGCAAAAACATTAAGCAAAGACAAGAAGACGTTCTAACTGAAAATAAATAAAATATACATAAAATAAAAAATAGCAATTAATAATATAACATCTGAATAAATATGTAACGTAAAACATATTCTTACATATTTCAATGCAAGTAAGTAATTTGTTGAATACTGTAAAAGGCAAAAACATTAAAAGTTCTAAATAAATAAAATAAAATTTATAACGCAAAATAAAAAGGCTTTATTAATTTAGTTTAATGCTCAGTTAATTTTGGAAAGTAAATTATTAAAGTGAAAAGAGTCAGAGAAATCTGTCCATTGCTATTTTATTTTTATTTACACAAATTTATTTTTAATTGCTAATTTTTGTATCATTTTATTAATTTATTTTTGTTATTTACCTATAATGTAAATTATTTTGTTTCGATATACTGCATATTTCCATACTTCATATTTCCAGCATTTAATGATTTTATATATATATATTTTTAAGTATCTCATCACGGAAAGTGTATATTATATATTAGTTTTTATTTGTATAATAAATTAAGTATTCGTAATTTGATAATTAACTTTAAAATATTTTAAGGATGTCTAGAAAGTTATAATAAAAGTTGAATATTTTGTTAATTACACTGTTATTTACGTTTTAATTTTTATATATAACTTGTTAAAAAGTCACGACAAGAAGACGTTCTAACTGTAAATAAATAAAATATACATAAAATAAAAAAAATAGCAATTAATTGTAACGTAAAAAAATATTCTTACAAATTTCAATCTACGTAAGTAATTTTTTGAATATTACAAAAGGCAAGGGATAATAATAAATACCGTGCATCAGACTTCAGAGGCAGGGATAATTATACATTTTTTTAGTTCTTTAAAAAATAACACAGAAATTTTGGAAAGTAAATTATTAAACTGAAAAGAATCAGAGAAATCTGTCCATTGCTATTTTATTTTTATTTACACAAATTTATTTTTAATTGCTATTTTTTGTATCATTTTATTAATTTATTTTTGTTATTTACCTATAATAGAAATTATTTTGTTTTGATATACTGCATATTTCCGTACTTCATATTTTGAAAATTTAATGATTTTATATATATACATTTGAAGTATCTCATCTCGGAAATTGTATGTTATACATCGGTTTTTATTTGTACAATAAATTAAGTATAAGTAATTTGATAATTAACTTTAAGATATTTTAAAGTTGTCTAGAAAGTAATAATAAAAGTTGAATATTTTGTTATTTACACTGTTATTTACGTTTTATTATTTATATATAATTTGTTAAAAAGCAAAGACAAGAAGACGTTCTAACTGTAAATAAATAAAATATACACAAAATAAAATATAGCAATTAATAATATAACATCTGAATAAATATGTAACGTAAAAAATATCCTTACAAATTTCAATCTACGTAAGGAATTTGTTGAATACTACAAAAGGCAAAAGATAATAATGTCCATCAGACTTCAGAGGTAGAGATAATTATACATTTTTTTTAGTTCTTTAAAAAATAATACAGAAATTTTGGAAAGTAAATTATTAAACTGAAAAGAGAAAATTATTAAACTGAAAAGAAATCTGTCCATTGCTATTTTATTTTTATTTACACAAATTTATTTTTAATTGCTAATTTTTGTATCATTTTATTAAATTATTTTTGTTATTTACCTATAATGTAGATTATTTTGTTTCAATATACTGGATATTTTCATACTTCATATTTCGAGCATTTAATGATTTTATATATATTTTTTTAAGTATCGCATCTCGGAAAGTGCATCTTATACATTGGTTTTTATTTGTATAATAAATTAAGTAAACGTAATTCGATAATTAACTTTAAAATATTTTAAGGTTGTCTAGAAAGTAATAATAAAAGTTGAATATTTTGTTAATTACACTGTTATTTACGTTTTATTATTTATATATAATTTGTTAAAAAGCAAAGACAGGAAGACGTTCTAACTGTAAAAAAAAATATATATATATACATAAAATGAAAAAAAAAAGCAATTAATAATATAACATTTGAATAAATATGTAACGTAAAACATATTCTTACATATTTCAATCTACGTAAGTAATTTGTTGAATACTACAAAAAGCAAAAACATTAAAAGTTCTAAATAAATAAAATAAAATGTATAACGCAAAAGAAAAAGGCTTTATTAATTTAGTTTAATGCTCAATTATTTTTTTTAACGGAAAACTTTCCAAATTTTCTAACTCTGTGTTTTAAAATTCACTTTAAAAACCGGATAATCATGTATTTATTCTGATAAGATTGTTCACAGAAATGATATTATTCTGAAAATATGACTTGTACATTTTTCTGAAATGTAAAATTATACATTAACACATACTTATATATGTGTTGCAAAAGAAATTTTTCATTTTATTTTGTATCTGTTTGTTCATTTTTGAGGTAAAATCAATTTTACGATGAAACTTAAGAAAACAAATAAAATTTCAGATGAATTATTGAAAATTGCAGAATGATTGCTGTGATATAGGTGCAAATTTACAATCCCATAGCTACCAGCTTTTACGCTTTTTTGTTACCAATAAAATTTAATAGTCAATTGTACTTTATTCAATGACCAACATCTGCAATCAAATAAAGCAAAATTTCTTTTAAATTTTAGTAATAAAATGAAAAACGGAAAGTTGAAGTTGGAAGCTATGCAGTTCCGAAGTAGAAAGATTAAATTAAATTCACCCAGTCCATGAGAGCGTGTTTAACACTTTGTACTCAAAGAGTTTAAACCCCAAACTTTTACAATTATCTACTTTGTTAACCAACATTTGTTTATTTTAATACAGCAGCATCGATTTTCTGACACATCATTTTCATATTTAAAAAAAAAAAAAAAAAAAAGCTTTTATGTGTGACATCCATGTCAAATTTAGGTGTATAAGTGTCAGACACGCCCACGGCCGACCCCACAGATTGGGCGTATTACTAATGGCACCTTAGCACTAACTTTACTAATTTTTCAATTCTGAATTGATGAATAGAAAGTAATTCTATGAAAGTATGTTAAGGAAAACATGCTTAACATTTATTTATTAATTTATATTGTTTATATATATATATATCGCAGAAATTGAATACTATTACAATTTGTTTCTTCGTTAAAAAGAAGTCATTTAAAAGAAATGACTGTATAAATGATAATGTACAGAATACACTTGAATTAATACCAGGGGTAGTACTTGTCCTGAAATTCCTGATATTCCTGAAAAAAAAAATAAAAACGTCCTGAAATGTCCTGAAATATGGTAGTCTGTCCTAATATTCCTGAAATTTTACAAGTTTTGTGCTATATCGGCATTTGAAATCATCAAATAGGGGTAGGTGTACCTTTTTACTGATTCAAAACTTTCATGAAAGTCACAATTTTCTTCAATCTATCATTAAAAATAGTGATTTTCATCAATTTGCACAAAAAATATCGCAATTTTTGGTGATCAGTTACCAAAACACGCAATTTTTATTGATTAGTCATTTAAAAATTTTGCTGTTTTCGTCTCCCAGTCACAAAAGAAAAAAAAAAATCCCATTTTTTAATAATCAGTTATAAAAAGAGAATCTTTTGCAATTTTCGTCCGTCAGTGAAGAATAAATAGAGATTTTCGTCCTTCAGTAATGCAAAAATCGCAATTTTTTAGCAGCTTGGTCAAAGGGTTCTGGTAAAATCACTTTTCTTTTAAATGTATACTTTAACAAAAAAAAAAAAAAAAAAATGTGTATGTAGTGTGCTATTTATGGTAATAAAATGTATTGAAGAGGTAGTTAAGGGTTTTTTTGGTTAGAATGCCAAGCGAATGTGTCCTGAAATTGTCCTGAAATATCGAAAAAAGTATGTCCTGAAATATAATCTAGGGCTAGTACTACCCTGTAATACATTTTGTTTAGGAAGAATCAGAAAAACCGGAAATATGTTTGTGACTTTGTGAAACATTGCTTCTGTTTACAACCGAATTTTCTACAATGAATTTTAACCATTCATTTCTTTTTGCTCTTTAAATCCAAGTTCGCGTTAAATCTAACTCGCTATAACCGAGTTGAACTGTATTTTTGCGTACCATAGAGTTGTTCCGAACTGTTGAAAAGGCAACACAAAATACAAAAAAGCGTACAACTTGAACATCCAAGAAAATATAACATTTAATAGAGTTTTTGCAAACAATTGATTAAACTTAATCTTTTTTACAAAGAAGACTATTTTCTGTACATTAAAAAGTCAATATGATTTAGATATATTTTCCTAGAGCTCAGTAATTTTTATTTTTCTTCTTCTGGAATTTTTCAAGTGGTTAGAAAGATAGGCAAATGTCTTTGGGCAATTTATTATTAAAATGCTACTCATTCCAAATAGGCAAGTAATGAACAATTTTTTTCTAAAATACTGAAAATCGATAGTAATTTTATCATTAAAATCAATTTTTTGGGTGAATTTTCTTATTATCAACCTAGTTCATTTTATAATAAAACCACTAGTATATTTTCGTAAACGGATAAATGCTGAATTACTATAATATAAAACAAGAAAGAAAAATCATGCCTCAAGCATAGTTTGTGTAACTCTATCCAACATTTCCAAAATACTTTAAAGAATCTTTACCGTTTAATAAAATCTAATGTCTGATGTATAAGTAAACCATTTAGAAAATGCATAACACATTTAAAAATCCAATTTAAGGAATTACCAATAATATTCGGAAAAATATCCGAATTCTTTTGTGCATCCTATATATGATGTATGGATTTGTATATATACTACATAGAATGCTGAAATTTAGTTCAGTTTGGAAACACAAGGCACAGTTGAAAAGTTCCCTTCAGCAATTTCCGTCAATGAACGCATGTGTACTCGAGATGTTTTGTGCTTCCCTGTATATGATCTATAGAATTTATACACACCAAGTACTAGGCAAAATATTAGTTAAATTTAAAATTGTGTACCGCAACTGAAAATACACTTCCAGCAATTGTTATTATTAACAGACAGTATTTTAACCGGATAATTTTGAGTGTCCCTGTAAATGGACGGTGAATGCTATGCACACAATATTTTATATTAAGCCTTTTGTAATTCACCTCAGTTATATATATCAATTTCAATATGTTTGAAATAGTGAAACTTTATTAAAATAAACCGCAAACGATTTCCCCCATAGACCGTAATGTAACGGAATTCTTTTGAGTGTCCCTGTAAGGGAATTATACGTGCTAGGCACACCATATTCTGTAGTAAGCCTCTTGTAGGGCATCTCAGTGATATATATCAATTTTAATACGTTTGAAATAGTGTAAATCATTAAAATAAACCGCAAAGGATTTTCCACATAGATTGTAATGTAACGGAATTATTTTGAGTGTCCCTATAAAGGAACTATAAGTGCTACACATTTCATTTTCAATACCGAACATGCCATAGTAATCCTCAACAACATGTATTATTTGTATGACAATCCCAGTATATGTACCCGAGTTAGAGCACGGGCAGACAGCCAACCCGAATTCAAAAACACTTTTCAACTAGGTTGGAAAGTGTTAAAAAGCAATAACTGCTAGACAGTGACATAGTAATTTAAAAACTATAGGATAGACTCAATCAGTCAATGGAAAGTATTTGATATAAAAATATACAGAATAAAAGTAGTGTTGGAATGTCACGTAATCGTATTTCTTGTCACAATTCATAAGAGTTAAAACTCCCGAAACTACTAGAAATATTATTTGCAGTTATAATAATATATAAAAAATTAAACTACGGCCTGAAAATTTGAAATATTAAATAAAATGAGTTGAAAATAAATATGCGACTTGCAGAGCTGACGGTGAAGACCTTCAGATTTGCTAATCAGAAATGTAATCAATAATAGGGCATCCAATCTGGGATTCCCAGGCTACAAGATATAGGTAAAAATAAATTTTTCTGTATTGAAACTTTAATAGATTTTTAACTTTTTTTTTTTTTTTTTTTTTTAAGATTGACCATTAACAGCACCAAACAAGAACGAAAAATCATGAATTTTGAAAACGCATAACATATTTAAAAATCCAATTTCAGGGATTACCAACGATATTCGGAAAAATATCCGAGCTCTTTTGTGCAACCTTGTATATGATCTATATATTTGTATATATACTAATAGAATGTTAAATTTTATTTCAGTTAGGAAACGCGTAGCACAATTTAAAATTTCCCTTCTGCAATTTTCGACAATATACGGAAATGTACTCGGAAACTTTTGTGCTGTCCTGTATACAATCTATACATTTTATACATACTAGGGTGGGACGAAATTTTTTTTTTTTTTTTTTTTTTTTTTTTTCGCTATACCGCGGAAAACTTGGCTTTAGGGTTGCTTAGCAAAAAAAAAAAAAAAAAATTACATTTTAAGTTTTGCGGCAGCGCAACGCATATGAATTTATTGAAAAGCAATAGTTTTCTTTCTTTTTTTAAAGCTATAAAAGAAAAAAAAACCGCTATGGTGAAAAATCTTTAAAAGAAAGATATAAAAATACATTATAATAAAAAAAGAAGCAAAATTACTTCATTTGAGGTAGCGCAAAGCATTTAAAAAATCCTTAAATTAACGCATTCAAGTTGTGTTCACTCAGCGAATGTTGGCCGGATTGTAGGCTGGGTCTTTTTTTTCTTTTTTGATTCGCTATACCGAAAAAGACTTGTGTCTAGGGTAGCTAAGTAAAATGCAAAAACAAAATAAATAAAATTTTACTTCTGGTGGTAGCGCAAAGGCCTAAAATTTGAGAAAAAAACGCGAGTTTTAGGCCAAATTTTCTCAAATTTTAGTTGGAAAGTGTTAAAAAGCATATTTATAGGAAAAATATCTATTTAAAAATATATGTATTTAAATAAAGTTTTGAAATGTATTAAAAGTGATACTTTCATATTACTCGCATGCCAGGAATTAATAGCCGAAGAAATCGCCAAATATTTCACTACACTGTTAAAAATCTGCAGCAAACTCTCCAGTCATTCAACCGTTTTACAGAAAACTGTTACATAACCGTAATTCATCTCTATTGTAACCAATGCGAATGCTTCATAATACGGTCAAAGAACCGTTATATAATTAAAAAAAAATCCCTGGCGGCTCGGCCTAAAGGCACAGGTAGATTTCGAAGACGCAGAACGTGGGGCGCCTGTTTATTGGGAATTGCAGAAGAAAGACCTATTTGCCATGATGCAGCAGTTGGAACCGACCACTTCGAAATTTACCTCAACCTGTAGGCAAGGAGACAGCAGAGATTTTTTTTGTTTTTATTTTATTTTATTTTATTTTATTTTTTGCCGTAAGAGTTGGTTCTATAAAAAACTTGTCAATATAAAAGTTGTAGATAATATTAAGACGATTTATAATAAATTTAAACGGCTTTGATATCTTGTGAATTGACGAAGTTATGAATTTTTTTCTTCTGAAACCCCTCCCCCCCCTCTTGGGGGCATTTTTAATGAAATCAAAAATCCTACATAAATTTTTGGCCTTTTTCCTAGAAGTAATAATAACTTTAAACTTATTCGATACGTATCATAATTAAGAAGTTGTGGGTTTTTTCTGTTTTAACAAAAAGCCCCCCCCCCCCCCTCCGTTCGATTTTGCCCATTAACGAACCTGACCTAGATTTTATGCCACTTGATTTTATGTATCAGTTTGGAAGAGATTTGTGCAAAATTATGGAAGTTATCGTGTCCATAAAAAAGTTATATAGATAGGATAGATTAGATAGATGTATAAAATTTTGAACTGGGGGTGGTTTTGGGTTCTAAGAGTCATGGTCGGTGTAGATCTGCGAAATTTTTTCAGGAATTCCAACTTAGGAGAGAATGTAATAGGTAGTATTTCTTACGAAATTTACCTAAAAGATTGAATGCCACGGCAGTTTGATGCAGATCTTTAACATTGTACATACATCAGCCTTTTTGATTGTGATAATTTCAGTTTTTTAAGCGCGTAGTTTGATTAACTGTCTGTTAAATTTATGTTTTATTTATATGATTTTATTATTTTATTTATTTATTGATGAAGTTTTAATTTCGATATGAAATATTAGCCGGAAACAAATGCTGAACTATTTATGTTGTTTTAAGTGCAAACGGGTTAATCTTTTATTATTGGCGGGCACGTGATAGAGATTGATTAAAAAAAAAATTCATGGTTGAAAATTATTTTTAAAACCATAAAATGTCAGTAAATTGAGATAGAGTTTTCAAACAAATTGCATTTGAAGGTATATTTCCTCACCCCCCCCCCCCCCCCATACACTGTTAAAATTTGCAGAAAACTGTCTAATCATTCGACCGTTTTTATAGATAACGGTCACTTTTATAACTTACTATGATAACGTAATTTTAATTAATACTAACCAATGGGAACGCTTCATGATATTGTTAAGTGACAACCATTTACAAAAAATGTTTGAGTGACTGCACTAAAAATCAACATTTTGCGAAATTTTCATTTAAAAATGCAAATTCATACAAAATCGGGTTAAAAATATAAAATCATACAAATTTGAAATTTATTTAAGGTTATTATCATGGGCCAGGGCAACGCCAGTCGGAATATATATATATATATATATATATATATATATATATATAACGACTGATGATTAAATACTCACGTGTCGCTTTGTTTTTCATTTTTCATTATCATATTTCTTTATTCCATTTCTAGTCCAATATATGATTTAATTCTTGTTATTTCATTTTTTGTTTATCATCATCTATCTCGTAAGTTTTATTTATTGAGATGTTTTCTATATTTATATTTTTTATTATAACAATTAATGCAAAATATTATTACATACCATCATTGAACAAGTTGAAATTGTACGTCAAACGTGACAAATGAGATGCGTTCGTACTATAGCTAGTTATATAAATATTTAAGATCTTGATTTTTAATCTGTGAAATGAATTATATCGTCTGCAGATTAATTTCTGTAATAAAATAAGTATCTCTGTAGCTTGACGATTAAAACTCGGAAGCTTCTATAACAAGAAAGCACCGATTTAAAAAAAAATTCAAATTTCTTAATAAATATTTTTATTAATATCTTCTAAAGTATTGATTCGATTTTCATAAAATTTGAAATGTCTCGACAAAATTCTGCAAAGATAATATATCTTATATTGCAAACCGTTTGGTTGGGTAGTTTTTGCGCTGTTATACGTAGACAAACGGATGGAAGGACGGATCAGACGACGACTATAGGTGCTTCGTATTTATATAATTACGAACGCACCTAAAACCAGATTAGGTAATTTTTGTTATAAGAATGCGTAAGCTATTTTTTTTTTTTCAAAAGTACTATATAGATTCTAGTAAGAGAAAAGTACACATTGCCAAAATCTTATTGCTTTTTGTTAAAAAAAAAAGAGCACGACTAAATAAGATAATTAAGTTTAAAAAAAAGTAATTTTTATTTTCAAAATTCTGCATTATCTGCCGCAAAATTAGTGCAGTGCAATTTATATCCGAGATGCAAACTTTTTAACGTTTTCCTTATCGAAAACCAGATGCTCATTAAACATGTTTAAATAGTGAGAGTTACCATTAAATATATAAAGTGTTTTAACTTTTTATTATTTTTTTTATTATTAAAAATTTTTAATAACAAATGTTCCAACGATGTAATTACTATGAACCTGTTCAGAAAAAAATAAATGGTCAGGCGCGTTAGTTTTTCTGTTCTCTCTCTCTCTCTTTCTTTTTATGACATCATTGTTTTTTTTAAAAATGAATTTTTTTAAAGATTTATTTTTTTATTCTCGTTTAAAAAAAAAAAAAAAATACATTTTTCAGAAATGAGTAGTTCTACAAATACGTATGAATTTGAAAATTTTCTTAATTTTTTAATATTGGGTAAAGTTTTGCACGAATTTTCTTTCAATTTTATTATAGAATAATATATAATAATGTTACACGAAAAATTTTAAAACTTGTCTTATCTTTTGCTAATAATTCTTAAAGTTATTTTCAATTTCAATCATTTTAAATTTTACTATAAAAGAAATTTGCCGATTATAAAGAAAAAAAACTAGTATCATTGCCGACAATTTAAGAACCATTAATTTTACTAAAAAAATCTTATTATTTTATAATTTTTTTAACTACTATATTTTACTGTTAAAACAGTTTTATTCCCATAGCATAAAGTTTATTTTTTTTTTTTAACTTTTTTTTCACTCTCAGCTTGGATGCTTGTATATTTCTGTAAAATCAACGGTTCAATTCCTTCTTTTCATCATCGTAAATTGTTTAATGAAATAATAACATCTCTAATTTTTATTTAAAAATTCATTAAAACTTTCTACAAATATCCATTTGTAAATTTATTATTATTGTCACTCTTTTCACTTATATCTTTTTTATTGACAATTTATCTTGCTTATTATTTAAATGTAATTCCATAAAACATGCAAAGACTAAATTTTTTTAACTAACTTAAACTTTTTTTTTTTTTTTTTTAATATTTAAAATGTGCGAAATCTCGGCCCTTTGTGGTGAAATGGTGAAAGCTGAGTTTTAAGGTAAAATGGTAAAACAGTCACGATTTCTTACGGAACAAAAATTTTGGGGCACACAGATGTAAAAAAAAAAAAAAAAGGTTTAGCGTAATGTTATCTTTCAGAAATGGACTCGAGTGATAAAATTAGAGTATAATAAACCATGTAGTACTTCTTGTAGGTAATTCTTCGTGACAGCTCCTTGATGTAGGGGGGTTAAAAGCTTTCGTTGCTTGTCTTTTTAAAATATGAAACGCGTCAATACAATTAAAGAGAACTATGTCCGGGTTCAGACCATATTTTGATCCCCGGTTAACTACCCAACGTAATGAAAGCGTTCATCAAATTCGTCGTTTTCCTCTCTTCTGTTTGAATTATAAAGAAAAGGAAAGAAAAAGTTGACTCACTGAGAATCCAAGATTCCTCCTTTTTATTGCTCACCGCTTGTCACTTAAGATTTGGAGATCACCAGTCTTCCAGTGAAATATGGAACATTTCATAATTCTTTTTTGTCCATCTGCTCCAGTTTCATTTCATTTTTTTTTTTTCCCTCACTTGTGCTAACTGCCTAATTCTGCTTCAAAACATAGGGCGTTGTTATTCAAATAGCAGGTCTTACTTTGGGCTTCAATTATTTTCACTCTTGGTTTTAAATTCCTGTTAAAAGAGAATTCAATGACTTTCTGTTCAAAGAAATACATATTTTGATTTAGGAAAGAGAATAAAAAGAAATCTTGTTTTGCATTGGAACTTCCGCTATGTAGCCGTGATATACGCCGTATTTTGATAATCGTATTTTTTCTGGGTGGATCCTTCTACCTGTGTATGAGGCATTTGCTTTCATTTATAACACAAGACTACACCCAATAAATTACTGAATTCTCCCTGTAATCGAATTCAGCGCTTTGAATAGCATTAGAAATGATTTTGTTCCAATTTGATTGATGCTGTATCTAACTCAATGGTATCACTTAGAAAGTGTGGTTGGATCTAATAGATAAACTGATGTAGTATTGAGCAGTTTGATTATGGAACATCATTGTTCAGTGGATGTTCTGATAGCTATAATACAATGTAATATGCACGTAACGCTAAAGAATTGTTTCTGCAGCGCTTTAAATACTGCTATGGTGAAAATTTACACGTTTCTCTTACGTCATCACCAGATAGTTTTCATTGTGATATCGGAGGAATGTAAGGTTTAACACGGGAAAATTTTGTAAATTATATATTTCACACATAACCGATTTATTTAATAAGGAATTGTAATCAGAAACTTATATTAGCATTGAATCAGAAAAAAAAAAAAAAAAAAAGATTATACATTAAAGTCTGACAGTGGTAACCATCATTTTTGCAATAAAGTAAAATAAATGAACTACTGTAATAGTCTTTTGTTGTTTTGATTTTGTGTATGGGGGGGGGGAGAGGGGGGAAGAGCAAAATTACATTCACAAAATTTTTATAAAGCTCATTAAAACTAAAAGTTTAGTCTTTAAATCATTAAAATATAATAATACATAAGAAAAAAATATTACAGTGTAGCTTTTTACTATTTCACACTATAAGATTGTAATTAAATAAAAGGAAAAGTGCCCAGTTAAACTGATGGCATTGAGCTCACAGGCTATTTACACTAATTGTATATTGTACTCTTATTTCAAAGAATAATGCCCCTTGAAAAAAAAATGGGGCGATTACCCACCCCCCGTTTCCCCCCTTTATACTTAACCAATGAACCTCCAAATCTAATCAGGGAAGCGCCTTGTCAGAATAAACCTCTATGCCAAATTTGAAGCAAATCGGATAATTCTGCATGAAATACCCATATATCTAAATTAAGGGGGATTAGCCTCCCATTCCCCCCCTTTATACTTAACCAATAAACCCCCAAACCTAATCAGGGAAGCGCCTTTTCACAATGAACCTATATACAAAATTTTAAGCAAATCGGATAATTCTGCATGAAAAACCCATTTATCTAAATTAAAGGAGGAGGAGTATCCCTCCGTTCCCCCCTTTATACGAACCCCCAAAACTAATCAGGGAAGCGCCTTATCAGAATAAAGCTCTTTACCAAATTTGAAGCAAATCGGATATTTCTATCAAGAGTTATCACGTTACGTACATACATACGTACGTACGTACGTACATACATACAGAACCTGCTGGCACATTAGCTCTGTGAGATAAAAACACTAATTTGAATGAATGTGAATAGTAATATAAAGGTTCTTTTAAAATGTTAAGTTATTTCAACTTCCTATAGTTTAACTATACGCTAGTCCACATTTGAAGGCCTTAAATAAATATCCTTTTTGAAGAAACAGAGCTGTCGATGAATTTATATAAGTTATCGGTCAACGTTTGAAAGCTAAAATGCTTTAAACTTTGTATATAGTTTGGTCAGAAATTTGTATGAAAACTTTATTTTTATATGATAAAATTTAGTTATTTTTAAGTACATGAATTTTTTTTTTTTATTCCTTTCAATCTTTGCCATATTTTTATAAAAGATTCTTGATATACGGTAAAATCGCCAGTAGTGAGCCACTTACGTTTAATTAATTGAATAGGGTAAATTAAATGTGGTTATTTTTTTGCTATTAGATTAACTACTATACCAATACCGGATATAGGATATGTGTTAATAAGGATTGACTGTTTTAATAACGAGGAAACGATGACAGCTATTGAGGTTATTCTTGCAAGAAAGTAATATGTGTAGTCGGGAATCTCTTTACCACGCTTCCCTGTTTTAGTTCCAAATACCATCGGTAGATAACACTGCATTATCTCAAAACTTAACAATTCTCGAAATAACCTTGCACGTTCAAATAAAAAAAAAAAAAAAAAAAAAAAAATTCGTTTTAACTGATAAACGGAATGATGAATAAAAATTGAGTAAACTTTGATCCATCTTTATCCGTTAATTTAGGCATTATGACAGTTTCAGATATCGTAACGCTATCTGTCGAGAATATTTACAATGAAAACAAAGAATCGTAGTAAGAAATTCCCGACTTTACAGATTAATTTCCTGCAAGAACACCTTCACCTGTAATCACTGTTTGTTAGTTGTTTAATTTTAAAACCGCTAATCCATTTTAGGACACCCTGTATTTTGAAATCCAAACTATTTGAAGAAATATTTACTTGAAATTCTTTCTTGTAACGCCACCGCGTGAAACAATTAGTATATATTAAAAATTCTAATACTTTTCGTTTATGTGCTATTGAATTTTGAAGAGCACTTTGATGTTTCTAAGTTGGACCTTTATCAAATGGTAAAAACTTCTTCCCATTAACTTTTACGAGGGCAGTCAGAAAATAAGTTTCCCCTTGTGACTGTGGACAGAGGTGTGTATGGAAGACAAAAAATGTAATGAGACATTAAAGATAAAACATAACTTTATTTTTCCACATAAGTACCAAGTACATTGAGACATTTGTCATACCGCTTTATAAGCTTCAAAAAGCCCTCCATGAAAAAATCAGGGCTTTGCGTACGGACGAAGCGTTGAACGGCTGTGGGCGAAAGACGACACAGCAGGTGAACGCGAACGTGCAAGACACCGATACCATTGGGTTGAGGTCGACCGCGATCAAGCAGAGGGCGCGGGTCAACCAATCCGTCCGGCCAGGGTCAACAGCGCCATCTGCGCAGGCACTGCAACAGCGCCATCTGCTTGATCGCAGTCGACCTCAACCCAATGGTATCGGTGTCTTGCACGTTCGCGTTCACCTGCTGTGTCGTCTTTCGCCCATAGCCGTTCAACGCTTCGTCCGTACGCAAAGCCCTGATTTTGTCATGGAGGGCTTTTTGAAGCTTATAAAGCGGTATGACAAATGTCTCAATGTACTTGGTACTTATGTGGAAAAATAAAGTTATGTTTTATCTTTAATGTCTCATTACATTTTTTGTCTTCCATACACACCTCTGTCCACAGTCGCCAGGGGAAACTTATTTTCCGACTGCCCCTCGTATTTTGATTAATATCTCTAAAGCTTTCAGGTTTCATGTGTGGCTTGAAATTTGTTTTAATTTTTAATAACAAATGATAGAGCAAGATTTTCCGCTCCATGTCTTTCACTAGCAGAAAAACTGAACAAGTTGTAATTGGAAAAGAAATTATCTTTTTAAAAGTATTTGTACAACGATTAATGCTTTTGATACAAGGTAAAATAAAGTATCTATAACTCGTCTTCAACTGTATTACTGCCAATCAATGTGTTAAATGCATTTGATAAAACGTTTTCTTATATGGTACTTGAAAGCATCGTCGGAACATAAGGGGTTAATAGGATCACGCTAAACAAATGATCCTTTTTCTACACAATTTAGAATAGTATAAATGTAGCAACTCACGGATATTTTTTCTTTTATATCTTCATTATTCGTGAGCGAGAGGATTAAGCTGGACTCTTGAAAATTAAATGTTGGACATAGTTTTTGTTTTAGTAACGTTTTAAGTGAACAGTGTGTAACTTAAATATATTATTACGCATAACGTGTCTTGTTTGAATTATAATTTAATAAAAACGCAAATCTGCAATTTAACTTTATTTTAATTATCTAAAATTTCATTATTAATAAATAATGATTTTAATTAAAATTTAACTTGACATGTTTCTGAATCAGAAAGATTTTAGTAAGGTATTCGGATGGATATCAATAATCTTACTTTGAATGATAAGCACTAAAAAATAGGAGTATTGCTTTGATTTAAATTGAATAATATATATATAATTTTTTTAAATGACTATGAAATGATGAATCAGTAAAATGTAGAGAAAAATGCCAATAGCTAAAATGGATTTAACAAAACTTATTTTACGACCTCATAAAGAGTAAATGCAAAAATGAAAAACAAAAATTTTGCAATGTAAAAATGGAACATGTGCTTCCGCAGTATTGAATCAACTCTACAATAAATTTTTTTTTTTTTTTTTTCAATTATGCATGCCCCGCCCTTGTGTAACGTGCGAACAGTGATTTTTATTACTTCATTTGAGTAAATTTGGGGAAAGGAATCAAATCTAACAGTTAGTACTAAAATTGGAATTGGATCATATTCACAATGTATTGCTTCAATGTTTCACGGGGATGGGATTTTTGGTATCGTTCAGATTAGGTCATATTGTAATAGAAGGGATGTTTTCTGGGAGGACTTCTGAAGGGAAAGTGACCCAAATGATCGTTCTCGTATAAGGAAACCGTGAAAATCGAACAATGTTCCGAAATAACGACGAAGTTTCTCGACATGATAAAAATTATATGATCTTCCCTGAGTTTGTCAATTATGTAGAGTTATTCTATAAGTCCACAGCATGAGAAACCCTACATATTTTCCCTTACGTTATCTACGACCTGTTTTAGAAATAAATGTATCGGAAAAGTAGGAAAAACATGTGAAAAACAAAAATGAGTAACTGATAAAAAATAAATTGGTATATTAAGTCCAATTTTTTATATTGTAATTTTTTTTTCGTCTTGGGAGCAATAGTCTTAGTTTAAAAAAAATAATTAATTCTGTTTTGATACCTATGTATTATTATTTTTTAATTTTCAACAATTCCGTCTTGTAAAGTCAAGATTCCACTATATCTCGCAAAATCGTTGGTACATTCCTCGTCTGTAGGCATATGAGGGATGGGAAACGTTGGGATTACCTGCATCCGGGTCCAACATTGGCAGTTAACTGTGTTTGATGGAATGAAAGTCCACATAAAAAAAAATCCCTGACGGCTCGGCCTACAGGCACAGGTAGACTTCGAAGACGCAGACCGTGGGGCGCCTGTTGAATTGCAGAAGAAATGACCTTTTTGCCATAATGCGTCATTTGGAAACGCCCACTTCGAAACCTAACTTGTTTGCAGACGGAGCCGGCAGGGTTTTATTTTTATTTTTATTTATTTATTTATTTTTTGCTATAAGGATTGGTCCTACAAAAAACTTGTCAATATAAAATTTTTAGATAATATTAAGAGGATTTATAATAAATTTAAGCGGATTTGATATCTTCTGAATTGACGAAGTTATGAATTTTTTTCTTATACCCCCCCCCCTTTTTCCCCCTTGGGGCCATTTTTAAAATATCAAAAATCTGTCATACATAAATTTTCGGCCCTTTTCCTAGAAGTAATAATAACTTGAAACGGATTCGATACGTCTCATGATTAAGAAAATATGGGTTTTTTTCTGTTTTCACAAAAAGCCCCCCATTCCAACCCCCCTGGTTCGATTTTGCCCGTTAACAAACTTGACCGAGATTTTATGCCCCTTGATTTTATGTATTAGTTTGGAAGAGATTTGTGCAGAATTATGGGAGTTATCGTGTACATAAAAAAGTGACATAGATAGATAGAATGATATATATATATATATATATATATATATATATATATATATATATATATATAAAGTTTTGAACTGGGGGTGGTATTGGATTCTGGGAGTCCTGATCGGCGTAGATCTGCAAAATTTTTTCAAAAATTCCAACTTAGGTGAGAATGTAATAGGTAGTATTTCTTACGAAATCTACCTAAAACATGTATCTACACCAACCTCATTTTAAAAAAACAAAGATATTTTTTGTTTAAAAATGACTATTTTTTAAAAATTTTTGAAATAAAAATGTATAAAATTACCACTTTGTATAAAATTAACAGAATTTGTCGTGATTGTGATTCGTGAACCGATTCGATAAATACTAAAAATCGCTTTGTCAATATCTGAAAAGAAAAGGCCACTTCGCGGGGAACGTTTGTCCAAGCTCCTCCTTTTGTTACCAGCACGCTAACCACTGGACTGGGCTGAGTGGAACATTTCATATTTAAATATAAAATTGCCACCGATCGACTTTATGCATTGACCTGTAGCCGTTCATACAGTGGTCATTCAAGTCACAAATACTCATGTAAATGATTTTAAACAACTTCTGAAGGAAAAAAAACCACGCGGCATACACGAATAAATACGATAATTCCTTTTAATTTTTTTTTATATTTCATTGCACTATTTTTTACATGATATGTACAGATTACATTAAATATTTAAAATTCATTATTATCTATTACAGAATATTTAACGTGTTTTTTTTTTAAACATAATTTACTAATTTACATAAATATTACTTGAAAAAAGTCACGTAAAAATGTTTTTTAAATCCCTTTTTTTTTATTTAACTGCAAATTTAAAGCTGCAAAAAAGTTTAATGTTATTGTTCTTCTTATAATTATTATTATTAAATTAATGAAATTGAAGAAGAAGTATGACAGCTATTATTGTGTTACTCAAATGAGTAGATGAAAATTACTTCTACCTCAGTAATGAATTCATTATCCTTGAAATTAAAAAAATCGATTTTGAATTGTTAAGAAGTCATTCCATTGTGTTTTGATTTGATGTTTTCAATTCCCCAAAATAATCGAAATGTTTTGAAGACTTGAGTTTACTGAACCTGGAAAAAGAAGTTATTTCTAAATAAAAAATAAAATGCAATTACATTTTTTAAAATTTAAAATAAGTGAACAGTTATTATCTTCATCAGCGGATGCTTTTTTCAAAAATAATTTGAAATAATCTTCATAGATGGCAGCATTAGAATTCATCTCTTCTCCGATTGAGTTCAGGTTACAAGTAGTATATTTCCACATTATTAATTTTCCCATAATTTAAGCAATTTTGCCTCTTTTATAATTATTCTTGACATTGTTATTATTGTGTTACATTTTTTATTTTAATTAAGACCCTTATTTCTCGGTATGGTGTGATATTTTGCGTTGTTTGCTATTTCTGAGCCGAAAATATCTGTTCTTAAAAAACCATTACTAGCGATGTAACATCAAAATCCACTTTTTTTCCCCCTTACATATATGATGCATAATGACGATTTCGTTTTATTATGTTCTACTTATTTTTCACTGTTTCGAAATCATAAACGAAAATAACAATATAATAATTTTTATAATTCCGCGGTCTAAGCATTACAATACATAAAATATTTAAAATTTTAATAACTGAAGTATGTCAGTTCTCATTGGGTCTATGGAAAAAAAAAAAAGTAAACAAATAGAAAATGTGTAATTCGAACAAGACGTCTAATACCTCAACCTTCTAATTGAAGAATTTTAAACCTGTACCAACGAGGAGGTAAATTATTTGAGGTCGTAGCCACAGGAGCCAGCTCTTAAAAAGAGGGCCCAGAATATACCTCCCTCCTAGTCAATAGTTTTTCAAGAGAATTATCGGAGGGGATGGAGGCTGGATTTCTTTCCACTGCAATATATATTATACAATTTATTTTCCAAATAAAAATGTCGATGATGCATCTGATGATATTTCACTCGTCAGTAGTTTAACAGTTTTTGTCATTTGCGATATTCTTGCGATTTTGATTGGTTGGTTGGTTGATATATGACGGCTGATTATCTACACGAGGGATATAGACCCTAGGGGGAAGTGCCCTCCTTGGGGGTCCTCCGATAATTTAGGGATCCTAACCCGTATTTTCGAAGAAAGCCACGGAAAACTCCGAACGGTTAGGTCGAGGAGCACGACAGGGATTGAACCCAGCACCTCCCGTCTACCAGCTTTGAGAGCAGAACCTCAGCCACCATATATATTATATATATGCGTGTGATTTCTATAAATTTTCAACCAGCATGAAAATATTCAATTTTTAAATTAAAATGAAACCTTTTTAATTTGTATATGGAATAGAAAATATAAAACTATTATAACAGCGGTTACATTTAATATATTAGTTTGTTTGTTTTTTTAATTTTCAATAAATATGTACAAACATTTTTTTTTCTGTTTATAAAAACTTTCTTTACCTATTTTAGTAAAACATTGATATAAAATTTTATGTTTAAAGTAATATTTAAATCAAAAATTGTAGTAACAGAAGTTACAAATATAAAAACACTTCAGAACCTGAATATACTGCTTTAGATAGTAAACATATAATAAAGTCAAAATGACACCAGAGTACTTTTCTTAGGATGTTTTTTTTTTTTACAATATAGATTAATAGTGCTTTCTGCTGGACACTATTATTATTATTATTTATTTTATTATATGAACATGCAGTAACAGAGGATATATTTCTCGAGGACAAAAGTTAAATTAATTGCATGGAATTAAAAAGTAAATATTTTATTTAACTAAAACAAATATATTAAACTTTTTAAAATATTAATTAGATTGAAACATAATAAGATTATATTACTCATGCTGTTTAGCTACACTGTCTATTCTATGTTGTGGCTATAGTTATTTGGACAGCTTAATTTGATAGCTAAAAAAGGCAACCATTAATCTAAGAATATAATAAATAAAATAGGAGAGAAAAAGTATATTTAAACTAAATATGATTTTCTTCTAAGAAATGGTTGAAAAAAAAAAAAAGAAAGAGAGAAAAAGGTTACTGCCCCATATATATAATGCATTAAAAAAAAAAAGAAAGAAAGGAAAATGTAAAGTTGTGGCTATGTAAGGTTCAAGTAAAGTTGGTTTCACCCTTAGAAACTGTTAAAAACTTATAAAACAGATTTCCATCGATGAATTTTGTACAGTTCTTTAACTATGACCTATGTTATTCAGAATTTTAGCAAACGATATCTCCTATTTCACAATTCCCCCTGAAAAAAATAAAAAATAAAATAAAAGCCACTTTTTTTCATTTGGGGCTTGAGACAGAAAAGATTTTTCCGGATATATATATATCTATTTTTGTTTTTGTTTTACTTTCTTTTGTGTGAAATAGCACGATTTATTAAAGTTTTGCTCTGTTGGCAAGGCGGACTTCCTGGAATACTCCCTAATGAATATTGATTTTGTAATTTGATCACTTGGGAATGGAGAATTTTTAATTATTAAAGCATTTATGTATGTGACAAAAACGTTTAGAATCTTGCCTATCACTTTCCTGCCCTATCAAATTTATCCCCAAAAGCAATGTACAAAGAAAAAAACTTCCCTGTTGGGTAAAATAAATGTGCTGTTTTGTTTTAGTTTTTGGGTTCTCATTTTTCATGGCCTAGTGATGACGTTTATGGCCCGTAGTTAGGCAGGTAGGGCTTATAGTCAAATACCGAGACGCCGTATGGTCCCTTGCATCCTGCCATCTGTTCCTGCCACAGGTCCAGCGGTTTCTTTCGTAAGCTGAAACCCGGGAGATTTGGCTTCTAAATCGTTCTTATCCGATGCTCGAGATGCCGAGATAAATTGACTGTAGAAGTGTCTCGTCGTGTATACGATATATAATGTATACTCCAATGCATTCAGTGACGTTATAACCACCCACGCTGTCAACAAGTTGGTGACTTGGGAAGAAAGTTCACGCCATTGATATGGAACGTGAAAATTAGCAGTTATACCAGGCCGACTCAAACTTTTTTCTCGGGGCAGCAAAAATAGGATAATTACTGCATAAAGTGGGCCGCAGCACATTATCATTACATAATAATGTAAAAAAGAGGTAGTATAACCACAAAGGTAATTAAAATATTAAGATAATAAATGTGGTATAACAAAATTCGTATAATCAGTATTAACTATATAATAAGTATAAAATGTAATATAATATTGCAGAATTTCTAACTTCTAGAAATGAGTAGTAAACCTAAGTTCTATAACAAAAAATATATAATCAGTATTAGTTGTTTAATAAGTCTAAAACGTAATATAATAATACAGAATTCCAAGCTCTAAAGAGCGCAAGGGGAAGGGGTAGAAATTGCAGCTCGAGCACAATTGATAGCTGGAGATGAAAAAAATATATAGTAGGCCCATTTTCTTCATATCATGAGTGAGTAACACGACTATAGTTACGAGAGTAATTAATTATCTGCTTTCATCATCAAAGAATTTCGTAAATTGATGGATTTTTTTTTCTTCGTTTAGCACTTAGTTTAAAATGATATGCTCAAGATAGTTTCACACATGCTAAACTTACAAAAGCATATTAAATCTGCGTTTCACATTATGTACAGTCAGTAAAAAAGAAGAAAAACAGGTCTACTCATCTACTTTATCGGCAAATAAATGCAAAGAAAACGAAAATAGCCATTTTATTGGGAAATTAAGTTTTCTATAAGCTTTGGGCGGGGGGGGGGGGGGTGAAGGGGAAGGGTTTTCATAGTAAAATTGTATCAAACTTTAGAATTTTTCACTACGAACACTTAATTTCGACATCATATTAAGTTTATTTTGTTAATTTTACCATGGGATTAAGATTTATTGGGAGATTAAGTCTTCTATAAGCTTTGGGCGGGGGGGAGGGGGGGGGTCTTCATAGTAAAATTGTATCAAACTTGAGAATTTTTCACTACGAACACCTAATTTCGACATCATATTAAGTTTCTTTTGTTAATTTTACCTTGGTATACCAAACGGGTAATCATTCAATCAAGTAGTTAGGAATTTCGCATGCTTAAAGTTTGTAACTAAATAAATTCAATTCATTTTTAATCGTTTCAAAACAGATTACAATGCGGGTAGTTTTTTTCAGCATAACTCAAAAACGACTTCGCAGACTGAAATGAAAATTTTATGCTTCTGAGGAAGTGGCTTATTTGGTGAACATTTACAAAGCTCTTTTCAATATTTATTGAGTCTGTTCACAATTTCCAATCTCGACAATGTTTGTTAATTTTATACATTTTTAATTTAAAAAATATAAAATTTTAGTTATTTTTACACGTGGAACGCCAAAATGAAATGAATACATGGTAATTAACAATTAGTCGCGTTTCATAGCAGTAAGATGTCTTCAATAAAACTATTGATGACACACATATTCGCGTGGTATGGCGTCTCGGGAAATATTTCTGGCACACATATTTGCGTGCCATGGCAGTCAATGTGTTAAATTTTTCATAGGTTAAAATACAATTTTTTTCAGATATTAATTTCGAAATATATAAATTATTATTTGAGATAGTCAAGGGACTGAGATTTTTGCACTCTGGATGATTTTGTCGCCTTGAAATTGAGTTGATTTTCTAATTTTTTGCTTGGGAAATAGTAATGCCTGAAATTTTCTTCTGTTTTACAAAAAAAAAAAAAAAAAAAAAAAAAAAAAAAAATCGAAAAAATCGAAAAAATAATGCATATTAGAGTCGGAATTTCTTTGAGACCTAAGTTTACATTTTAGTGAAGAATGACCCGGATACATTAGTGACATTTTATAATAATAATATAAAATTTACGAATGATTCGTTTATTGAAAACTAACTTGTTAAATTGCTAATCATAGACTTTATTGTACAGTATTTACAACAATACACAAAGTAATTAAAAAATATATAATGCTATTTTGAAATTTCTCAACTCAGTAATAAAAGTAAATATACTGTGGTCTTATCTGTAAGTGTAGATACGATTATGAGTGAAGAAATTTACACTTCATATCTTTCAACAAATGAAAGCTGTTCATACGTAATTGGTTGAAGAAATATCCATTCTTCAAAATATTTAGCTTTATAAAATTGGCTGTGCTTTATAAATATGGTAAAGGGAAATATTTTGAATAAAATGTAAAATGTATTGTTATTAATAGACTCATTAAATACATTTTTATCACATTTTTCTTAAAGGATTAAATTAACCGTGAAATTTAGAAATGGCAAATATTTATAATAAACTAGCGGATCCGTGCGAGGTTTGGCCCCACCAGTGGCTGAGAGGTTGTGCTCTCGCAGCTGGTAGACGGGAGGTGCTGGGTTCGATCCCAATCGCGCCCGTCGGCCTAATCGTTCGGAGTTTTCGTGGTTTTCTTCGAGCCGTGGATTTATCCATGCGTAAATACGGGTTAGGTTCCCTTAGAAAGGCCCCCACGGAGGGCACTCCCCCCGGGCCTATATCCCAAGTATAGATAATTGGCCGTCAATAATCAACCCAACCCAACCCGTGCGAGGTTTTTTAATTAGCTGTAATTTTTAATCGAACAACGTGTTTTAACGAAATGTGAGTGTACTACTATGTCAGAAGTCTGATTAAATCCTTTTGAATGGTACCTCATTCATCGTTGCTCGTTTTGTATATACATAGAAAAAGGAATGTTGACATTAGAAATAATATATATGATTTGCAAAAAATAAGACAAATTATATTAATCACTTATTTATATACACTATTTAACTATTCGAGTTTCGACCGTCTATATACCGTCTATAGACGAGTTGTTCGTGTGTCTGCTCGTAATATAAAGATTCGCCGGGGGCGGAGTTTGGAGCCACGGAGCACTGTACAAGAATTTTTCAGCGGTCTTACAAATGATATTTTGTAAAAGAATATACTTAAAGCGGCCCCGGGACTCGCCCGTAATATTACAAGAATCTGTCGCGAAAACGAGTAAGAAAAGTTTTTCGCCAATTTTAATAACCAATCTTTTTCATTCATTTTGAATTTAATAGTTTTCTTTATTCGTGTAATTTAACACACTTGCGGAACATCCGACTTTTTAATCCCGCGTGGATCAGCGGAACAGTTGTAAAGACTATACGTTTAAACAGGATAATCACGCTAAAAAGCAGACATCCTTCTCAAGGCTGTTGTTGGAGCACGGGCGGTACTTATAGCAGGTGTATGACGTAGCGTACAACCAGCTCAGGGGGCGGGGTACTTAAAGGTGATTCAAAAAGGGGGCAAAAATAAAAAGAAAAAAATAATCGCGTGGAATGCACAAACGACCTTTTATCTGTAGGGGGATATGAAGCGACCTTGCCAAGGGCGATGATGATGATATTTAAGGGGTAAGGGGGGGGGGACAGACGGCGCCAAAATGCTTTCTTATAATCATTTTTTGTCAACCTACAAATATTAAGTATCAGGATAATGCATTTTATATTTTATAATAGTAGATTCTTTTGAGTAATCCATAATGATTTCAAGGAAGATGGTCATTTGGACGATGAAGAGAATTTTCTCGGAAGTGTAGAGTTATGACGCAAATTGCTCTTACCTGAAATGGTCTGTGAATATAATCATAAAGATTGGATGAAGAGAGGGCGTATAAGACATCTTCAAGGTTGGATTCTTTTTATATTTAAAAAATGTATCACATGCCGGTTGAACTCTTGCGGTTTTGAAGCTGATTATACGAAGAATTCAAAGACGTAATTAGACGGAGGAAATGTTTCCTGCATTTATAAGAGGGAAGTGGCAGATACATTTTCGTAAACATATAACCTACTGAAATGTTTTTAATACGTAAAAGAAATTGTAACTAGCTTGGTCAAGAGGCCAAGGTCAGGTGAGAAGAGTACATGTTTTTTATTTCCATGCATGTAACGTGGAGTTAAAATTCCAGTGATATAATTAAAGGAATACGAAATTGTTAGAATTATTCCTTCCTATATATTTACCTGTATATTTGTCTCCAGGTACATTACATCATATTAAAATATATCAGGTATAATATATTTCAGGTATATTTAAATTACATCATGTTAGACTAGTTTTGAGAGATAATTATATCAATTCTGATATCATTAAAAATTTAATCAAGAAAAGTATTTTGTTATAAAAATAAATCTAAAAATTTTCGATTTAAATTTGTTCATTATAAAATGTACATTATTTTACGTAAAACATAGATTTGTGTTTTTAGAAAATTAAATTGTATTTAATAGTAAATAAATTGTATTTTTTTTATATTAATTTATTTATTCGACTCGCAGATCAGGTGTTTCAAAAAAGAATGAAATAAAATCTAGAAATTGCAATTAAGGCTGTTTTCAAATCCAAACTGGTTACTTTCTGACACATTTTGAAAAATTTTTTTGTTCACAAACGTATCAAATTCGCTGGTGCTCTTTATAAGGAACTATGAAATCGAAATGTTTTTTTTCCCTTTTTCGTAAAAACAGAAGAATTTTCAGAAAATGCTGTCACACTTAGCGTTTTGAACCGAATCCGTCGACGCGAAAGCGCACAGGAAAGAAAAAAAAAACTGCGTCCTACAACAATCGCTTATAACCCAAGATGTAATTAATTTATCTGAAGAAAAAAAGAAAAAAAAACTCCGGTTATAAATACTAACTTTAATAATCATGCCTGGAGGCAGGGTTCGGGGATATCAATGAATATATATATATTATACATCCTATATTTATTTTCAAAATATCATGATGTTTGCTACTTTCGATATTTTCATTTACTATTTGATACTTATTTTCAAAATATTGTGTAAGATATTTTTTATATTATCAGTTAAAACATTTTTCAACTGTTATTGACTGTTTCATTCTGTAGATAAAGAACTTCTGCTCTGGCAGTAATTCCCCCCCCCCCCTCACTTCTGCCCCCCAAAAATATTTTTTCCAAGCTTTACGTTTGAAGCTGAATATTTAAATGTAGAACCAATAATTATGTGGCACAACATTTACTTAGAACAGCCATTGAGATTATAAGCTTTTTAATTTATATAAACTATTTTCATTTTTATTGGAAATAATTTTCCTGGTTTTGGTTTAGTTCAATTTAAACTGCACAACAGGTTAGGGATTGAATAAGCAGAGAAGCTTACATATATGTTCACATTTTTTAATAAAAACAAATTATTTTGTATTTAAAAATTTGTTGTATAAAACATAAAATTTTCTTAATACTTGAAACTAAATCCTGTAGTTTTTTTTTTTTTTTTTTTTTTTTTTTGTGAGTGTAAACAGTAAATTGCATCTGTTTTCAATTCAATTAGTTGATCTTCAGTTTTGTTAGTTAAGCAAAATTGAAAAAAGAAAAAAAAAAAAAAAAAAAAAAAAAAAAAAAAAGAAGAAGAAAAAAAGACATTTAGAATATTGTTTTATTAAGTTTTCATGCTAAGTGCAATATGTTTTAGTTTCTAATTTATATTAAATTTGAAAATATTTATAATCATCAATAAGTTTACTATTTTGAAACTATCGGATACATTTCAAAATATCGGATATTTTTGATGTTTTGGAAAATATGATATTTATAAGAACCCTGCCTGAAAGTATCATGGTTTTATATTTAAAAATCCGTCTGCAAATGTGTCAAAAGCTTCGTGTTGTTCAACGATGAAAAATATTTTTTTGAGAACCAACCGCCTTAAATAAAATAAATTGCCTTCAAAATTACTTATTATATCTGGAAAGCTAAGAAGCACATTGTCATAATTAATACAGAAAACTCTGTGATACCTGTTGAAAAATTTACTTTCCCTGGCAATTTCATTTATGTGCAATCTTGGGAAAGTGAAAATTTATTCTTGGAAATCCATCGAAATATTTTTGCAACATGAATTCGACATGAGAACAATGCATGAATGCGACTTTTAGTCTCAAGTCTGATTTTAATTTTGAGGAAATCTTTGGAACTAAAACAACGATAAAAAAAAAAAAAAAAAAATCTTTTTTTCCCTCCAGTTTCAAAAAATTAAACACGGAAATTGGAAATGTTTTTCTCTATAAAAACTATATTTAATTCTGCTCTGTATTGCTCTTGTTTGTTTACCTTTATTCTTGTGATTTGATCTGCATCATCTTGTAAATAAGAAAAACTTCTTCACTTGCTGCATGCATGAATTTGACTAAACTTCCTGTACTTGAATGATAATTTGAATGTAAATTGGCTACTCTGTCTATTTTCTGATTCAACTGTTCCATAGATTATGTGTTCAATGTGTATATTTGTGTTATATCCATAAAAAATCATGCTTTATCTGTTTAAATAATAGTAATTTGACATGCAAAAACATTTAATTATTATTTTTTTAAGTTTAATTAATTTTTAGCCATAGTATAAGATAAATAGAAATCTTCTAGCCTATATCTATTTGATTACACCTAATATTTGGAAAATAGTTCGGCTTCGATAGCCTACTTAAACGCATGGACAAGCGGACCAATTCAGAAACATCATTTAGGGAAGGCTGGGTAGGGTAATTGGCCCTCTACGAGTTTAACTAACCAATTTTTTATCACTATCTGTTTCTTTAATTTCTAATTATTAGTTAAGCGTTTCCATTTATTTTTACTAATGTATTATTATTTGCATGGTAATAAATAAAAATATTCCTTTGAAAATATGTATAAAAACAATCCCTGACGGCTCGGCCTACAGGCACAGATAGATTTCGAAGACGCAGACCGTGGAGCACCTGTTTATTGGGAATTGCAGAAGAAAAACCTATTTGTCATGATGTGGCAGTTGGAATCACCCACTTCGAAATATACCTCTGCCTGTAGGCGGAGCCAGCACGGATTTTTTTTTTTTATCGTAAGAGTTGGTCCTATAAAGAACTTGTCAGTATAAAAGTTGTAGATAATATTAAGAAGATTTATAATAAATTTAAGCGGATTGATATCTTGGGAATTGACGAAGTTATGAATTTTTTTCTTCTGAACCCCTATTTCCCCCCCCCCCTCTCTCTCCTTGGGGGCATTTTTAATGAAATCAAAAATCTGTCCTACATAAATTTTCGGTCCTTTTCCTAGAAGTAATAATAACTTTAAACGGATACGATACGTATCATAATTAAGAAATTGTGGTTTTTTTTTCTGTTTTCACAAAAAGGCCCTCCCTCCCATTCCCCCCCCCCCTGGTTCGATTTTGCCCGTTAACGAACTTGACCGAGATTTTATGCCCCTTGATTTTATGTATCAGTTTGGAAGAGATTTGTGCAGAATTATTGCAGTTATCGTGTCCATAAAAAAGTGACACACACACATATATATAGTTTAGAACTGGGGGTTGGTTTTGGGTTCTGTGAGTCATGATCGGCGTAGATCTGCAAAAATTTTTCAAAAATTCCAACTTAGGGGAGAATGTAATAGGTAGTATTTCTTACGAAATCTACCTAAAATATTTATTACAAGGAAATTGAACAAAGACTCTAGATTTACTGTGCCCAACAAAATAATTTTATCCCCTCCAAACAAAATCTGATATGACGCTCTTATGAAGAATAAGTTGGGTAATGCGGATTAATTTGGTGATTAATTTTTTAAACTGAAAAAAAACCCCTATAGTTTAAAAAAATTGAAATGTACAAGGCAAAACATACCTTTTTCAGGGACAAATTCATAAAATAAATAAGGGAAATACAAATTTAAAATAATAATAAAAATATGTTATATGATCTTTATCATAGGTGAAGATACTGAAAGATTCGAAAATTGTAAATAAGGGGAAAAGGTTTTTACTTCATCTATTTTCCTTTAAATGATCCAGAGTTACACTCTTTACATTTATTTTTCTCAGTTTGTTTTTCAACACATCAGTACAAAATGCTTAAACTTCAATATATATTTCTCAATATACTTGATATTGTTTAATGTTCCTTATGGTTTTTTTTTTCTTTTTTAATGGAATACAGATAATATTTGCAATAATATAAATCGTTTATTTTTTATAAATAAAAATGTTAAGTAAATAGTCCTTTGTACTATATTTTTACATATTTCACACGATTTTATTTATTTTTGCTTAAATTATGTGATTAGAAATGTGATCCTTATAATTATAAAACAAATTTGTAAGGAAGCTATAATAAAAAGATTTTGGGAAAAAAATCAAAATTGTATAGAATTGTAGTTTTAAAATTTTCTGAAATTCATTATTTCTCATTTCATTTTGAGAAATAAACTTGGAAACTGTATTGAAACAAAAAATATTTGTAACTTTTTGGAAAAAAATAAGTTTACCAAATGAAAATTTTAAAATAATAAAATCAGAATTATTTGGCTGACTTCGACAGGAAAATATGCAATATTTTTTTTCCTGCTACAGTATTTCATTGATGCCCCCCCCCCCCCCCTCACCATATATAGGTTTTGTTGCACTCAGCTATCCAGACAGTTGAAGAATTCTGAAGAATTCGTCAACCAGCATTTTCCGAACATGCCGGTTAATTCAGCCTTTACAGTATTTCTGTTCTTTACTTTCTTTTAGAAATATATAATTTTGATAAGTTTCATTAGAAAATTTAGTTTATATTATCTTCCTAAATTATGTACTATTCTAAACTATCTAACTAATAATTATAAACTATACTTGTTATTATTTTGTCTTAATTAATTCATAATTTTTTTTTTGTACTTTTTGAAAATCAATGACGGAGGACCAGGGGGGGGGGGGGGGGGGGTGAATTTTTTTAATGGCGACTAAAAATTTTTGCTGGAAAACCCTGCTTATAAGTGTTATGATTATTGTCGCTAAGATTTACATGGCTTCATTTGCACCCAGAAGACATTTTGGAAGAAATCTCTTAAAGTCAACCCTTAATATACAATGACTGATTGCTTTATAAATTTGTTTACTCCTCAAATGCAGTTCTTACAAGTGGGGTCCGAAACTTTAGGTGCAATTGATGATCTCCTCCCATCGGCAAGTGCAGTTGATGTATACCCAAATAGATGGGGATTGATGGTTCATTTGTCTTAGGCGTATAATCGTTCACCATACTCAACATAAAAAAAAAGCACGACAAATCATGCATCATGAATAGATTATGAAAAACTTTCCAACAATAACAGAATATTATTAGAAATTTCATTTTTTCATACAATGAAATGCGATATTTAAATAAGCAATTTATAAAACGCATAACTCAGTAAACATCTACTTTCAGCAAATGCTGTCCATATTCGGTGATGTGTGCGAATTTTTTCGAGCAGCCCCGTATATGATTTATAGAATTTTTGACTCACCACGTAATACATTAAAAATTAGATAAGTTTTAAAATGTTAACCACAGCAATTATCGATCATAGTCGGTCCTGTAATCGAATTTTTTTATGCATCTTCATAAATGAACGATAAATGCTACGCACTCCATAATCTATAGAAAATATGTTATAGTGCACCTCGGTATTCCTTTTTAATTTCATTATCTTTGAAGTATCATATATCACCGCAACCGATTTTCCCCCATAGATCATAATGTAATGGAACACTTTTCTGTGCCCTGTAAGCGAACTATAAATGCTACTTATTATATACTCCTGGAAAAGCATGTTGTAGTCCACCTCAGTGCTGCATACGAATCTCATTATGTTTGAAATATCGTAACGTCAATAATATGCACTGTAAAAGGCTTTCCCCCATAGACTATAATGTAATGAAATTATTTTTTGTGTCTCTGTGAACGAACCATAATTGCTACGCACTTAATTTTCAATACCGAACTTTCTATACTAAACCTCAATAACATATATAAATTGCATCCGAGTATATTTACGAGAGTTAGAACATGAATAGACAGACATATAGACAAACCGGAATCACAAACATTTTTCAACATTGTTGTAAGAAGTTAGAAATAAGAAATTTGACTAACTATTATCTCATCTCTTTTTAGCTAATCTTACGTGAATCATACTCACACGATATATTGATCTTGCAATCTTTCCATAACCACAAAACATAGTGTAAAATACTTCAATCTCTTAATATATCGTTTATATTCATGTAATACTTGGATATGCAATAAAATGCACGTGTCTTCATTCGATACTGAATAATTTTTCAAATATGCCCTATAATTGTAATCTTTATCGGTGTTATTATTCAGTTTTCGCATTATCATTGGGTGTTACCAATGTTAAAAATACCCACGTTGCCAATTTCTTTGACATTACTTCTTCTTCCCACACTTTTTTTCTCTGAAACATCCTTCCAATTAGCTCCTACCATGGTTTTCTTGATTTGGAGGGATGTCTCCTCTTTATCGTGAATATTAACCTTACGTTTGATACCATACATTATTCATCCGCCCTCTTCTGAGACATTGCTCCACAAACAGAAACTATAGTTAAACTAAATTTGAATTTATCTGCAATTATTCATCATGCATATTTGGACAAATATTTTTGCCGTATGTCTATCATTTATGGAACGATATACTTTTATAAATACGGCTACAAGTTAAGTTTTGTATAGCTTTAGTTTGTATTTATATATCCACCATGTGTGTGCGTGTAATTTGTTTAATCGATTTACAAGGTGGCAATTATATGTTACTCTACACAGCCATTTAATTTCTGAACGGATGTTGCTTCATTTACAAAAGTGGTGTCTAACAGGAAAGTGAGTATGCGCTGCACAATGAGACAACTCACAGCACTTCTAGCGGCACAATGCGGAACGTAGCAATCCTACCTCGAAAAATATAGAAAACAAGTTGGAAATTGTACGTTAAACGTGACATAGGAGGTGCGTTCTTTTTATAACTAGTTTCACAAAGTAAAAAATCATCCTTATTATTCCAGCGAAATGAATTATATCGTCGGCTATGAGCGAAATGAATATGCCTTTTCTTTTTCTTATTAGGTATGCCACGTTTACAAATGCGATTTTTTTTTCTACACCAGACAGCACTGTAAAAATCACCATGGAGATCTTGCTTTGCGAATGATTACGTCCATGGTTTAATATTTTTATGACTCATAATGAAAGAATCTCCTGTGTTTATTTACTCTAAATGGATTGAGATATTCGGCTGTTAACGTAATTTCCACTGAAGTTATCTCTGAATCTATACATGTTTTAATGTTCATCTCTCAAACAAACAATTTTTTTCAACGATCTTTCTAAAAAGATCTTTCTCGACTTTTAAGCAATTGTATTCGAAAAAAATAATTTTGAATAAAAATGGCCGCCCGGCATATGAAAAAAGAATTAGTTTGCCCGTATTTGCTTTCCTTAGTCACATGACTTGCGCTTTTATAATATAGATTACGTACGATAGGATTTAATAGAATAATGAAAGCTTTTATTAATATCTTTTTAAGTTTTGATTCGATTTTCATAAAAATTGAAATGACTTGACAAATTGACTCTACAAATGACTCGACAAAACAATGACTCTACAACGATAATATATATTAAATTTCAAACCATTCGGTTAGGTAGTTTTTGCGCTGTTATATGCGGACAGACGGACAGACGGGCCAGACGAGGTGCTACATATTTATGTAATTACGAAGGCACCTAAAAATTGGGAGAAATTAAATTCGAAGGTATTTTCAGCATCGTCGATTTAGTAAGAAACGATATTGCATGTTCATAAACAGCCTAAACTGAGATCGGTAAATGTAAATTTAAATTTGTGCTATTCCCATCGATATTGCAGTGTTGATTACTGAAGTATGAGAATGGAAGAAATATGTGTTTCTTCACTGAAATAAAATGCCTAAGTCACTTATTCTACAAATTAGGTTAAAATGTGTAATATTTTACTTTTATATTACCATTCTTCTCTTTAGTTTCCCTTTTTCTTTTTAGGTGCGTTCGTAATTATATAAATACGTAGCACCTATTGTCGTCGCTTGGTCCGTCCGTCTGTCTGTCCGTCCGTCCGCATATAACAACACAAAAACTACTCAACCGAATGGTTTGAAATTTAAGATATATTATCTTTGCAGAATTTTGTCGAGACATTTCAAATTTTATAAAAATCGAATCAAAACTTTAGGAGATATTAATAAAAACATTTATTAAGAAATCTGAATTTTTTTTAAAAAAATCGGTGCTTTCTTGTTAGAGGAGCTTCCGAGGTTGAATCGTCAAGCGACCGAGATACTTATTTTATGACAGAAATTAATCTGCAGACGATATAATTTATTTCGCAGAATTAAAAATCATCAAGATCTGATTATTTATATTATAGTACGAACGCACCTCGTTTGTCACGTTTGACGTACAATTTCCAACTTGTTTTTCTTTGCATTAGCATCTCCTTCAACCTTCTTATTTTTGTTATAATGTTGCTCCTATTGTCAAAAGTCTGCCATGAATGCACTTTTATAGTGCCTGACACAAGGCCGTAGCCAATAAAAGATCACCAATATTTGACCCCCCCCCCCCCCCCATCCAAAATTTCTGTCAGGATGACTGTAAATATGCCATGAACTATCAGTCAAGATTCAAAAATCAAAACTGTACCCTAGCATAATGTTTATTGTTTGATTCCGTTAGTATGTTGAAAAAATAAATGCACGATTCTGTAAAAGCAGAATTTCAAAATAAAATGTCTACAACAGCTTGATACAGATCATCAGACTTGTTTAACCAAACTTTTTGAAGAATGCATTGAAAGTCATTTAAAATATCCACAAATTAGCTGTTCAGAAGTACGCTCTTGGAAAACATTTTTGACGATAAAATATTTGAAAATATACGTACAAAATTTCAAATATAAAATTAACTATGATACATTAGACAGACTTTGCTATATTCAAAAACATCTAAATTAAAATAAATACATAAAAATATTTAATTTAAATAAAGTATACGTTTCGCCAAGACATTGCATAGTCTCATAAGTACTAACATCAGCTTACAAAACAAAACATCGAACATAGTCGATGTTAGTACTGATGAGGCTATGCGATGTCATGGCGAAACGTATATTTTACTTTTAAAATATTTTTATGTATTTATTTTAATTTAGATGTTTACGAATGTAATAGTAAAGTCTAATGTATCATAGTTAATTTTATATATTGATTTAAGTCACATGTTAAATTGTATGTATACCTTAAAGATTTCAAATATTAATTCGGTTGACACTAACGTCAATATGTCACAGAAGAAGTATTTAAATGATATTATAATTTTTTGGAAATGAAAGAGATTTAAATTTTCTTTTGTAATTTCATTAAATTGAATTATTTGAATTCACAACAAAACTATTAGCAAAAAATAAATCTAAAATAAGACAAATTCTGGGTCTCACATCCCCTCCTAGATATATTTTTTGCTGCTGTCTCGAGTGACAATAGTACCTTTTACGTGCTTATTATGTTATTATGTTATACATAAGGGATAAAACTGTTATTGGATATTTTTCAATATTTCTCAATATCTCAAAATAATTTTTTCTTGTTTTATCTCAAAATTCATTAATTTTACTATCTGTAACTATTTAAAAAATGTAGATTGTCAACGTTCTTCCACTTGTTTATAGGGCGTTATGTGGAGAATGTTCGACGGAATAATGGAGAAGTACCCTTACTTTTTATTGAAAGCTTTCCGTACTTCTACGTAAATTAAAAAAATAAGACATGATGTAATTTTGTATCGTTTATTTCCAATTTCTAATAATTACCGTGTTACTTTCCGCTGGTAAATTATTGTTCTGTTGTTCAAGGATTTCTATTCATTTGCTGTATGTCTTGCGTGTAAGAGATTTTCTAATTGCGTTAGAACCTAACACTTCGTAAATTCTAATCATTTCTACGCTTAGAATAATCATATATTTTGGTGTATTTTATCTCTTTATTTCCTTATCGGAGAGTTCAAAAACCAGTCTAAACTCATGGAAACAATAAAGAAATGTGGTATAAAGCACGCCGTATATCTTTCTCCGATGACGATAAATCTATTACCCAGTGAAATAATAACTATTTCGAGTGCCTTGAAATCATAAATACCTGAAAGGAATCAGTTTATTTTTCTAAAGCTAACATTAACTCCTCCGTACTTAAACTCGTCCAGTCTGGCCGAGTGCATCTATTGGGCTCCTACGTCACATGTGTTTCCTGACTCCGCTGTTGTTTTTAAAGAACTCACCACCATTCTATATTGGGCGCGTACGGAGACGCAAGCATATTTACATGGCTTAAACTTTTGAATCAGTTTTTAATCTATTATCCCTTACAGGACCATAAGATGTCCAAGACTAAATATGCCAATACAACACAATATTTTAGCTATTGTGGGTGTAAAGTAAGAGAATATCACCAGAAAAACATAGCAGGGTGTATAGGTTTCCTATAATTTCATGGGAAATATTTTTCTCTATGGACCATAAAAGTAAATAAACGAAGAGTTAGGTTTATTTATATCGGTATTTTATTTATTGCTTTGTAATACAAAAAAAACATAATAAAAATTATCAGAAAAGTAAAATAAATAGTTCGTTATGGTATTCTAATTTTCTCAAGTCCAAAACACTTTCAATATATTATTAGTTCAGCCCGCAAATGTTTTGGTTTTGGCGCAATAAAGTTTGACCGTTCTTTTTTTTATTATTCGTTCAGAAACACATTTGCCGCTTTGGACATACGTTTTATTTTGACATTCAGTAAAAAAAAATATCGACTAAATAATAATTGAACAATCGATAACGATTTTTGTAGAAGGGAAAAATATTTCCCTTGAGCGTGAAAGGGTTAAATTTGGCACTGATGATGGAGCTTTAGGGGCTCCGAAACAGCTGTTTGCCATTTTATATATTTTTATTTGTGCTATTTTACGTTGATCATTTATTATAATATAACGGCGCAAAGTTCAGTCCACCTATTTGAAATATAATCATACTCATAACTTAATACTGTTTTGATGTTTAATACAACATCACAAAACGGAAGGCCTGTAAAAATTGAGAAAAAATCGTGGACTTTTATTTTTAACTATGAGGACTTTTCTGTGGTGACTTGAACTGTAACATTTTCAGTACTGGTTATCATTTCGGTTTAGTTAAAATAAAATATTTCGTTTCAGATCCAGTTTGTGGTTCAATTCCATTTTCGGTTCGCTTCGGGATAAACAAATCAACTTTATTTTATTTTATTTCTTCTTTATAATAATAATTATTATTATTTGAAAATGCATGCGATTTCAATTATATTTTATTCAACATTTTAATTTAATTGGATGGTAATGGTACACTAATAATTGTTACTGTGTAAAATCAGAGAATTAAACTCAATAAATAAAAAAAATCCCTGACGGCTCGGCCTACAGGCACAGGTAGATTTCGAAGACGCAGACCGTGGGGCGCCTGTTTGTCGGGAATTGCGGAAGAAATGACCTTTTTTACGATGATGCGGCAAATTGAACCGCCTACTTCGAAACCTAACTTGTTTGCAGGCGGATCCGGCAGGGATTTTTTTGTTTTTAATTTTTTTTTTTTTGGTATAACGGTTGGTCCTATAAAAAACTTGTCAATATAAAAGTTTTAGATAATATTAAGAGGATTTATAATAAATTTAAGCGGATTTGAAATCTTGGGAATTGACGAAGTTATGAATTTTTTTCTTCTAAAACCCCCCTTCCCCCCCTCTTAAGGCAATTTTTAATTATATCAAAAATCTGTCATACATAAATTTTCGTCCCTTCTCCTAGAAGTAATAATAACTTCAAACGGATTCGATACGTATCATAATTAAGAAATTATGTTTTTTTTTCTGTTTTCACAAAAAGGCCCCCCATCCCCCCCCCCCCCTGGTTCGATTTTGCCCATTAACGAACTTGACCGAGATTTAATGCCTCTTGATTTTATGTATCAGTTTCGAACAGATGCGGGAGTTGGAACCGCTTACTTCGAAAAATAACTTGTTTGCAGGCGGAGCCGGCAGGGGTTTTTTTGTTTTTAATTTTTTTTTGCTATAACGGTTGGTCCTATAAAAAACTTGTCAATATAAAAGCTTTAGATAATATTAAGAGGAATAAATTTAAGCGAATTTGAAATCTTGGGAATTGATGAAGTTATGGATTTTTTTTCTTCTAAACCCCCCCCCCCTTCCCCGCTTAAGGCAATTTTTAATTATATCAAAAATCTGTCATACATAAATTTTCGGCCCTTCTCCTAGAAGTAATAATAACGTCAAACGGATTCGATACGTATCATAATTAAGAAATTATGTTTTTTTTTCTGTTTTCACAAAAAGCCCCCCCCCCATCCCCCCCCCCTTGGTTCGATTTTGCCCATTAACGAACTTGACCGAGATTTTATGCCCCTTGATTTTATGTATCAGTTTCGAAAAGATGCGGGAGTTGGAACTGCCTACTTCGAAAAGTAACTTGTTTGCAGGCGGAGCCGGCAGGGATTTTTTTTTGTTTTTAATTTTTTTTGCTATAACGGTTGGTCCTATAAAAAACTTGTCAATATGAAAGTTTTAGATAATAATAAGAGGATTAATAATAAATTTACGCGGATTTGATATCTTGTGAATTGACGAAGCTATGATTTTTTTTCTTCTAAAACCCCCCTTTCCCCCCCCCCCCTTGGAGCCATTTTTAATTATATCAAAAATCTGTCATACATAAATTTTCGGCCCTTCTCCTAGAAGTATTAATAACTTTAAATGGATTCGATACGTATAATAATTAAGAAATTATGGTGTTTTTTTCTGTTTTCACAAAAAGCCCCCCCACCCTCCCCCCCTTGGTTCGATTTTGCCCATTAACGAACTTGACCGAGATTTTATGCCCCTTGATTTTATGTATCAGTTTGTAAAAGATTAATGCAGAATTTTTCCAGTTATCGTGGTCAGAAAAAAGTGACATAGATAGATAGATAGATAAAGTTTTGAACTGGGGGTGGTTTTGGGTTCTGGGAGTCATGATCGGCGTAGATCTGCAAAAATTTTTCAAAATTTCCAACTTAGGTGAAAATGTAATAGGTAGTATTTCTTACGAAATCTACCTAAAAGGACAATTATTTCAGATAGTATTCTTTGTTAAATTTTTAGAATAAACATTAAATAAATAATAATTAAGTTATGGTGGCAGAAAATAAATGAAATGTTAATATAGAAATTATATATTTTGGATGTGATAGCAGATTCTGATAATGTGATAATAATGATTTTAATTTTAACGGGTTGTGTTTAAATTTCTATTTTAAATAATATAAATTATACAAACTGAAATTTTAGAAAGGAAATGTTTTTAAGGTTCAGTTAGGAGCAGAAAAGTGTAGTTTCGGTTTTTGCTCAATAAGAAAAAACGTTTATTTTTCTAATTTTCGATTCAGTTCCTCTGTTCGAAGCCCTTGTGTTTCCTTATATGTATATAAATATAAATATGTGCATGTGTGTATGTGTGTGTTAGTCTGTTAAAATTACGTTTCTCATAAAATCAGCAAGCCTGTCATAAAATTCATCTGAGAATGTGATGATGACAAGGCTAAAGATTTAAAAAACTCCGGTATTTGTAATGTCATATTATTTGAACTATGATGCTGTGGTTTCAGATTTTCCGTGACGATAAGACAATGGTAAGATATGAATTGAAAGTAATAATTTAATTGTGTCGCAGCAGCAGCTTACGGTAATTATAAACCCGTGAAATAACGTCATCACTGAGAGTTTTGACCTTAGAGCGTCAGAGCACAATGATGTCATACATCTAAGCGACGGATCTTTATCGCGACATAATTGTGTCGGGGAGGTAAAAAGTCACACGCTTTTCTAGCTAAGAGACAGATTTCTCTTTTATGAGATGTCCCTCTGAAAGTGAGTTAAGATTATATGTTGTTGGAGATTTAAGTAGTTTAAAAATAGCTTTATGAGTAGTTTAGAGGATACTTGAAAACTACACTCTAATGTCTCCGATCTCATTCCTTTTGTAGCCTCTCTCAAATGCAGAATACACAAGCGTGGATTTTGAAAATGATGTCAGTGCAGACTAAAAAAATTGAACAATTTCTTAAAAACTTCCAATAATATTTGAAAAGGTGATTAGTTTCGAGAACAATAATTTTATCACACTTTCTTCGTTTGTATGAGAACAGCAGAGAAAATTATTCTGGAAACTAAATTAAAATATTTCTGAAATTCAAACAGCCATAGCAAAAGTTGCTTTCCTAGAGAATTTTTCCTCTGAATGTGTGTCCCTTGATTGCGTCTTTCATAATTACTTTTGCCTATTTTATTCCTAACCACTATTATTTTATTCATATTTTAAAATACAGGGTGGGCATAAGATAGTTGGGCTTTTACAAATTTTCGGTGAGGATGCTTTTCCTTTCTCTCACAATACCCCCATCGAATCATTCCCGATAAAAACGTTCTTGTCATAATTTTATGGGCATGTTCACTTTGATCAAACTAAGTGCAATCCTGATTCGTGATTTCAATTCAGGGATGGATTGCGGAAAAGGTGGACTGTAAACTTGGTTTTTCACAAAACTAGTGAACGACCGAAAGGTTTTATTTTCATTCATTATGAAATCTGAGTTTCGACGAATATTTATTTGGTTTCAATGGGAAAACAAAACTTTCGGTGCCTACCGAAACTGCTGTCGGATTTCATAAGGGCATGCTTATAGATGGAATGATGCAGAGCCCCTAGTGAATATTTTCATTCATGCGATCATTATCAAACAGTAATTGATGACAATAAAGCACTTAATGAAAGCAATAATTGTTCATTCTGAAGAATAACAAAAAATAAAAAATATATGTACAGACTAAAATATATTAACGAAAACTGAAGTTGCACTGTAGTAGAATGGCAAATAATCCATAAAAATGTTTTATTATTATTTTTTATTTCATAGTCCTTTTGATACTTGCTTTTTTTTTCTGATATAAAAAAAATAAGCATATTCATATAATTTCATAAACTTTTTGTATTGTAATAAAGCTTGTCACTTAAAAAAGCCTACTTATTCTCTATTTAGTACTCGATTACAATTTTTTAATCAACCACTTATTGTTATCGCTGTTTATACAGCTGTTATTTGTGTTCAACAAAAAAAAAATCTAAATTAAATGAGACATTACTTATTTTGATTAATAAGCTTAGAGAGTTATATTTTTTATGTTTAACATTCATTTCTATAAAAGTAAAAGTAATATATATATATTTATATATATTATCAAATGTTCTATTTTACTGAAAATTTTAGTACTACAATAAAACTTTTCTTTGGACTAGTGTGGATTATTGTTATGACCCACGTGACTTTAGACTGAACCTCATTCTACCATCTCCTTGATCTTTTCACTCGCGACGAGCCATTTGACCTGTCATAAACGAATGGAATTTTCACGTGAGCTTAAAAACATCTGCTCGTTAATTATCAAAGATAAAAAAAAAATGGGCATGAATAAATAAATACTCTTCCAATTTGGATAGGTTCGTTATTTTTCTGTAGACGGAAATGATTTAAATAAATTTGGTTAGAATTCTTGAAATTGTTGCCATTAAGCTGTCATAGTCATAGAAGTCAATGGTGCATATTAAGTGAAAATATGCATTTCATTATTTTGTTTTTACTTATTTGCTGCAAATTGTTGATGTTTATAAAAGGGGACAGTTTCCTGATGGCCATTTTTACTCTACTAAATGGCTGATATGGCATCTGTAATTCGCTTTTCGTCCGTTGTCCGCACTTCTAGGTTTTATTAGTTTAAAACAGTGGCGTAACCAGGGTAGAGTCCAGAGGCTATGGATACCAGTATTTAAAAAAGTATGTATACTCTTCGCCGTGTCTAATCGCACAATTTTCGGCGATTAAACAAGGCGAAAATACTTTATGAAATCACTGGTGTCCAGAGCATTTGCACCCTCCTTCAGGCTACGCCACTGGTTTAAATCATGCGTACTTATTAAAATTGTTTAGATTTTTAGAGAGTATTACACATTTATTAGTCTACATATTTGAATTAACTACTTGGAACACGCTTTTAGCTGGTTGAAGATAAAAATAAATAAGTTGGAAATTGTACGTCAAACGTGACAAATGAGGTGCGTTTGTACTATAACTATTTTTATAAATATTCAGATCTTGGTGCAATAGCTGTTTATTTTATGTGCAGATTTTCATATTATTGATGTTAATTTTATTTTATGAAATTAAGTTTCAATACACTTTTACAAACAATTAATTACTATTATGTTACATTAAAATTATACTATGCGCAAATATCCAATACAAGACAGTGTAAAAAAATCATCGTTATTATTTCAGTGAAATTAATTATATCGTTGTTTGTTATTATGATATGATTAATTTCCGTAAAAAATAAGTACATTTTAAGTTGGCAACATTTTATCTCTTGTTGACATTTACTGAAAATACCAATAAGAAACTCAAGCCTATCTTTGAAAATTTCAGAACTTAAAATGCTTATTTAAACTCTTTTTCCATTTAATATCTATTTATCCGAAAACATTTATCCAAAAAACTGTCAGTAGATTATATGATTGCTATAATTAAACAATTTTAGTATACAAATTCGGTTTTTAAATTCAGTTAGTATACGGAAATAATATGATTCCATCTTAAATATTACATAATCACCATGGCAACCTAGAATCATTACCTATCATGGGATATCATTGAATTAATGACGTATGATAGGATTTAATAGAATTAAGAAAAATTTTATTAATTTATTTTAGGTAGCTTTCATTACATAAAGTAAAAAGCTACCTATTGCAGCCGTTCGGAGGAAAGCAATTCCAGAAACTTTTGGTCTATTTTCACCGATCATGACCCCCGGAATCCAGAACCACCCTCCGTTCAAATGTTGATTTATATCTATCTATCTATATATATCTGACATTTGTCATGTTCTAACTCTCTTATTTATGAACCGATTTTGATGTGACTGAGTATGTGTATAGGACATACCAAGGTCTCGACTGAGTTCGTTGGCCAGTTCATCCGTCATCTTGTTTCAAAATGTCGGCAAGTTAAAAAAATTAAAATTTTTTAAAATTCAAAATGTTGTACAAAAAAAAATAATAATTGAAAAAGTTGTTTCCGTTAAGTGTTAGATGGATTCCGGAGCATTTTTTGTTTTGGCTTTGTCTTAAAAAATGGCTGAGATATGGCAGCTTGAAATTCTAGAATGGCTGATATTTTGAAACAACCTGATTTTTGTTATGCTGTAACTCTTGTATTTATGAACCGACATGAATGTGACTGATCATGTGTACAGCATATACCAAGGTCTTGAACGAGTTCGCTGGCCAGCTTCATACTCCTTCTTGTTTCAAAATGGCGGCCAGATAAAATCTGTAATATTTTAAAAAAAATTATAAAATTTAAAAATTTGTTTAAGTTAAATATTAGATCGTGATACAAGGTTTCCGGAGTTTTTTGGCTTTTTCTTAAAAAATGGCCGAGATATAGCTGTTTGAAATTCTAGGTTGGCTGATATTTTGAAACAATCTGATTTTTGTTATGGTGTAACTCTCATGCTGAAATTCGCATTCCAATTCAGTATTAACTAAAACGGGGATTGCATCTTCTATAATCGGGTTCCAAGCATTTTATCTTCGGGTGTTTGAATAAAATGAGTTGAAATTTTAAAAACATGGAATATAGCAGCTACCTTTTCCTCCTGGTACAGGCCGGAAGAACTTTTTAATTTTTAATTCGATTTTCGTAAAATTTGAAATGACACGACAAAATTCTGCAACGATTATATACGTATATTACATTTCAAACAATTTGGTTGGGTAGTTTATGCGCTGTTATATTTGTACAGACGGACGGACCAGACGTCGACTATAGGTGCTACGTATTTATATAATTATGAACGCCAAACAAAATTAACGCTGTTTTTGTGAGGAAATCTGTATTTCACAATTCAGGGTTAAAGACGTTGTTTTTGACATTTGAAATTCTTTTCTGATTAAGATATTGGAGGGATATTTATAAATAGAAGCCCTCTTTGTGATGATACCTATGGAAACATCATATAGTTAAGCTAAATTCGTTAAATCAACCCAATGGTTCATTACGCCAATAAATCGAATTGTTAAATGTACACCAAACACAGCCATCTGCCAAACGGTTTAGTGTTGAGGCCAGTTTTCAATATTGATTTTCTTGCCAAAATTCTAAAAATTAATTTGTGTAATTTAAATATAAGTATGAAAAATTTCCACATTTTTATTGATTTGTGTGCCATAAATAACGAACGTAGTATGAAAATGATTAATGAAACATTTTCATTTTTGACAGGAGTAAACTTATTTAGATAGAGAAAATTATATAGGAATTATACACAATTTTGCCCTTGAAATTATGTAATAATGAATAATTCAATATGGTATACTAATATATTTTAGTGGCTTCTAACGTGATGATAAGGTGTCACTTATTTACATCCATATTAAAGAACATTTAGGTTAATTTACATGCCAAAGTGCGATGCATCTGATATAAAGCGACTATTATTGAAATTCCCTATGTTGTTATAATTTGACTTGGAACAATGATAAAAGATAAGATAATTATAATGGAGTTCGTAGCTCGTGGTCGTAGTTTCTCGGAGATACTTAAAGTATCTCGGTACAATACGTTACCATATGCTGCAAAAAATACAAATAAACAGGGAGACATCTTGAAGGAAGAGTACCTATTGAATAACAGAGAATAATTTTTTAATTGTCCAGGTTCGGGTTATACAGCGCAAGTACATTATTAAATGTTCGAGGGCTACGCTGCCGATGGCAGTGGCACCCGGGATCGTTACATATTTCTTGAATTTTTGCTTGTTGATGGTAAGCAGTCAGAGCAAAAACAGAATTGTTTCTCTTGTCATAACAGAAACCGGAATTATTTCCAATATCTCCAAAGAGTGACAGTATTGGCGATTTTTCTCCAAACAAAGCACAAAGACAATTAAAAATTTATAGAACAGATACATTTTTGGCACACACATCGCTAAAGTAGTCAATTAGAAGGGGCGAGTGAAAGGAATTTAATCGCCATAGATTCTAGACAAAATATTGGGGCTCGTGAAGTTATCTTTGAATAACTGAATCTATGAATCATACAAAGAACGTTAAATTTAATGGTGAGAACGGCCTAACTGATGGGAACGGATTTTGCATCTGGAGAGAGTTCGTTAAAGGGGTTCAGGCAAAGTTAGCTTTTATCAACTCATATGTCCAAATAAGGAATTGGCGGTTAGTTTTCATACGTTGCAAGATGAATTCAGCTGAAGTTGATTTTCCTTTCTTAAGAGAAAAAGAGGCAATTATAAATTAAAATGCATTAAAGAGGGAACATATATGAAAGATGTACATTATGATAAAATTATGCATGTTTTTGAATAAAAGAAGCATTTAAAGTAAATGGAAAATTAAAATTTTGAGATGTTAAATAAAAAAAGGGGGGGGGGGCTGTAATAATTCATGATTCTCAAATCATAATGATTCCTGTAAAAAATAAAATTCAAGCTTCTTTTTTAATGGTACATGGAATAATGTAATTAGTATGTACTATTAGCATTTTGAAAAAATCTTACCAATATCTAAAAAACATAGCTGAACATATATTGTATTTTAAGAATGACCAATCGTTGTATTATTTCTTAGATATTGCGATCTACTTTCCAAACAAAATTTTTTTAAATTGTTTTTCGTATTTTTTTGTATTTTATGTCATGCTTCTACCAAACGACTAGTAATGGCCTTGCTGTCTTGACACTCAATCTAGCTTTATTTTTTAACTATATACTATTCGTTACACAAATATTCCATTAAATTGCATAGTGGCTGAGAGGTTCTGCTCTCGAAGCTGGTAGACGGGAGGTGCCGGGTTCGATCCCAATCGCGCCCGTCGGCCTAATCGTACGGAGTTTTCGTGGTTTTCTTCGAGCCGTGGATTTATCCATTCGTAAATACGGGTTAGGTTCCCTTAGAAAGACCCCCACGAAGGGCACTCCCCTCGGGCCTATATCTCAAATGTAGATAATTGGCCGTGAATAATCAACCCAACCCAACCCATTAAATTGCATATTTTTTCCCGGAAATACGAAGATAAATTCTATAATAGTAGATCGGTCAAGAATGTTTTGATATTTTTGTTCACATCAGAAAATATTCCATTATCTATCAGTAACAGGAAATATTTTTCTCTTACTGCATATCGAATTGTTTCTTAAACATAGTTATATGGATTCGATACATATTTTCCCAACTAGTCACACGTTAGTGTGATAAGCTACATGTTCTGCACGTTATATATTCTAAATGCCATGCGTTTTCTTTCATCAAGGTGTCTTTCCATATCATTCGTTTGTATGATCCACTAAGAACCCTACTTCCTAATTTACAGCTCTAAATCATCCGTTTCCCATTCTCAATAGAAATTCATAAAATTTTACCACATTGATGATTTTTTGATATTTTATAATATTTTAATGCCTTTTATTTTATCAGGTATCCCGTAATTTTGTTTACATTTAAAAAAATTCATAAAGTGGAAGGAATCGGTACAACTGAGTTATGTTTAATAATTATAATTTAATGTAATTAATCAGTATAATTTAATTAAAATATTTGCAAATGTAGGGCAATATTAAAAATCAGATAATTATATGTAAACAACGATTATTTCTATTCGGGTAAAAAACATTACAAGCATTTTAAAATAGTAAATGCTAAATATGTCCGACAGCAGAAGAAAATGCCTTTTCCAGGTGTTTAAGACCATGTAACAACGGCTGCAGGGTGCAGTATTTCTCCAAAAGAACGCTTGTTTCCTTCTGAACGTTAGAAGATGCTCGCAGAAGTGGGGAGGGGGTTGGTCATTTTGTAGCAATGACCGAGAACTTCCGCCCTTACCCCCAGTGGACAGTGTACACGTAGACGTAGAGAAGGAGGGAGTCTGTTGATGGAAAGCGAGCGATGAGGTTCGCTTGTAAACAGCTCCGGTTTGAGTGAGATGTCTTTTTAGTGCTTTCCGCTGTGTTCTGCGGTGATTATGAAGATCACGATTAAATTGTAAATCACAAAGAACTTGTACAGAATATTTTTTTTAATTAAATAATTTTTAATTGAATCCAGTGGATTCTTTATTAGTTTGGCTGTGCGTGAATGTTTATGTTTGATATTAACACTCGCTACACCACAGCTTATGATTAATGGTGGCAGTGCTCGGTGGGATGTTGGAACTAGATTAATTAGTTCCACGAATTCTTAGCCACCTTCTGCAAAAAAATTATATTTGTTAAAGTCGTGCAGTTATCGTATAAGCACGCATTTTGTGGTAGAACTTTGTCGACGATTTCCACGAGTTTTGGAACGGCCAAGTATCCAGAGTTTTATTTTCTGACATTTGGAGTCTCTGTAAAGAAGAATCAGTGTTCTGTCCGGAAGGTCAAGGATTCATTCTTGTGAAGTGGAGCGAGTGGATACCATCGATAAAGATCCGGTGTGGAGCTTCATTTCTGTTGGACTGTTTATCTGCCGACCCTGGAATTTGCCTGGAATTTGCTATGTGTCCCCCAGCGTAAACATCAAATATGGAATGGTAAGCCCCTATATTTCTCGTGCATGCTGAATTTTGGGAGGTCCCATTGTTATATATACATGTACATAAATTTAGTAGAAATAATGTTGGGCTAAGTAATTTGAAGTAGGGTTTATTATTATTATTATTACTTCAAGGTTCATGCGTACGGGATAGCTATAAGTTATTTTATATTCTCTGGTTATTGTACTAATGTTCTCAGGTAAATATTTATTGCAGAAGTGGCGGGTTATTTATTTTATGTGTGTTTTTGTTCTTTTGTGATAAGTATAAAGATTAAATTATTTTTTATGCACATGTAGAGTGCTAATGCAGCTAAACAATATGTGTTACAGTGTGAAAGCATTTGTTTAGAGGTAGGAGATTGAATTAATGAAAATTATCACTGTGAATTCATTTTTAAAATAAATTCATATTCCTAGTAGAAAGGAATTTTGTTTAAATTAATCTACTAAGTCTTTTCTTTACTGTGTAGTATTTTTATGAGTGTTTTTTGGGTTTATCTTATCATTTATGGTGTTTTATTTAGGGAGTTACTCAGTTTTGAAAAGAAAAGTAGATCCTTGATTTTCTTTGCTTTTTTATTGCTAATTGTGTTCGGGAAAATTATTGTGCTTTTTTGTATTTTGTGTTGAGATATTTTCTGTGTTTAATTATGGCCAGTTTCTTGAATAAACAAAATAAAAGCGTTCTGCTATTGCTCGCGGCCGATTTTGATACAGAATTACCTGCGGACAGTAAAAAGGTAGCGATAATTCAGGCAATTTTGCGTGCCTCTGATTATGAGGAGCAAATGGCTAAAGAGATGTTGGAAGGGATATTAATAGAGAGGGAAAAACTGGCAGAGCAAGAAAGATCAGACAAATTAGCGGAGCAAGAAAGGTTAGATAAATTGGCAGAAAGAGAGAAAGATAGACAGTTGGAGTTAGAGAAGGCGAAGTTACAATACAATGTAGATACTACCTCTGTAGCTTCCACAGTTTCTGTAGTGGCAGAAAGTAAAGATAAAAAAGTAAGTTTAAAAGATTTAGTCCCAAAATTTGACCCTAAATCCATTGACATTACTTTATTTTTTATGATTTTTGAGAGTCAGGCGTTAAAAGAAAATTTAGATGAATCTAATTATGTATCACAGCTTATACCCTTGTTGCCTGTAGATGTTGCGGAAATTATTGTAAAGGAACCGCTAGAGAAAAGGGATGACTATCAGCACATCAAAAGCGTTTTGCTAAAAAGGTTTAGATTAGGAGCTGGGGCCCTTAAAACTAAATTTGAAAACCATCAAAGGAAGTCAGGTGCACTGTGGTCTGAACTTGTGTATGAGCTGAGAGGGTATTTGGATAACTGGTTGGAAACGGTTGAAGTGAATGATTTCGAATCCCTCAAAGAACTTATACTCACAGAGCAGGTGAAACGTAGAGTCCCTTTTGAAATTAAAGAGAAATTCTTAGACGAATGGGATGAGATGAAGACAGCGTCCTATTTAGCAGAAAAATGCGATAAATATGAGAGTGTGAGAGGGAATTTTAAGAAAATGGAAAATAAATTTTGGAATAATAAGTCATTTGGTAGGGACAGGAACGGTCAGGATAACTTCAAGAGTAAGGGGGAACAGGCAGTAAAGTCGGGAGGGGCTGATAAAAAGGATCACGCAAGTAGAAATTCTTGGAATAAAGATAAGTTTGATAGAAGGAAACCTATTGTCTGTTTCCAGTGTAACCGTGCAGGGCATATCAGACCGGATTGCCCAGATTTAAAACGTAAAGACTCTGGAGATGTAGTTAGTCACCTGGGTGTAGATGTTAGTTTAGGAGAGTGTTTTGCACCGTATTTCAAAAAGGCAGAAATTAATGGAATAGAACGGGATTACTTACGGGATACTGGGGCTGGCATTGATCTTTGTGACCGTAGCTGGATTGATAATGAGGATTTGATTGGTGAAGTCACTTGGATTAAACAACCCCTGGATAATGAATGGAAATGTTTGCCATTGGCTAGAGTTACAATTAAAGGAGATTTTGGAACGGTGGTCACTAAGGCAGCTGTGAAACCTATCGAGTTAGAACAAGGTTATTATTTGTTAGGAAACAAAACGGCTGAGCTTATTGAGGAGACGAGGGGTAATCCTGTACCGGTAAATGCTGTAATGACGCGCAGTCAGAGGCGGGGACATGAGAGAGAAATGTCCGCTGTGCAAGTTGAGAGTGAATTTGGTTCGGAGGATGGAGAACCGGATGAAGGGGAGTCTAGTAGCGGTGAGGAAGTAGATGGGATAGTTATTCCGGAAAGGTTAGAGGCAGAGTCGGGTTTAGAGAAGGTATCCGCAGAGAAATTTAAGGAAGAGCAGATAAATTGCGCTTCACTTAAGCAGTTGTGGGAGAAGGCCAGTAAACCTAACGAAAAAGAATTTTGTGTTAGAGATGGTAAGCTTGTGCGGGTATCGCAGTCACGGAGAGGTGATGATAAAGTGCAGTTATGTGTGCCGGAAGTTTATCGTAGAGAAGTTCTAGCATTGTGTCATGAGCAGGTGTCAGGGCATTTGGGTACGACTAAGTCCAAGGATAGGGTTCTGAGATGTTACTTTTGGCCAAACTGTTATCACGATATTGAGAATTATGTTAAGACTTGTGATACATGTCAAAAGGTAGGTAGCAATCGAGATAGGCAAAAGGCCCCTTTGAAGTTAGTACCGATAATTTCGGAATGCTTTACCAAAATAAATTTAGACGCGGTTGGTCCCCTGAAAACTAGTAATAAAAACAACAAGTACTTAATTACATCCATTTGCCTCGCTTCTAAATATCCTGATGCTATTCCGGTGGAAAACATCACTTCCACATCCGTTATTGATGCTTTGGTACAGATATTCGCTAAGACAGGTTATCCGAGAGAGGTGCAAAGTGACCTAGGAAAATCTTTTACCAGCGAGTTAACATCAGAATTTTTTAATGTATTTGGTATCAAAGTGTCGCATAGCTCAGTTTGCCATCCGGAGTCGAACAGCGTGGAAAGGATGCATTCTACTTTGAAGAAAGTACTTAAAGCCTTATGTCTAGAGTCAGGTCGAGACTGGGAAGAGGTTTTGCCTATGGCGTTGTTTGCTCTAAGAACTGTGACGCATGAAAGTACTGGGTTTAGTCCTGCCGAGCTGGTTCATGGAAAAAATTTACGCATGCCGCACACTTTAGTTTATGAGAATTGGATGGGTCAAGGTAACACGGATCAAAATGTGGTAGATTACATTTTGAACTTGACGAATAGGTTGAAAAGGTGTCAGGATTTAGCAACTAGGCGTATGGAGGAATGTCAGGACAAAAGGAAGACATGGTATGATAGGAATGCGGTAACTAGAAAATTCAAAGTTGGGGACCAGGTGTTGGTTTTGGCAACATCAAAGCCTCATAAGATGGCCGTAAATTGGGTCGGGCCGGGAACTGTCACTGGAGTGATTTCGGAAACAAATTACACAGTTGACTTGCCAGAGAGGCGCAATAAGGCGACTATCTACCATGTGAATCTTTTGAAACCTTATTACAAGCGGCCTGAATTTGTTAATCTGCTGATTGACATAGATGCGGAAGAGGTGGAAGAAGATGCTGAGATCCCTTATCCCTTGCCAAACCCCACACAAATTGACTTCTGGGAAGTTGTGTATAACAGCGAGTTAGAGAAAAAAATGACAGATAGCCAAATAAGTTTATTTAAGGAGGTTATAGAGAGAAATAGAAAAGTTTTTTCTTCAGACCCTGGACGTACCCATCTGGTAGAGATGGATATCGAGTTGACAGATGAATCGCCGGTGAGGGCGAAACCTTATAGAATGTCACCTAGGCAGACCAAAATTTTAAGAGAGGAAATCAGGAGACTATTGAAATTAGGAGTGATAGAAGTAGGGCAGTCTGATTTTACGTCCCCCATGATTTTGGTAGACGTTCCGGGAAAGGATCCTCGTCCCTGTGTGGACTATCGCAGATTAAATGCGAAGACCCGAACGGAATTTTTTCCACTCCCCAATATAGAGGAGGTCGTAGAAAAAGTGAGTTCGGCGACTTTCATCACGGTAATGGATTTAACCAAAGGTTATTTCCAGATACCACTGACCAAAAGGGCCCAAAGGTACGCTGCGTTTGTGACACCTTTCGGAGTATTTTTACCCAAGGTCATGATGTTTGGTCTCCTGAACGCACCTTTCTACTTTTGCAAATTAATCGCAAGTGTTTTGGGTGGGCTTGAATTGTTTGCCTTGCCATATATCGATGACATTGCGGTGTTCTCTCTTACATGGGAGAGTCACATGAAGGACATCGCTGAGGTTCTGAAGCGATTGTTAGAGGCCGGCCTAACAGTGAAACCCACAAAGTGTAAATTTGCACAGGATAGTGTGAGGTTTTTGGGTCACGAGGTAGGTTCGGGGAAGCGGTCTCCCAGTGACATAAAAGTGAAGGCTATCCAGGAATTTCCAACGCCTTCCACTAAGACGCAAGTGAGGTCATTTCTGGGAATGACGGGTTATTATTCACGGTATATAAAGGATTATGCAGTAATTGCAGTCCCCTTAACAAATGTTTTGAAAGGGAAGATCAAAAAAGAAAAGATAGAGTGGAGTGAGGAGTGCGAAAAGGCTTTCCAGGAATTAAAAGAGAAGTTAACCCAGAGTCCCGTATTGTACGCCCCAGATTATAGTCAGGAGTTTATTGTGCAGACCGACGCAAGTTTATATGGTGCTGGCATAGTCCTGTCACAGGTACGAGATGGGGAGGAACATGCCATTCTGTACTTGAGTAAAAAATTTTCCAGGGCAGAGCAGAATTACAGCACTGTTGAACGGGAATTGGCAGCAATTGTGTACGGTCTGAAAAAACTGAATCACTACCTGGACGGGCAGCGGTTTGTGGTCCAAACAGATCACAATCCTCTGACGTACTTAAAAACAATGATGGGGAACAATGCGAGATTGACTAGGTGGGCATTGTATTTGCAGTCATTCAACTTCAAAATCGAACACAAACCTGGGAAACTTCACGGGAATGCAGATGGGTTAAGCAGGACCGAATAGTGTAATTTCTTTACTTGATTCCCGAATTAGTATTTGTTTATAATTTTTATTTACGAGTTATTGTTTTTTTTTTGTTATTTATCACTTGTATATATTTTGTGTGTAATTTAGTATTTTTTTTAGAATTTTCTTTAATGTCAAGGAATCGCACTGTGTCAGTTATTGAACTCAGCTAAATATCTCATCTGTTATATTAGATTTGATTACGAAAATGTTTTTATTATTTGAATTGTTATGGAAATTCATAAGTGAAATCTAGGATTATCATGAGTCTTTCAAAACTGAGTACGCGTGCGTCTGTATGAACCTTGTATAGAGAAAAAATAAAGTGTATAAAGTTATTAAGGTATTAGCAAAAGGTAAAAGTATTAAGGTAAAGTTATTAAGGTATTTCCTTAGCACTTCCAACTGGAGTTTAGGTGTTGGGACCTCTCAGATTTAGTGTGTTAAGAATGAGGGGCTCGGTACCTGATTCAAATTTACATTTTCATAGGTGTATGCACCGTATGAAAATTCTTTAGGGGGAAGGAGCTGTAACAACGGCTGCAGGGTGCAGTATTTCTCCAAAAGAACGCTTGTTTCCTTCTGAACGTTAGAAGATGCTCGCAGAAGTGGGGAGGGGGTTGGTCATTTTGTAGCAATGACCGAGAACTTCCGCCCTTACCCCCAGTGGACAGTGTACACGTAGACGTAGAGAAGGAGGGAGTCTGTTGATGGAAAGCGAGCGATGAGGTTCGCTTGTAAACAGCTCCGGTTTGAGTGAGATGTCTTTTTAGTGCTTTCCGCTGTGTTCTGCGGTGATTATGAAGATCACGATTAAATTGTAAATCACAAAGAACTTGTACAGAATATTTTTTTTAATTAAATAATTTTTAATTGAATCCAGTGGATTCTTTATTAGTTTGGCTGTGCGTGAATGTTTATGTTTGATATTAACACTCGCTACACCACAACCATCTTTAATTGAAGCATGCAGTACATCGGATAGAAGACAGAGATTTCGGGACGAATACACTGCAAAACAATTTTTGATTTTACGGTATAATACTGGCACTCCAGCTGCCAGTATTATACCGTATAATTAACAGTAATAAACAGTAAAATAAGTAGTAATACACTGCCGCGCAGTGTAAAAATTCAGTGAAATGCTGAAAGTTCATACAATTCTAAGTACACTGCTTCGCAATTGCTAAGGAACACGGACATTTTTCATCATAACTAATGATAGACATCGTTTAAAGAAATGAAGCTTAGAACACATTTAATAGAGGTCCTTGTGTATCTTTAATACGTAAAACGATACAGATATTATCACATGGCAAAGCAGTATGCGCAAAAGAACAGAATATGCTTCTTACAGCATTTTTTAACATCTATGAAAAAGGCTTCTTCTGCCCAAAAAGGAACACATATGAGTCGGTGGGTATGGCGTTGGACCTTCTGCAACAATGATGCGCATTTTACATCATTTGTGCTTGCTGTTTACTAGAAGTTGAGAAGAGCTTAGGCAATTTTGTCTTATTCGTTTCATAGGGCGATTTCCAGTTTCTGCACGGTTCGAGGAGAGTTCTGTCATTGAGCAATACGTCTACCGAGTACATCCCAAGCGTATTCTATAAGATTTAGGAATAAGCAAGGCATGTCATACACTCAATATTGTTTCCTGATCGTGTGAGAGGCAGCTGTCTTATGTGGGTCGGCATCCTTATCCATGAACAGAAATTATGGACTAACTGCACCACAGGAAATATGGATATAAACTTGGAGAACGCCTGTGCAATACCACTGCAATGCCACTGTACCATTTTTCAAGTATGTGAAGGATAATTCTTCCATTATGCCTGATACCTGCTCACACAATTACTCTTTGGCCATAGTTATCAGTTTTCTGGATATTATGGTGATGGGAATGGGTTATTTTTCTCTTTCCACACTAGCTGGTGCCCAGAACCACTGTTTATGGTGTAGCAAGATTCATTAGCGAACACGATTCTAGACCACTGTTTCTGACCCCAACGAATATGCTCCTTTCACCGAAGTAAACTTTCCCTATGATGAAGTGCTCATAGTGGAATGCATGTAACAATCTTGTGTGCATCTAATCCAACATTATACAATCACCGATAAATGGTTCTCGCAGATAATCAAGTACCAGTAGCGTTTGCAAGGTCTGAAGTTATCTGTCCCGGAGTGTCATTTATGTTCCTCTTGACCACTAGGCTGGCATATCGATGTTTTTGAGGTGTGGTGTTCCTACCACGGCCTCCAGAATGCCTTCTTGTTGCACTTCCATATCCAGGGGTCGTTTGAACCACACTATTATACTCGTCGGTACGTCTCTTGCTTTGATAACTTGAGTTAAATTTTGTCCTACTTGCGACATTTAACTGCTCAACTATGACCGTACGCAATCAAATGATGTCTTAAAGGCATTAACAGTACATGCATTAACAGTATAGTGCAGGAATTATCCTGTCGTCCAAAAAGAAAACTTACAGCTACAATTTGCATTTTAAATGAAGGAAACCACGTTGATCCGCTGCCTTTAATATAGACAAGAGACCTTGCCATGCAACGTCCCCTACCGTTGTTTTTCTCTGATTGCGCGGCTTAATAAACTGCAATTTTGCACAAATTCGTTGTTTCTTAGTATTTGTCAAGCAGTGTATTATAACTCGACAAATACTTGTCGTAAACAAATGGGATCTTTGTTGTTTTAAGTTTAGAGCTTAATGTCGCAATTTTGAATTAAATGGCTTCGAAAATTACGGAGAAAAACCTTTGAAATATTTTTTAAATTAGAAGTATAGCACTAAAATTAAGGGTTTAGGAATTAGATATTGGACAGCGATAAGAGTCGACACACAGTAGTTTATCTAACTTTTAACTAATTAAAATACGTTTGCATTAAAAACATGTCATTTAAGCTAAAGGTAAATAAGTTTTTTTTTTTTTCTGTCATGATTTTCAATACTCCCATCAATCGAAATTGATTTGATTTAATGATATATTTTGATTCCTTGCAATGACAAAGTTCTAACTGCGTGGACCATTTTTTTTTTTTTTTTTTTTTTTTGAGAAAAATGAGATGAAAGTTTCATTTCTCCATTGTCAACAACGCAGTTAGAAATTTGTCAAATTTGGTAGCTCTTGAAATACTCGGTAGAATGTGGTGTAAGTAATATCAAACTGCAGATCAGTCAGAGTATGATGTCATCTCATATTAGTCTATTTTGTTAGTTAGAACTTTGTCATTACAAGGAAAAGATTGTTTTAAAGATGCTCGAAATTCATTAAGGAGTGTATTTTACTCATTTTTCCTATTAAAAATTACTTACATTGAAAATAGTGAGTACAGTTTTATTAAAAATGAAGAATATTTTAACAATTTTTATCCCCACGCGAATTATTTTGCATCATCCTCAATCTTGCTGATCATTCAGAAAAATATTTAAATTTTTGAACTAGTAAAGAGATTTATACAAAACACGTTAAAATTTTAAGGAAACCAGTTAAATGTTAATCCGGCAAAATGTCAAGAAATTCTTTTGCTGAAACAATGTCTTAAAATGAAAAAAAAAATCAGCAGAATAAAATGAAAAGAAAGAAGTTCTTCCTTTTACTTACCAGTTAATTATGTACCTTATCATATCAATAATTTCAAACTTTGTTCATTTATATAGGTGTATCGTGATTTAAAACAAAACCAAAGATCGTGATCCAGCACTCAATGGCCTTGAAATGTACTTTTGGAACAATGTTAGACTCTAAATTTACCTTTTCTGATTTAATCTATATTGTAAAAATGTTTTTTGTTCCATGGAAATTTCAGTTTTTGGAATCTGATCTTTGATCAACTTTTCTTTGACATTAATTTGCTGAAAGAGCCTTGGAAATCAAAAGTTAAACTTTTCTGCAATATGCAAGTAAAATATTGGGTGGAGATTCTAAAACGTGCATGTTGATGCCCAGCCACATAACTAATCCAAAAATTACCTTTTGAAGCAGATATTTAAAAGGACTTTTGAAGTGATACAAAATACAAAAGCCTGAAAACCGGCCGGATGTGTGGTTCGTGATTTTTCAAAATGTGAATTCTGGAAGGTTTTTTTCCTCGTTAATACTTACTTTGTTTGCTGGATTTTTTTAACGATCTAATAGTTTTTGCTTACTTTAGTTGTAAAAATATAGGGCTGGTTTCAGAAAAAAAATAAGCATTCTCTTAAATATTAGATTTATGAATGTTATTTGACTTTTGATACTTTCATACACACCAGCTTTTCTGATATTTCAAAAATTCTCCGCATCAGTATAATTTGCAGACATTCCAAAAATTTCTTTTTATTATTTTACAGTATTAAGCATATTTGAACATGTTTTATATGATTTGATAATTCCATAATTGTAAAATAAAAATTTCGATGAAAATGTAAAGAAACTGTTAATAAAAATAGATATTTAAATTATTGTTTGAAAATGAAAGGTAGAGTTGATTCTGTAAAGGAATTTATTTATCAAAGCAAATAAGAGACAAAATGGGTGGTGAAGCACCAACTACAGATGTGATTAGTGATAACATTTAACCTAGATCTTTACCATTTGAATACATTTCATTTATTAATTGTTTACAGGTATTTGTTTATAAGTCTGTTGAATGTAAAAGCACGCAAAATCTGTAACAATAAAACCTCTATTCACTGTTTTTGGATTTTACATTTTGAATTTTACCGGGCTGAACATACATATTCATAAAATGAATTAAGAAGATTCAGCCATTTATTTTCCCTTGTTAATTGAGATTTTTTTTTAAGAAATAAAATATAATAATAAATAACAAAATCAAATAGACTTTGAAATTTATCAATTTAATTCGCTTACACCTTACCTCTTACATATAATGCAGATACGGAGAAAAACTATTTCAAAGTTGTCATTTCAAGGTTCCTTCGAAGAAAGTAATCAATGGGTTGAGTTGAGTGGAGTTGTGCATTGGTTTACAAACAGGGGAAATAAACCCGCAACTCAGATTACAGTACTTTTATAAACGAGGGGAGCCATACCTACACGAAGGCGAATTTATGGCGAAATGGACAAAACAAAATTGCAGACAGGTTTTTTTTTTTTTTTTTTTTCTCGTGTTTGTGGCGCGCGTTTTTAATCAACAGATTGTTAATGTTACTATTCGTGAAAATAAAAAAAAGTCTGTTGCGTTTGGCTATTGTTGTGTAACTTAACTCGGTTCGGAAATCGCACAGCGATTTTTGAATTTTTCGCATTTTTTATGCAAATTTTTGTGTTTAGCGTCGATTTTTCCCCATTTGTAAAATGCATCCTGTTTTAATCTTTTATCTCACTATAATAAATTTTATCCTCCTTTCAAGAAAGTTTGTTTGGAATTTTTACAGTGATTTTTTAACTTTTTGAGAAATTTTTATTAATTATTTGTGCGATTTTTAGGGTATCTTCGCGTTCTGCGTCGAATTTTCCGCATTAATTATAGGAATCTGATTTGTTTGGAGGCAATGGGGTCGCAACCCCAGGTTCGTTTGCATTATCTGAAGTTGGTTTGATTTCAGATTCGTTTGGAAAAACCGATCAGCGAAACGGGTGAAGATACGGTAGTCTAAAATAAGAGCGTACGTTTTACAGAAAGAAAATTAGTCAGAAAAATCTAAACATTATGGTACAGTCTTGAAAATAAATACCACCCCCCTCCCTGCACTTCCTACCATTACATTTCTGCCAGAAATCATTGCATAAAGTAACGGTACCAACCGATTAGAAATAAAATCTACTATTATGCGATGTGCATGAATTAAGCTGGCTGTTTGAGTAAAAAAGGCTGTCAAATTATCTCATTTAGCATCACACATTTTATGATTTATTTTCGAATTGGGTTTTGAAATGTGTTATGCGTTTCCTTAATTGATTACAAATGTTGAAGTTTTGTTGCAGTCTGTGTTACCAAAATGATCATTTCTCATTGAAGAGATTGGCTGTTCTAGCAGCTTCATATTTTCATATTTTTAATGGTCAAATACAAACACGGATTATTAAAATGAAGATTAAGTTTTTAAGCAAATTTAATAACTAAAATAATTTACGAATTTATATATTATGTGTTAACTTTGGAAATATATTCTTTTATTCATTTTCAATTTTAATATGTTCTCAATTTTCCTATAATTTTGCGTTATACTTTAATATATGTAAGTATTTCTCTCTTCACTCAATCTGTTTACATTGCTTCAATCTTTACTACTTTGACTTTCAAATTTGTCCTGATCTATTTATTGTTACTAGTAACCTTTAAATTTAAAGAATATATTTAAATTATTACTGAAATAAACGGCAGTTACTCTTAAATATGCAAGCGATACTTTCTTAAACGTCTTATACATGAATTATTTTTAAGTGGTCAAAAATATATATAATACATTTAAAATAGATTTAAAATGGATTATTAAGAACAAATATTGTCGGATTTCTGAAAATCATACATTTATTACGAAATTATAAAACACCCATGGTCTAATGTTTACCAGCATTTAAAAAAATATATATATATATTAAGAGTTATTATTATTTTCTTTTTGTGTGACAATTTAAACTTTGGACACATCGCAAGAGAGTAAAATATAAAAGTATTTTTAGTCATGCTTTTGTTTAAATCCATAAGCAGAAATTCTTAAAAATAACTTCTCTCCAGCAGAGAGAGAAAAAAAAATGAAAAAGACGGGTTTTTCAACTGAATATTCGAAAAGCAAGTGGCTGTAATATCAATTGCTGTATTTCCTAAACATTGTTGAACTTTGTATGAAGTATATGTGTGATACTAAAATAAAAATAACATATGCTGGAGTTCGCAGAGGGTCGTTTTAAAATACACCCTCACATGAGGTTGCCATAGCAGCTAGGTTTCACTTTTTCCTACCACTAAAATGTTATTGTAAATTTTGCATTATTTAACCACCGAAATCCGCTATTAAATAAGGCAAACATTTCTATAAAATTTTAGTGGTAGCAAAAAGCGTAAAAGTTGGCAGCTATGTGTATGAGATTGTTAATAATACACACGTGTCAATGTATCCATTTCTTTTAATATTTGCTATAGTGATTCACATTTTTCTTCTACTTAAAACTTTTACGAACACAAAATTCTATGGATAATTTTTTAAAATGTGTTTACACCTTTTCCAGTTTTAATGTTCTAAGAAATCGGTAATATATTAATAAATTCGTATAATAGAGCAAATGATTTTCATATAATTTTCTTATATGATTATTTTTCTTACATTAAGATGTAAAAGAATATTTTCTGAAATTTTATGAAAAAGATGATTGTTTAAATTCTAGAAATTTTCTTTAAGCTAAAGCATAACCGGTTTAATGTCTCTATTATTACAGAGGACGCTATCCTTGATCTTTGGTACTCTGGAGTCTGGATTACACTTTGTGTTGAATCAGATTAGAAAATTCTGAGTCAATGGCAATTCTCTCACTTTTCAGAACTTTGAAAGATCTGCAAAATGCAATTCAAAAAACTTGATGAATAACTGACATAATAGCTCTTGCAGCGTAGAATTTATTTGCTTATTTTATACTTTATTTAGTTATATTAAATGAAAAGTAATTTGAAAAGGCCACCCGGTTTTTTGTTGCAAAATTGCCATTCAGTAAAATACCTAGGCGTGTGGAGTTAATTCTCTATTAGTTCCTTTACGAAAGATAACACTGCATGTTAGCGCAATAAATGCATAGTAGGTACATAATTCTGTTAGTAATTTAGATGGTAGCTATGTTGTTTATGTATGAAAATTTATTTGCATTACTCATTTCTTTTTCTTAAAGAAAAGCGCGATGCATCGTGTTATTTAGACACCTGGAATTCGCCTTTTTTATTTAACATCACAGGACCGACAGGGCGCTGCTTTTTAGATGCCTTCCCGCTGATTGTGTTCATGTGAGGTTTAAAAAGGATTTGCCATTATATCAATGAACTCTTGCAACATTTTTTGTGAAGACAACTAAGTAAATGAAAGATGTTGAAGTATCTCTTTCTGAAGAAATAGCTTCCTAATAAAACACAAGGATGCGTGTTGCCAAAAAAAAAAATCACAAGTTTTCATCAATTTGTGAAGAAAAATTCTAATAATTTATCAAGAAAACGTATTTTTTTATGCCAGCTGATTATTTTTTTTAATTGATTATTTTTAGAATTGAATAAATTTTTCAGCTGATTTATTTTTAGCTTCAATGTAGCGTAATAAAAGTGAATTCCATATAAATTGAACTCTATTACAGAGATATTATTACTTGTATCTTTAAATATTGTTAATCTATAAATTATAATTAAAATTAAATTATAATCTATAAATTGAACTCTATTACAGAGATATTATTACTTGTATCTTTAAATATTGTTAATCTATAAATTATAATCTATAAATTAAATCTATAAATTGAGATTGTAATTGATGATCTATCTAATCTATAAATTAAATTAAATTATAATCTATAAATTATTAATATTATAATCTTATTGTTTCTATCTTTAAATCTTTCTACATATATATTATCATTACGATAATATATATTTTTAAGTGATAAAACGTATGTACAATTGAGATAATAAATATGTGTCTGATCGTTTTTGAATTGCGCATTTTAAATTAAGATTTTTTTTTAAGCAACATTTTCTTTAAATACAAGATTGCTGTTAGATTACATTCTAATAAAGTTTTATAATGATGGTATGGATAGTTTTAGAATAACAATATGTGTAAAATGCAAATTATCAATTTGAGTAAATCTAAATTAAAGTTTTGGTTTGATCCATTATAAGTATGTGAGAGTTATACAATGCGATGTAAAAATAGAGTCTATCGCGATTAACCCGTTCGCTTAAACCGAGGTTCATAGAAACATACTTCCAGTTACAATATGGATTCAAACCAAGTATATTTTTCTGGTATGGTTTTATTTCACAAGAGGCAGTTTGTGTTAATATACCAAATGTGTTAAAATACCAAATTAATTTTTTTAATACGTTTCTCCTTTCTTAGAACTTACATTTAGAAAAATATTGCCGTGTGACTAAGAGAAAGAAAAATAATTTAAACATGCTCCTGTTCCTGAGTATTATTTGCATGCATTGATTATCTTAGCATTTGTCGTCAAGTTATTAGAGAGCGGCTGTAATTAAATTACAGCTCAATATGATTGCACTTATTTGCCATTTGACAGTTGTTTTTGGCTGTTTTTTTAATTGATATTACCTAGAATTGTGTAATTCTTTTTCATAGGGGCCTTAGCGTGATACAGAAATGGCGCGATCAATTTGGCTAGAAAAGAAAAGTTTTCAAAAGCATTTTCTAGCAACCTTTATTTACATTTTAAAAACCTCATCAGATTGCTATATTTTTATGAAATAACTATCAATGTATCAAACACACAAACAATTTGCTTGATATTTACACCATTTAATATAAACACTGAGAAGCGATTCATTTAATATGTAAATAAATACAAAGTGCGTCTAAAATGTTTGGTGAATGGCTTCTTAAAGAAAACGAAAGATACAAACAATAAATCCTTATTACCTACCAAAGTAATCTGCATTAGGCACAACACACGTTTGGCAACGTTTGTAAAGCTGCTGGAAACTGTCAGCGAAGGCTTCGTTCGAAATCACTCGAATTGACGATGTGACACGTTGTTGAATTTCTAGTATATCTGTAAAGTGTAGTCCTTTTCTGGCTCGTCAGCTACCGATCAGCAGCTCACATTGTTGCACTTGTTCGATGTTGTCTAGAATTGTGCTTGTTGACGGTCAATCCGGACGCGGCTCATCATTAGCAGTTTCCTTTCAGTCGCGGAAACATTTGAATCAGTCAACAGAACGTTGTTTAAACGTTGTTATGTTTAAACGTTGACTGCTTTACTGGTTGCTTCTGATCTGTACATTTGCACCAACATTATGTATGTCTATGTTGCCGTTTTTCCCAATTTGTAGCAAAATTTTATGTTTATGCGTTGCTCCATTGCATTTGACACAATGCGCGACGCGTCACACTGATTCCGTTCCAGCGAGAACTCTGCTTGAATATAGTGATTTCGACGGCATGAGGCGCTTCTTCACGTCTCTCAATATGCATGCACCTATTCTGAGTTGTTTAAATATTGGACCCTTCAACTAATTTTTTAGATGCACCCTGTACATAATATATGGCTACATAAATAAGCCATATAAGTTTAGAATTTTTTTCGTTGGCCGACGTTTTATTTTCGTGACTGTTTATAATATTTGGTAAGAAACTACACTTTCTTAATCATGCAAAGGCCCCTATAATATGAAGTACCTAGAATTGTTCCTTTACCATCACACATTTTCCAATTTAAAGTAAAAGCAAAGGGACGTAATAAATTTAGTATAAATCATACTGAAAAATTCCAAAGGAAAACTGGAAAATGCAGACGATATTGTAATAAGCTACTTTTTATGTACAGTGTTATATTTCTGGTAATGACATAACATAACAGTTTTTACAAGGCATATTTAAATGGGCTGGTTCATACTATATTAGTATTGCAGCAATACGTCTTATCAATTATCTATGTAATTATAATTCATTTTTGTCTTTCAATGTAACATTCATATGTTAATCGAACGGGATTCATTCATTCTCTTTCCTAAATGTATTTAATGCGACAACTCAGTTAGAATTAATATTATGTATGATTTTATTTAGGTCTGAAACAGTTTTCTTCGACTAGAAAATGTGAATGGAAGCAGTAAACTTTATGTAGAAAAGTTGAACCTACGTAATGGCTTGGATTAACTTTAATTTTTTCTTTTTTTTTTTAAGTTCTTCAGTTGCTGTTCGTTTCACATAAAATTTCGAAACATCATTCTTTCATGATTTGAAGTGTACTATGATCAATTTTTATCCTGTGTTTTTTTTTATCCTTTATTTAATAATACCATTTTCGAACAAATTGGATATTCATTTGTTTATTTTTTTAGTTTGTCCACCAAATTAAATTTTTCTCACCTCAAAATGAATGCTGGCAATTAGTTTAACTAGTGTAAGTCATTACACTCAACTTTAAAAACTATATCGGCAAATATTTCACTCATTTGCATGGGATTTTTTTTTTTTCTTTTTGCGACAGAAGCCAAAATTTTTGTAGGTATAAGTTCTATAAAATCACACTGTATAATTAATTTTCTTATAATACAGATTTTTGATTGAGTTTTCTCCATAGTGTTCACAATTGTTTAAATATTCAGACTATATCAACAGTTGAAATTCTATTTTTTAAGGTTAAGGGGGCTCGGTACCCTTTATTTTTCGAAAATGACGAAAATACCAATTTTCTCATTTTCTGCAAAATATTTATTTAGACATCCCTAGTATATTCTGGTGAAATTACGTAAAGATTCAATAATTATAAATATGTTTAAAAAGGATTATAACTGCATCTATTTCCCTTTAAAAGTATCAGAGTTGCAATCTTTAAATTCATTTTTACTTAGTCTCTGTTTTTTCAATATATCTATCTAATGAAAATGCTAAAACTTCAACATATATTTTTCAATTGACTCGATTTTTTTAATGAAGAATCCTTAAGATGCATTTCGTAAAATTAGCGATAGAATTTCAAGTAATATAAAAAGATTATTTTTTAAAAATAAAAATGTTAACACAATACGGTCTGGGCTGTTTGTGCAAAACCTTTTGCGTAATTGTAATTTTGTACGAAATCTGTGTTTTAAAACAGTAGAAACTCCGCTCTCTTCTGAAAGTCTTTCGTAAATTAGTTTCCTAAGTAGGTTTCTCAAGTTTATACATCAATATATATTTTTCGGTGTATTGGTATAATATAAAATTCCTTACAATCTAACAAATTACGGAGAATATGATATAAATATATTTTGTGCAGGGTAGAAGACACGCCCTTAGTCAATGATGTTTGGTTAAATAAACACGAGAATTCTCTTACCCTGTTGCCAATGTGTTACTTTGCTGTTTTATTATGTTCTGTTTATTAGGAATTTTCGATGTAATGTCTTTACTTTCCTTTATATCACATTACATGTACAGTGTATCCCAAAAATGACTGATGGATTTTGAAAGTCAATAAAAAAAAAAACGGAACGCGATAGAAATGTATAGTTTGCGGCCTTATATTTGGGAAACCAGGAAATTTTATCCCACCAATTTGCAAAATTTAGTTAACATTTTCGCCAAACCGTGGCGCTGCAAAATTGCGGTGATACTCCGAATCAAGAAATATCCGCTGTATCAACGAATAAACAATTTTCAATAGTGTATACTCTTTCAAAAGCACTCACTAACAGATTGCATAGTAAAATACCGAATGAAGATGCGATTGATTAAATTTCTCTGCAGCTCTTTCATAACTGCAGCGCCATGTTTTGGCAAAAATGTTAACTAAGTTTGCAAATTAGTGGGATACAATTCCCTGGCTTCCCAAACATAAGGCAGAAAACGATACATTTCTTTCGCGATCCGTTTTTTTTATTGACTTTCAAAATCCACCAGTCATTTATATGTTGTAATGTAATACATATATAAATACACCGGAATTTAATGTACAGCGTGTAAAACCCTATTTATATGTTTCACGATGTATTTCACGAGCAGTCAAGAAAAAACACATTTTTATGTCTCCGGACGGTAATGTGTTAAACAAATAATCCTTTTTACTGTTTTTTTTTACATATGTCATGACATTTTATTTATTTTTTCTTGAACTAATTAACTCTTTGGAAATATGGTCCGTGTAAGTATATAAGCCCACACTTCTAAAAAATGCATGATTTTTTTTTTTTTTTTTTTTTTTTTTGCAAAAAGTTTAAAATTGTCAGAGAAGTGTGGGTTTAACTTTTTCTTAATTAAAAAAAATTAATTTTTTCAAATTTTATCATAAGAGTTGCGTATTTTCTTGATTAAATCATTTTTCTTTATAAAGACCATTTAATAATATATGAAAAAGGTATTATAAAACACTGAAATTAAAAAAAAATAGTTCAAATGGTACCGAGTTCCCTTAAAGCTTTAAAACAGTGACATCAGAAAATTCCAGAAAACTCATTGGTAAAATTTTAAGTTCTAGGATGATGACGCGACAAGCTTTCTTCTTCAAATATAGTATAATGGTTAGGGTTTTCTAGCTTGTAGCAAAAACCAGAAATAAAGCAGAACCAGTAGCTAACTTATGACTCGATCCCATACGTTTCTTTATCATTTTAAATGGTCATAAACTAGTAGTTTAACTGGTTTGCAGGTCTGTATCTAATCTTGCTCATAAAAATGCATATCAAAAAAGAATTTATCTACTGAAAAATGCTTGCAGAAAAGTTTAAAAACGTGTACTTAATTTATATTTTAATGATCGTTTAAAGTTCATAGGTTTCTTGGAAAACGTAATTTATTTTTATTTATTTCTGTAAGAGAAAAACTAGTCTACGACTAATTTGTTGCAGAAAAAACACCTATATCCTATTTGTATGTTAGTTTAACCACTTAACAGCCTCATTTTCATGACTAAACAGGCTACTTTTTTAACTAAAAATATTTTTAACTAGTTATTTTTATGCTTCTTTCTGAATTTGTAAACATATAATAATATTTTGTACACTTTAGGTTATATGATAATTTTGCTAAAACCTTGAGCATGCAAAAGAAAAGCCACCCACGAAGTCGATTTTGTATGTATATATATATACTCGGTCTCATGCCTGACGACAAAGACCATAAAGTAATTAAATAAAGGAGATTATAATCAGACATTAATTTTAAATTATCTCAATTTTTATAACGCCATTACTGAGATTACTGATAAAGTTTTACTGCAATTATCTTTCGCTCATTAAATCTATAATTACAACTGTTCCTTATTGAAGTGTTTTAGTGGCATAATTCATCTTTTCGTATGGCAGAAGAGGACTGTTTGACTTTTTAACTTTCGGAAGTAGTTGAAAAGTAATCAGGAAGTTGTTGGGCGTCTTCGTGATTAAAAAAAATATGGCCAGTTATATATTAGAGTGCAATACATGTATTCAGTTTTGCAATTTTTTCATTTAAATTCATGGGCGTAACGAAGTGGTGGCTCACGGGGCTGAAGCCGCCACATCAAAATCAGTGTTTTTTTGTCTAATAAAGGACATATTTTTCCCATTTACATAGCTCCCCCCCCCCCCGAAGGTAATCCTTACAGTCCCCCCCCGCACACACACACATCACCACCACAACCACAAGCACCGAAATGAAATCCCAGAATATATAGAAAAAATACCCCCAGAAAAAATACCAGAAAGCGTCTTAAGCATTATTAATTTTTATGCTTTAGAAGCCCTTTTAAAATACGGTACACGAAGGAGATATCCCAGGCCTATTTTTTTCGCTTTGTTGTAATGGCTACGCTATTTATCATATCTCAGAAACATGACTAAAATTTTTTGCAATAAAAATAAAAATATTATATGCAATAATATACATGTCAGATTTTCATTTTGATAAAAAATCTGTACGTAATAGCGATTAATATAAACATAGGTTACAGATTCAGTTTTCATGTATCAGACGATAGTGTAAAATAATTTCCACATTCCCACATTAGGTATGCGCGACTTCACCCGGGTTAAATTGTGACAATGAACATGATGAGAATAGTGTAATCTATGATTTATTAAAATTATTTTTTCTAATTTGAAAAGATTTCAAAATTTTTATTATTTTCAGTTACTTTCTGTACTTTTCACGAATTATTTCATTTCTGAAATATAAAGTTGAGTGCAAGGCTCGATTTACTCCAGTTTCGGCATGGAGCAGATGTTCACTTGCTCCATGCCTCCCCCCCCCCTCCCCCCGTGCGCACGACATTTTTATAACCTCAATCCATATTTATTTAAAGGAAAAAAATACCAGAAAGCGTCTTAAGCATTATTAATTTTTATGCTTTAGAAGCCCTTTTAAAATACGGTACACGAAGGAGATATCCCAGGCCTATTTTTTTCGCTTTGTTGTAATCAGGCCATGATTGTATGTAATTGGTACATTTAATGTTATGCAAAAGTGCGTGTTCCTTTACAAATATATAACGGTCCCGTAAAAATAAAAATATTGGAATACAATAATATCGTGATCAGATTATTCTAATTTTATATAAGTATTTGAATGAGGACAAGCTTTTTTTTTTCATATAAGGAAATGCTTAAAATAATAGCGACAACAAACTAAACTTTCCCTGCAGAGCTATGTGAAGAAAGGTAATTTAAACGTAATTTTGTTAAGTTAATTAATGAATCGAGTAGAAAATTATCAATTAGCGATAATTTCTTTGATCATTTAAATTATTAGCATAATTTTCTAAACTCGCAACAAGCATGGAATAAATTACTTGAAAACAACGTGATACCGTTAGGCATGTATATATTTTTTTTATCTTGAATAACTTTCTTTTCATTAAACGGATAAAGGAAGTAATTATATCTACTCACCCAAAAACTTTTATATTACGAATGAATGCTTTGTTGTTGCTTTTGTTTTATTTATACACAAATAATGTACAGTTCTTAACCTATACAACAAAACAGAGTATTTGGAAATATTTCAGTTTCATTTTGTATGTTTCATTCCCAAGTATGTGCCTCAGTTCTTTTGAAAATATGGTCAGAATGAAGTATTTCCCAAAGGTCTGGCAATAACTTGTTAATGAAGAGTGGTATACAGCACCTTGACAGTGTAAGAAGTTAATAAGTAATTTGGTCACGTCCTTTTATGCATGGAAAGTGCCGCATTCTTTCTCAACTGGTGTTTGCACCTTTGGCAGCGTGTAGGTGGTCTTTGTAGGGGCGTTAACTTGTTGACTCGTAACTTCTTTCCCCCAACATCAGATGATTTAAAAGGTGAGTGGCCAGTACGTTTTAGTACTTGAAAGCCTGAGATCCTTTATTTGCACTTTGAATGTTTATACAGTGAAACTTCATGTATACATCTCTTGATTATATGACTCTTTGTAAAATGCAACGCTTCGCTTTGGTCTGTTATCATCAATGTTGAAATTGTAAATTTCAGCAATGTTTTCCATATTTATACCAATCTGTACCCTTGAAAATTTAATAAATTCGCATATAAGAATAAAATTTATCCATTATTAGATGAAGCAATACTCTAATGATTAATATTGTTTATTTACTCTTAGAAATGATCAAAGGGGAATAAAAAATCCCTTTTGTTGCTAATATTGTAAGTGTAAACAATCTACATTTTTGTTCAGTTTAAGAGGTGAGTTCCCTTTCGGTTTCATTTTAAGAAGTTGGATAAAACGGATTTAATTGTCTGTTAATTTTTTGTACAGGGCCTATTTCATAATCGTTTGTTTTGATACGCAAAATATGTAACGGTGCGACATGATCACGTTACAATGTTTTAATAAATTATTATTTTATTGTCACTTCAAATGTTATATAATGTATTATATACGAATAACTATAAAGCACAGAATTTACCATACACAAATAGGGAAAAATAAAAAAGTCCTTCCGGCCTGTACCGGGAGGAAAGTGTAGTTTTCATAGTCCATGTTTTTAAAAAATTTAACTTATTTTACTCAAACATCCGAAGCTAAGTTGCTTCGAACCCGATTATAGAAGATTCAATTCCGATTTTCGTTAATACTGAATTTGAATGCGTATTTCAGCATGAGAGTTACATCATAACAAAAATGAGATTGTTTCAAAATGTCAGCCAACCTAGAATTTCAAACTGCCATATCTCTGCCATTTTTTAAGATAAAGCTAAACCAAAAATGTTCCAGAATCCTTGTATCACATTCTAACACTTAACATGAGCCATTTTTTTTTCAATTTATAAGGTTTTGTACATGTTTTTTAATTTTTAAAAATTAAAAAATATTTAACTGGCCGCCATTTTGAAACAAGATGGCGGATGAAGCTGGCGAACGAACTCGGTCGAGACCTTGGTATGTCCTATACACATACTCAGTTACATCCAAATCGGTTCATAAATAAGAGAGTTACAGCATGACGATCAGATATATATATATATATATATATATATATAAATCAACATTTGAACGGAGGGTGGTTTGGGGGTCTGGGGGTCATGATCGGTGAAAATATACCAAATTTTTTTGGAATTGCTTTCCTCTGAACGGCTGTAATAGGTAGCTTTTTGTATTGAAATTGAAAGCTACCTAAAAATGAAAGATGAAACACAAACCAGTTATGAAAATAGTCAATAAATATCCATAAAGGAAAAATGAAAAACTGTGGATTAATTATATATATATATATATATATATATATATATATATATATATATATATATATATATATATATATATGCGTGTGTGTCTAAAAAAAACAAAGCACACACAATGATTATATCTTAATCTAAAATCTTTTCAGAAAACTTTAAGCATTAAATTAAAAAAAGGAAAAGAAAGAAAGAAAAACTTTTGTGGTTTCCCTGGAGTGTATTCTGAAAATTTAACAATAAATTATTCTTATCAACTGGATAATTATCATATAAATTCACTACTCATTGAGAGCTACATTTTTCAAATTTCAAACAGTTATAAACCTCTTTATGAATTAAATTTAACACAACATTATTTTATGTCGTCCGCTAAAATTTTCCATCGATGCGACTTCTCTGGGAGTTTTAAACATATTCGAAAATCAATTTAGAACTTAATGAGAATTTAGAGCAGAAGAAGCTTGGGGGGGGGGGGGGGGCAACAGTATGGTACTGGACGCTTCTATAGATCACGAACACTGCATTTTACAAATCTAAACTAATATCAAAATCTTAACATTTTTATGAAAATAATGAAAATGCTTCATAAAAATAATCTTGCGGAACTCCGCGACAGTAAGCTCATTTCTTAATCACTGGGTGTTTTTCGACAGATATCTCTAGTACAGATATGGTCATAAGCTGAAAGTTTGTCTATTGACCGCTTTACTTAAGAAACAAACACGCAACCCTCTCTTTAAAAAAAAAACGTATACCCAAATAATCAAATGCATTCGTCAATGTTTTTTTCCGCAGTTGATTAGTGCATTTTAAACATCATATAGTTTCTAAATACCAAACAATAACTGCGCAATCAGTAGGCTTGACCACTAAACGTCGCTGAAAGCGAGTCATTGCGAGTTTATTAAAGTCATATTCATTAAAAATAATACAATATTATGTCATGTGTTCTTGAAAACCAACGTATATTTTGATAAATCAAAATCTTTGTAGGTCAAAAATATAGTATTTTTTTAATCTACCTGTTTACGTACTTCTACGAGATTTTCTAACTTAAAATACAAATTGCCACTTTTTATTAAAAGTCATATTAAAATTGCAAATATGATATAAAAATAACGGTCAAAATTTTGGTGAATAAATAACTGTTTTAATTTCATTAATGGACAGATAAGTGCAGTGCTGTTATGTGAAGTGCGTTGCATCCGGATATATTTCACACAATCCAATTATTTACACGTATATCATAACCATCATCTTTTCAGTCGCTTTGTTAAATGAAATGGTTACACTGAGTGATGCTATGTTTTATCAAAACTGTCCATTATCGGTACCAGTCCAGCGCATCAGAGTAAAACCGCACAAATGAAAAAGTTATTTCATAAATTTGTTTGATCTGAAGCTACATTTTCACCTAAATTCCCTCTACACATCGCACTGAGTAATGGAACATGTAATTGTATCCTGTTTCAAACAATTGATGAGCATAATATCTGCCAAAAACGGATGTTGTTTACTTTATTTATAAAAGATGAGATTGCAAATGGTAGTGTTCTTCTAAAAAAGAAGCCGAAAATAACTGGCTGTTTGCTCCATAATATTTCGCGAGACATCGTTTTTATTATAGATTTAAATTCTTTAAAATAGTATTTTTTCCCACGCTTTATTTGCTGTTATATATTTTCAGAGATGCCCGTAATTGCACTGAACTTTAATTTTAAATAACTTTTTTCAGAGATCATAGAATATATTTTAATGATAATAATTTATGCATGTCCTGGAATTTCTTCTAAAGCTATAAAGTTATTTTTAAATTATACAGTCAGAATGCTGTTCAAGGATTGTTTATTTTCTTTTTATATTATATCATTATTATAAATATTCAGATTGGTATTATTTTGCATTTCCTTGGAAGCATAAAAGTAAAAGATAATTTGCTTTTGAGTTTTCCTCATTAGCAACTGTTTCCATGAACTAAAAGTTTCATGTGAAATCTTGAACATTTTACTGTAGTTTGTGTGTGTGATGAAGTCAAGTTAAATTTTTATAAAGATTAATTACTTTATAAAAATCACACGTTTGTAAACAGTTAGTAATATATTAGTTATTAGAGCTTTGTTTATTTAAGTATTCACCAATTTATTTTAGATCGGGGACTTGCATTAGAAACACTTTAGTAAAAAAATGTTCAAAGCGGAAGAAAAACGATAATATTTTGAGGAAAGTAATAATACGAACAGTTTTTATTCTAATAAAACGTTTTCATTATTGTTTGTAAACTGGTCTTTACAATATAATATTGATTCAGAAGTTTTTATTCCATAATTAACTGAAAGTACTTAAAAATGACAATGCAGAATGAAGATTAAAATAAATTCAAACACACGACGTTATTAAATTAAATATTTTATAGGTACAACAACACTTGTGAAAGCCTGTGAATAACAGATGATATTGACATACTTTTTTCTTGGGAATTACTGACGCTATTTGATTTGATTTTTTTTTTTCGTATTATACTTATTTGTATTTCGATCGTTTTGTTTTTCTCTAAAATCAATTCCTTTCCAGTAACATGAATTTTTATAAATCTAGAATTTGTTGTTGGCGAAATTGTGTAACAATTCAATTTATATATCTATTTATTTATTTCTTGTCAAACGATTAATTTAAAATTTAGCTACTTATAAAGTTTTAAAAATATATTAAAATCTTTTCAGTAGTCCCCGGTATGTAAGTACTTCAATATCAGCCATTTTTCATTAGACTTCTTGTATGTTTCCCCTTTAATGCATAATAACTTATAAAAATGTTATATTTTTTCAGAATACTTAACATTTCAGCCTTATCTATAGTTTGCTTCTTAAAGAACTCAGAACTTTTAACAATTCACATAGTTTTATACTTTTCTTTTTTTTTTTTTTTTTTTTTTTTTTTTTTAAATTAACAACATGGAAACACGCTACACCTTTTAACATATTTCTTTCTAACACTCCAATACTTAGCTTAAATTTGTCTATTGACATTTTGTAAATTGGGTAACTGTATAAATTGGTATACGACCATTTCCTCTATTTCACTTTCTGTAACCAGATACATGTGGATCCAGTCAGGTTATTCCCTAGGTGTGTGCTTTTAAAACTGTCTAAAAAAAAATTCAGGAAAACTTTTTCACGTCTATGGTTTCACAGTGATAAAAACTTACCACTGTTTTAAATTAATTCAATTTCTTTTGTATCTTACTACGGCTTACGCCCAAAACCTTTTGTAAATTAAAAAAATGTATTCTTGCTTTCCCTCCCCCACATGTTTGAGATGTCTTTTTTGTGATGCTAATACCCATTGTTAGTTTCATGACTTTACTGCACTGAGCTCTTTTATCCCATATCAGAGACTTATTAGTATATTTAATGAAAGTTTTCGGAATTTTTCTTAGTCCATTTCAACCTTTCAAAACTTTTATCAAATATTCAAGACTTGTTGAACTTATTGAATTTCGATCATCTTCGACTGTTAAAGATTGACTCGTCTATAAAAGTATTTTGACAAATTTTGTAAGGAGCAAAATTTTGAGAAATCAATATTTTCGATTAAATGTGAAACTCTTTTGTATGCAAGTTGTATTATTTGAAAAGTTTTAGAAATATCACAAAATAAATTTTGATATTTTGAAATCGTGCAGGCCCTTGTCTCCACATGCTTGTAAAGTGGTTACAGCGCTGGCTACTTATCAAGCCAAAGAGAGGCTCAGGGTCTGGTTTACATTAAGCCCCCCCTCCTTCTTATGCTGTCAGCTAAAACTAATCAATTTCTGTTTCTTAGAATAAAGATATGAGCATATAAATATATATTTAGATAAATATATTTCGTGTTTTAAATATTATTCTACTCTAAAAACACAAAATTTTGATTATAGTCACTACAAGGTCAAAACAGATTTAAAATATCATCTTCACGAAAATTGTATACAAATTTAGGGGTATCCAACTCCAATCGTATCCAAATTGGGTTAAGGCATACATGGGCCAAATCCACGGCCCAATGGCCCATGCTTTAATAAGGCTGTAGTTGAAGAGCTCGAAATCTAGTTCAAACTTAGACGTTCATAGTGATTCGGCAAGAGATTTACTTTAAACTGAAGAATGTTATCTATTTAGATATGGTGTGCAAAAACTGGCTGCAGATTTTTTTCCAAACGACTAATTAAGCAAGCTATTCTTTTGGTGACATTTAAATTTCTTGAAACAACACTTCGTTGCTCAAAACAGAATGTGTGCCATATGCACGCGAAAAAAATCTCGAATAATAATTAAAACTTGAACTTTTAAATAAAAAACAACATGGCTTGAATCAGTGCAGTTTAAATAGTAGAGCAGCAGGGCCAACACCCTTATATTCAAAACCTTCACACAGTCTCATAATTGCCGATACCGTAGTCCAACTTCTTACTTCAATAATATGAGTTTGCATGAAGTCGCATTCCTTCACACATTAAAGTTGCATTTATAAATACTTCTTATAACTTTTCTTAAATGTTTTATCAGGATTAGGGCTTTAAATTGGCCCCGCCAATTAATTAAAAATGGAATAAAATCCGATTTCTCTAATATTTATCAAAAAATTCTTTATATAATGATTAGCTTAATAATTAACATATCCCAATACATGAATTTTGTAATTTAACTAAGTTACTAAAAATATTAAGAATTATTAAAATTGTACTTGATTTTTGTATTAAACTTGCATTTATTCCATTTGAGTCAGATTATTTTTAATGTAGTCAAGTTCTTTATCTTCATTTTCTTTATTCATTTAAATCAAATTCTTTCTATCTATCTTTTATTTTTTACACAAACAATATACATGTTTATCAACAGATTTACTTTATCCCTTCCTGGTAAAAAAAAAAAATAATAATAATAAATTTATATAAGAAAAGTTTTCGAATTATTGAGAATATATTACAATACAAATGCATAAACTGGAATTTTGAAAAATACATATTAATAACGAAATAAAGCATGCCAAAGAACAGGAATCTTCTATTATTTAAAATCGGCATGCATAGAGTTTACCTTTAGACACATATTGTACATAAATAATAACAAAATCCTGTGAGAAAATACCGAGTTGAAGGAAACTAGATAAAAAACAGATAAAAAGCAAAATCATATCTTTTTAATGAATTAAGACTAAATACTTATTCTAGGTAAATGATTGACAGCTATTGTCGTAATATACACGTGACTTAAGGTGGTTCTCAAATTCCCTGTTCAACAACGCCAAACTTTGTGACATATTTTTTGACTCATTTTTTAACGTAAATGTATAAAATGGGCAGCTCTAACTTTTAAAGCGACTTGAAATAGAATAGTGTTTTAAATTTTTTGATAAATAAATTACTTATTGAATTATAAGTGATTATTATCACGTGACGGCAAGTTTTTCACCTTTCTCGCAAGCTGCGTTAGGAATTCGGTTCAAAATTCGGACAGTATTTTCTGAAAGATCTTCTGCCTTTACCAAAAAATGAAAAATGTCTTTCGATTACATAGTTTCTGAATAAAAAAACCTACAAATTTCATGCGTTTTCGAACAAAAATGTGTTCAGAAATGTGTCATAAAGTTGCTCTTTTGGATTTGAGAACAAACAGCCTTTTAAACTAAATTTGTATTTTACAAATATATAATAGAACTTATATAATGTTGTTTAAACAATTATATAAGAAAGCAAAGATAAAACTTACTTTTATTCTTCAAATTATCTTTATCAATACCCCAAAAAAGTTGTAATTATTATTATTGTTATTACAATTATAATTGTAAATACGTCCTAATGAAGAAATGTCGAAGCAGACCAACACATCCTACAAGGATTTTTATCATCATATAAAGGGTCAACCATATTGCCTCTTCCTGATTTCACTTTGAAGGCTTTGATTATAGGAAGTGTTGACATGACCCGTGTATCGGAGAGGGAGTCCTATAGATTAAAACTATTTAGAATATAAAATAAAAAGAGTTTCATATACTCAGATTTTAATTTGAGATACTAATAAGGATTGTACTCAAGATTGTCATAAAGAACGTGCAGAATTTTTTAGTATCCTTCGTATAAAATTTCTCATTCCATAAAATTTTGAATCGCCATCGCAGGTTTACGTACTTAAATGCAGCAAGTACTATTTTCTGGACCGGGAGAGACATCTATGCTCTACAGATCTGGTTTTCTAGTCTGAGCAGTCCCTCCTAGGCATTCAAACCGGGATATAAATTTTCAATTTTTATTCTAAAGAATAGTATTTTGCTGTAATTTGAAACATAATCGCAAAGAAATGTAACATAGAACTTCTAAATTAGGTTCATATATTAAATCAAAATACTTTTTCTAGTTACTGAATTGTTCGTATAAATATTCACAGAAAATTTAGGAAAAATGAAAAATGAAGAACATATGTAATATACCTCCGTGCTTATTTATATAATAACCCTACAAAAAATGCGGTGATCTTTCTGACATTTATTTAAACAAAAAAGAAATTATGGAAAGCTATTTTATTGAACTAACAACAAATTATATCCTAAAAGAGTTCAAATGTTAATTTCCCTGCAATTTAGGGAGAATATTCACTAATCAAAAGGCTATTAAATTATATATTATTAATATAAAAAATGGAGATTATTATTATTTTTACTGTATATATTAATAGTAGGATAAGTGGTGATTTTTTACTTAGAAGGCCTCAAACAGAAAAGGTTGCTTTTTTAACATTTATTTTACCTTTTTTTTTTTACATCCATTAGAGTTAAATTAAATTTAAACTTTCCCAATGTTAATGATGTTTTGTGAATATGCCACAAGATTCCACTCTATAATCAAATAATAATTTTGGCTTCTGTTGCCGAATTTTTTTTTAGAGAAATAAGAAAATAAGTAAAGAATATCAAGTAAATAAGGTATAAAGGAAAGTATAAAAGAGGCCTCATAAAACAAATTGACCTAGGATCAAGGCCGCAAACCATTTGAAGAACTGCACCAATTTGACTAACACAAAATAAGCGTGTATCAACCAGAACTTTTACATAGTAATTTAAACCAAATATGTATACTCCACAGAAAAAAGACACATTTGTTAAATAAATTTTCTGTTTCAAAACATGCTTTTTAAATTAATTAAATTGTCAGAGTGCTTCGAATGGTTGGCAGCTATGCCAACCATTAAATACGGCTTTGGATTGAATTATGAATACATTCTTATGCATGAAATATATATAATTAATCATTAAAGTATCTGTCATTTGAATGCTAACTTCCTTATAATATTGGCACTGGTGTAAATTTCATAGAAATAATAATAATAATACATTTGTTCCGGTTGAGAAATTAAGCTTAGAGTGCTTGTGCTTGATTGTATAGTTTGAAATTGAAAGTTTTAGAGATTAGCTACACATTTTCTATAAAATATATCTTAACAATACATATATAATTATATATATATATATATATGTATATCGGTTTATATTTTTATGTAAAACATATTAAATTTAATGTTTCCTTTACAGGCCGGGAAGCAATGATAGCAGTCCGAATGGAACTGCAGTGCCTTCTCCAAAAAATCAATCAATATGGCAGAAGGCGACGTCTCTAAGACAGTCTCTCAGGCAGTCCTCCAGATCTAAAGTAAGTGGACCTGAAGATAAAGTTGTCATCAAAAATTCCTTTTGAAATTTTTAATACAGTGTGTATACAACTTAGTTTGGAGAATTTCCTAACTGAATAATTTGCAAATACTATATTGTAAAATTGTTCTATGGTAAATTAAAAGTTTTGTATCCTAAGTTTACGCATATATGGCGACGATGCAGACTTATTACAGAATAAAAAGCGAAATGCTATCTTAGGTTTCATGAAATTCATTCCGCTGTGCAAGTGAAAAGAAATTTCCTTCAAGAATACAAGAATATGTCCAGTGGCGCCAGCTTATTTGGGACCGTAGGGCCCGAGTCCACCCAATAATTTGCTATCCCAGCGTACCCAATTTCCATTGTTTTATTTCATTATTTTTTATACACTCGAACAAATTTTATTTTACTATTTAATAGTGTGCAGCCTCTATAAGAGAATGGCACAAAAACAAACAAACAAATTAGATCGGTTGAGACGATATTGGACAAAAACGAATCACCAAGCATCTTGGCGATCCTGCCAATACTTTCAAGTTAATGCTTGTTAACTTTTTGAATCACTCGTTTAATCAAACTCGTCCATGTGATTAACGCCATGTTCCGGGATGTTGGTTTGCCATAATTTGGACAAAGACTCCAGTCAGAGTATGCGCTCTGTGCATATGTCGCCATTCTCTGAATCAGGTACACTACCATTTACCAGTGAGTGTAAATCAATGATCATTCGTTTTAATCCCCTGACTTCTAGCACCCATAAACTACTTAAATGACCGCGCTTTCAATTTGTAGTCATATTCATAGTCTGGTGATATTTTATGTAAATATTAGTACTTCTATGAGGAAGAACTTATGAAGATATAATTTAATAAATATACAACTTTATACTTCATTTTTATGATAACTTGACTTAGAGTTATCACTTTTCCTCATCCGATCAATCTCCAAAACTTGTAAAAAAACTGGCCGTGACATTTTACCAAAATAATTTTAAGCCCATCCAATACTTTTCAAAAGTTGGCGCCACTGAATATGTCTCCCGAAAGGAGACATTCAAATGATAAATAAACACTCACTTGATTTGATCGATGTGAACATGCTCATAAACATATGGCAAGAGCAGATTTACCGATGACACATTTTCAGAGTAATGAAGGGCAACCACGTCAATCATTTGTAAAAAAATAATAACTTTGTGTGTTTCACAATCTTCTAATCATATATACTCCCCACTTTGTCTGCATAACTACGCATAATGAATCATTTTTCTCATACTAATTTGTCCACTTTGTATTTATATATAAGCTCACATAAAATTATAATTTTTTTGCGGATCACTGTGAAGTGGTACGATATATATACATTGTCTGGAAATGCTCGCGCGATCAAAAACTAATGAAAAGATATACTATTCCTCTAAACAAAATCAGCTAGTTGAAAAATATTCTCTTACACAGGGTGCTCATACACAGGGTATGAATGGTTTTTACTTTTCACCAATAAATACAAATAATAAATCGTCACCTTATTCAGTCGAAGACAATTTTTACAAATTCTGAGTTAAAGTAAGTGGAATATTACTTTTAGAAAAATAGTGCTGACAATTATAAAAATCGTACGCACCCTGGGTATGTCATACCCGGCGCGACTGCTCCTCGGTTAAGCATGACATTATTTGTGATAAATTTAACTGTCCCGTGTTGTCATGTTCAACGGAAATGTAGTGTACAGTACCACTGAACAAAAGACAGCAAAGAATTAATGATTACTTCTTGATTAAAGGTACAGTTAAATTTTTGTTAGCTGTCTTGTGTTTGTGACATATAATGATCTTAAACTCTCAGTGAGAAAGGAAATAGACACGTGCAATTCATAAATACATACATCAGGGGTTATTTATGGTATGAGATAAAAATAAAATTGTACCACAAAATCTTTTATAATATAGTATATGTGCATGTCTTGAAAACCAAACTCGATCATGTAATTCTTTCAGTGACGTGTTTTTAATATTTTTTTTTTGCTTTGTTTTTGCTTACGGAAATGCAAGAATAAACCTTGTTCCAATTTTTTTCTCACGAACCAAAAAAATTCAACATTTTGTTTTCAATTAATTTCAGTATTTTCGAGAATGAAATTGATACTACAATTCAAGAGAAATAATAATTATGAGTATAATTCTTTGATATAATTTTCTTTGATAATAACTTTCTTCAATATAATTTAGAATTCCTATATTTGATAAACTTCATTCAATGACTTCTACGCTGGATACTGCGACGGCTTAGAAAGCGCATGCTCACTTACGGGATATGTATGTGTAGTTTAATCACAGTACCTGACAATGGCGGCTTGTCATGGAAGGCAAGGGAGGTAATCCTCTTTAGCCTCTTTAGGTAAACTTCTTTAAAATAAACAAAACATTTCTAATATAAATAAAATTTAAAATCACAGTAGGGAACGATTCATCGTAATATCACTTTAAAAAATCTATCAACAGCCCGTTAGAAATAACTAAACTGCGCACAATTCTTTTTTGGGGTTGGATGATGGAAATGAGGTAGCCGCCGGTATTAACCATTTAAACTCAGGCAACAGCTTCAGCGAGGGAATGGGCAGATTATAGTAGCATTACGCATGAATCCGGACTAGAGTCTGAAAATTCTCTAGCTTCCGATAATAGAAGAAACAATAGGAAATCACACTTCTGACCTCATAGGCATGGCTGAATTTAAAAAGCATCAGAACTGACTTTCACTTTACAGGGACACGGGTACAATACAAATTTTGGAGCGCTAAATTACTTTCAAGGCTAAAACAAAAAATCTTCTATTTTCTCTGGAGGCCGCTATAAGTATAAAACTCCGGGTGCACAACTTTTTGGAATAATAACTTTTTACGTAAAAGGATAAGAAAAAGGGGTTTACTGTCTCGTACAGATCCCCTGTAATCAAGAGGCACAAGTGCATTGCACCTGCCGCACCCCCCTTATTGCCCATTGTGAAAAAAATATATCTATTGTATTTAAAAGGACAGTGTAACTGTGTGAGCCTTTATCCAGATGTCATTATTTTATAAAGGTTCCTAAAATGTTTTACAAAAAAATAAAATATATTGTACAGATACAAACACCATGAAATAAGATTATTATTGAAATTATTAATTATCATTGATTATTACTGAAATGATAATATGCGCCTTAAAATTAAATTTCGAATGTTGAGCGCTAAATTAATGTTCCAAGGCAGAGAGAGGATTTTTTTTTTTTTTAATGGATCATAGCCTCCTCCCTTGTATGATTCACATGCCGCCACTGGTGTCTGAGCAACTCAATATTAATGTCGTCTCAATTTACCATGGTGAAATGGATCTTCCTCAAAAGCCGACTGAATTGGCGCAATAACTGTAAGTGTATCAGGAATGGTGAGGCATTTAATATCGCAATGAGCAATACTGAATAAATTTTTATATTAGTTTATAACAAAAATTATGTTTATTGTGTGACGCACTAAATAGAGGTTTCTTTGTACAGCAAAAACTTATCAAGTTCCCTTCTTTTGTCTTATTCTTTCAATGTTATTGGTATGCTAAAATCAACATTTTTCCATAATTTAATATTGGTTTTATTTTGAAGAACATTTTAAAAATTATAGAAAAAATTGCTGATAGGCTTTTTTGCTGTGAAATTTGCCATAATTTCAAATACTTTTGCTGTAAAATACCAAAAATAAATAATTTTGAGCCATAACTTCCTGTTAATTTATTGCAAAAAATGTGGCAATTTGGGTGCCAGCAAAATTGGCTGCAATTTGTGTCGCTTATTCTTATAGTGTACAATATATACCCTCCTAACTGCTTTTCTGATTTTTTCTAATGCATAAACATTTTAGGGGAAAGTTTTAAAAATTATATAGCCTTTTTCTACTGTAATAACTAATAAATAAAATGATATGACTAAAGAATAATATATATTTTCTCATTCAGTCTACATAATAATATTTCCTGTTACAAAATCATTTTTTTAAGCATTTAACGAAGATTCTTGGAATGTCATTTTAGCATTTTAAAACTAAGTTTATCATTTAAAATTATCTTCAATTTTAAGATTTTGCTTGTTATTTTCAAATGTTTAAAAATTCCCCATTCTTGTACTAAAATAAACAGAAACAAAAGAAGTTTAATATATATCAGTAATCTTAATTCACTTGATATAAACAAAAAGTTTACTTTTTTCCTTATCGGATTTTGAAAAGAAAAAAAAAAGCATATCTTCTTGTATGATAATGCTGATAATATTTAAGTGTTTTTCCTTCAGCTAACAGTATTTCAATATTTTTATTATGTTCTTTTAGATCGGACAGAAAGCTGGCTTCGATTTTCCCATCCTATCTAATTCTGAAAAATCTGCCACTCTTGGGACTCCAAGTTCTATTGGAAAGTCACAAGAGCCCCAAATTAGAAGGGAATGGAAATCTCAAAGAAATTTAGCGAGGGAACGAAGAAGCTTAGTTTCGAAACATGGAACTACTGACGAATTAGCTGCTGCTAAACGTAGTCTGCATTCACGGTCTCTTTGTATGTCTGGAGAGTGGGATGTTGATGCTGAGAGCCCTAGTATTACTCAAAATGAACCACCTCCACCTCCTCCATCTGTGAACCTTAAAGAACCTAGGTCTCCAAGAAAGCTTACAAAAGACTCTGGATATGAAACTAGTGCTCAATGTGATCATGACTATGCCAATTCAATATCTGACTGGTTTTCTCAAGAAAAGGCCTTAGATAAAATTGATGACGGAAAATCATGGAGCAAGGATAATAACGTCAGAAATTCTCAGAACAGTGCAAGTTGTGAAAAGAGGTAAGTTATATGAATTCAAAATTTTATGCCTAAAAAGCCGAAATTAAATATTTCTTTATCTTTTATTGATTCAGACTACATAGTAATTACAAAATGTTGAAAATTATTCCTTAATTATTTCTCATTCTTTTCCTTTGACTACCATCACAGTTCTATGACAGTGTTTCCATTTGTTGTTCTAATCAGTCAAAGATCACGCCCAATTTTGAAAGATTCAACGGCTTTTGTGCGAAGCCTGAACTACATAAAAATTGGAAACATGATATAAAGTTTTTTTTTCTTCTTACTTAAATTTTCATTTCTGCGTTTATTATTCAGCAGTGATAAATGTAAAAAAAAAAAAAAAAAAAAGAAAAGAAAAAAGAAAAAGAAAAGTATGCCTAATTCTGTGGGTTTATTAATTTTAAAGAACTTCTGCTAGATGACATATCAAATTTTAAGAATTTAATTAATTTTTCTAATATTAGCGATGTGTACATCTTTATTCGACAAATTCTTAAGTTTTTTGAAGAAATTCCTAATTAAGTATACATTCAAATATAATGAATTTTAATTATATCCTGTTTACGTTCATCCATTTGTTAATTCAAAAATCTTACCACACTGCTAAAAATCGATGCTTTGAACTGTATCCGATAAAAATATTAAGAACATTAATACTAATAGAATCATCTTAAAATTACTGATAATGCAAACACAACAACTCCTTTTCCTATTATATATTTTCACCAACCGCTATTTCCCCTTATTTACTTCAATATTCCGAACTTCCACTGTAGGTACATTGTTGTGATTGCACTTTCTGCCCTTATTTAAAAAAGAGCACAGCATCCGACTTTTTCCCTGGTTGCACCTTTCACATTTAGTCCCGGAATTCCTCACCTACAAATAAATGCATTGTTCGGTAAATTCCACTGTGCCTATGTGGGGATTGCCACTAGTCTTCACTCCATGGAATCCTGCTTTTGTGATCCAGACTGTAAATTTACCTTGCCTTTTATGCTTTGTAGATTCCCTTTTGCTTTTTAGATACAAACAGGACTGTTGAAAAATTATGAATATTTTCCTGCTATCTATTTTCTTCTTAGTTCAAAGTTACAGTGCACAATAGAATGCCAACTCTCAAAATTATTTTTTAACACATTGCTTGCCAATTGTATATTATGCATTTCGACGGACCGCCGTCTTTATAAAACACAATAATTCACATGAGATAAAAAGCGACATATAAAACAGATAAATTCAGAGTCTCCTTCAGAACAGTTAAATTCGTAGGTCCACAAGGCCCGGGTTTTAGGCCCAGGATTTTCAGTGCCTAAAATAAACTTAGCTTTTTTTTAAATGCCTGTATTAGATTATGATATAATGTTTATTTGCAATCTGGATGATTTTAATAAGCAATGAAACTATTTTAAAAATATAAAAATCCTCTAAACTACGTAAAAAGAATGGGAAGTTGCGAGTACACAGATTTAAATGCATACAGCACTATCTAATCAACAGGCAAATGAGAATGGAGGCCCCTGGAATTTATGATATGCCTTGGGCCCTAAATTTTGCAAGTTGGGCCCTGGATAAATTTATGAGATGATAATGTTAACCTGTTAAATTTAGATTACATTAATACGACTACAATCGTGTTATTCAATGTACATACCATGGACGTGAACAGAGTCCATGTCCGTCAGTCCAAGTGCATGGTACAGACAAAAATAGGCGCGGCCCTCGTGTCTTAAGACAGTTAAATCTTGTGTTAAGATTAGTATTGCCAGGTGTCCTGATTTACGCGGGACGTCCCGATTTTTAAGAGTTAGAAGACCGATTCCGCGTAGTTATTGCGCGGGACGCGAAAAGTCCCGATTTTTCATAATGTCATTATTTTAATATTTTGCGCGTACATCATGCTTTTCTCCACTAATAAGGTCTTAAAAAATGAAAAATTTACGAAAAATAAGAAAAAATATTGAATTTACAAAGACCACATTTTCATGTGTATTTTATTTCTATAGGGATTAGAGCAGAACTTTTGTAACAAACTGTTTTGGTTACTATTTCCTAAATATACTTAGGTGAGATTAATGGTTCAATAAAACTGCAGCTACTCACATGTTTTAATAAGATTGTTGAGAAATATTGTGCTGTAGTTGGAAAAAATTAGCAAATAAAGCTCTCCAATGCAGCGATATTTACATTGTTTTTATTTAATTTTTTTTTAATCTGAAAGGGTAAATTTTTCCTGTGGTACCGTACAAATGTTATTAAGACAGATAGCAAACATTCAATTTTTAAGAAGGAAATCTGCTAATCGTTTAAATACCCTTTATCGTTCGTTAATCACTCTGTTATTTAAATTTCGGAAACGTACGCTTCTCTACACGATATTTAAATATGTTGTTAAAGAAAATAGCAGTTTATTCCTTATTGAAAATAGTTATCCTTTTGTACATGGTAGCGACATAAAAATTTAGAATATATATTTTAAGACGCAAGTTATTTAATTCACAGACATTTTAAAAAATCTTCGGTGTTGTAATTGTTCATTCATTCTACATTCTACCTTACATAAATGTTTTATCAAGCAATTTATGCTTAAACCTTGGGGGGAGGGGATTTTAAGTTAGTAAATTTTAATTTAATCATTAATCATCACTAAGCAACATATTCACAATCCACCGAACTCGGACCACGGGAACACCTCTAAAACGGAATCTCTTTATACCGCAAATAATAGATTTTAAAAAGAAAAACAACAACAATTGATTGAGTATTTTCAATAAAAATACTGACTATTTACTAAAAATAGTAAATTCTGTTAAAACGAACCTCTTTTTAACACAAGCCTGTCTAAAACGGAAAATAAATAATCTATATTAATAAAAGAAAGTTTTTGTCTCGGTGTGTTTGTTTGTTTATTTTTTGTTTGTTGGTGATGACTAGAGGAATAAATCGCACGTAGAGGTCTGTAAATTTGGTTCCGGATAGTCGAAGACAGGTCCGAATGTGCAAAATGATTAAATTTTTCTGTTATTTTATGTTGTACGGAACGATTCGTGTATTTCCCCGATCTTCCAAGTTTACCGGTGATTTTGATTCGCTTTTAAAATCAATTCAAATTCAATCTGTTTGCTCGATATAGTAAATTTTGTCTTATTTTCAAGAAGTTTATTCGGAATTCGGTACAGCATTTTTTTTTTTTTTTTTTTTTTTTAAGTCGCCATTTCACCGACAATGATAAGTTTATCAACCAATTTCTATCTGATACTTTATCCAGCCAATCTTATATTTTAAATCCCTGTTTTGGAGCAAATTTGAAATATATTTTTTTATAAATTAATTAGTAAAGCAAATAAAGCCATCGATTTTTTTTTTCCTGGAACGCAGCGGCAAAAGAGATGAAAATATTATAGCGTTGGTTTCCTAAGTAACCAATATTATCGCCAAAAAACCATTACTTTGAAGACGCACGTGACTTTCTGGTAGATGTCTGCATGGACCCGGAACTGGCGTTACTGGCAGAATAAAAAGACAAATTTTTTAAAGGGCCGGACAGATAAAAAAAAATTAATAATCAGGCCGATAAAGAAAATTAAGTGGGCCGACTGCCCTATATAACAAGTTTAAAGGGCCGTGAAAATATGACAAACTGACAAAATAGGAACAAATCCGAGAAAATATAAACAATTTTCAATGGACCTTGCTGGGCCGAGAATAAGTCATAAATGTTCTGCACGAGCCGATGCTAGTTTCACAACAGCAATACAGAAATTTAACATGTCCAGCACAGAGATCTACAGCAGACAGTTACATCGTGTCTGATCCCGGGCTTAATTTTTTCAGCAGACTCGGGCCGAGCCGGGGCTAATTGTTCTGAGGACGTGTCGGCCAGGCAATTTTTTTAAGTGATAATGAATTTTTGTTAACGGAATATTTGGAAATACTTAATAAATTACAGAAGAATATATTTAAAAATCTACTTTTTCTTACAAAAAATATAGTTTCAAAAGCTGTGATGTTTTTAACCAGCTTTTTTCTTTTATTATAAACATTCTTTTTTTTAAGGTGTCTATATTTGAATGTAATAGTCTAAGAATCTAAATGATCATTAACGTTGCTATTCTGTATTCTGATTTGCGGATATATAGTTTGAAATATACGGTATAATTTTCGCATAAATATGTATGCAGTATTCTTTAAAATAATCTTAATTATTTTTTAAGAAAAATCGGATTTTTTGGTATAAATTGATTCGGGCCGGTACTATTTTCATTCCTTTTTGCACGGGCCAGGCTGGGCCTGATTTCATTGTTTTTCGCAAGAGCCGGGCTGGGGCAAGCTTCAAAATGGACTGGGCTCTAAAACTTTTAGTTTTTACACCGGGCCGTGCCAAAATAGCTTTCGTTTGGGCCGGGCGCGGGTCAGGAAATTTCTACCCTTGCATACCTCTACCTTGCGGTCGCGAACTTTTTTTTTTTTATTCTGCGCGTGGAAATTGGTGAGCTGAAATTTTATTCTTAATAATGGTCTAAATGTGGAAATTATTTTTAATTTCACATGAATATAGTATTAAAATAATTAAGGATTTCTTTAAAAGTATTATAATTTATTTTTCATAATTTATTCATAACAAAAAATAAATAAATGGGAAGAAGATCATGTTGAATATAGTGTCCTTAAAAGCGAAATATCGGGAATATTCCTGTGTTTGTATGTATTCAGTTTATTGTCTTCTCACATTTTTTCAACCGAACACACTTCAGAATTAATTTCTTTTTTGAATAGGATATATTTATGTGGAAATTTCTTAAAGTCTAACGATTTTTAATGCTTTTAAATTGGCTTTTAGTAGCCCTTCTGGACTGAATATAGATATGAAGAGTAGGAAAAAATGTTCTTGAAGTGTGCCGACTGATTTTGGTCGCTAAAAACTTATCTTCGCTACTTTCTTTCCCACAAGCGGTGGGTGAAAAGAGCTATTTTAACTTAAACAGCACTTACAAATGTCTGAAGTATCAGTTATCTGATATAGTCAATTTCGGCTACTGCTTTGAAGACCGATTAACTGATTTGAAAAGACTGATTCGCTTTTAACTATCTGCGTGCGAAACGAAACTTCAGGAATGCCACCTACTGACATCCTAAATATATTGATAACGAAAAGTATTGAGGACTAAATTGTTATTCATAAACATGTAGAATAAAAATAACCCTTAATGACTACTGTTTTGTTAAGATAAACAATGTTTACTTTTAGGCTATATTTAAAACAAAGAAATGTTTTTATGGATATAAAAAACATAAAAAAGCGCGGTCATAATTATCAGGGATTAGGGTTTCAGAATGTTGCCCACAATAAGTAACTTTCTTTAGTAGATTTGGAAAAGAGATAGAAAAATGTAAGAAAACAAGTAAAAGAAAAAGATGCCTGACAAACAAAATATTGCAGACGTAAATCATAATAATTATCCTGCTTAAGATGAAAAAGAATACAAAATTTCCAACTCCGAAATCTGAAATAATAATAAATGTCCAGATTATGTCGGCGTCTGAGGGCAATATCAGTGTTAACAATTCAGTTTTCAAAAGAAAGTTGACGCGGGAGACATTTCTGGAATGCGGGTTTATTTGCCGCTCTTGAGCTATTATTGATACTGTTGTTACTTTATATTTATTCATAATAATTATATGCTCATTAACATACTTATAATAATATTCATTTGCTGTGGTTACATTACTCTGCATTTTAGTACGGCGAAATTATCACGATTTTAATCCTACGATATCTTATTTATCGTGCATCTTTTCTGTTTGCGTCCATTACTTATATGTTACAACTATGTATATCTGCATGACAAACCTTCAAAGTGTCCAGGTTATAAGTCTAAAAAGGAAAAGAAATATAATGAAATAAATCAAAAGCTATTAAGCTTCCCACTATTTTGTACATGACGGATGTTTTTCGCTACTAATTACTTATCTGTAAGATAGATCCATGACAAAATTCTTATAAAACTCTCATTGATTCACAATTTTAGTAACAATTTCTGATCTGATTTCGATAAGCCTATCTTTGGTATTATAAATTCAATACTAAACAGCGCGAAATAGACAATTTGATAGGTGTAGTATTATTTCCCATGTTATAAAACAATAATCGTATACGCTATAGAGCGCGCATACTCTCGAAGCAAACAAATAAACACGCTTCTTTAGATTTGTTAGTAAACAAATCCGAATATATTGCACATGTGATAAGAGTATGCGCCTAAAGCCAGTTTCGAACATATGACTACTCTTGCGCGGAAAACAAATTTTTAAATATTATGTGATATTGAAGGAGTTGTTTCTCAAAACTAAGATTTGCATACGCATGTAAAATTAAGCTGAACATTTTCTGCAATATAACGCCTCATTTAAACTTAAAATTATTTCAGTATAAAAAACCAATATCCCACTGCAACAAATCATTTTAACTGTCTATACAATTTAAAAGAAATTTAATATAAATAAGGGTTCTCTGGTATTTATATTGGTAGTCATTGATATTAACATTCAAAACTATGTTTTATTCTAATTAATAATATAGTATTAATAAAAAATACCTATCACTTATAACAATAATGACATTGTGCTTGTTATTGTTTATATTTATTCTGATGAATACCGTAATAAAGACTTTGTACACACCATAGATTTTTAACACAGATGTAATTACGTCTAATTAATGCAAAATTACAATCGTTTCATAGTTACCTAAGAACAGAAAATACGCTATAAAAATAACGTTTGTTTTGAGAGTGTTTAACAAATTTTACTCATTTTTAAAAATATTTTTTTAGAGTCAAATATTTGTTTATAATTTTGGCACACCAGAACTAGAAAGAATTTCCTTCAATTTGAGCTGCGAATAGTCAAAAAATATTATTTTCGTCATTTTAGTTCCTTTTTTTTTATAGTGTAAAATCTGTTCTCTTTTTCTGTAAATCTTTTTATTTTTGGCCAATGAGCTTTGTATTAATAGTTCATCATTGTACATATATTGAAATTATAATAATTTAACATTTTAGGTATGCATTTTATTCCTGTGCGGTGAACGGGAACAATACTTAGTTTAAAAATAATACATCAGGAGTTGATATTCAATGCTGTGTAATCCTATTTCACTGCGAAAGGAATATTGTATTCAAAATCTCATTGATATACTAGTTAAAGAAAGTAACAAACGAAATACAAATGAAAAATAAGATCACCTTGTTATTTATTTAGAAATTTGATTGTCTGCACGTCAACAACCTATCAATTCCACTCTACCTAATTTCATGAAATATATTTAATCGTATAGGGACAGTAGTATTATTCATCAGAGATTGAAATAACTACGAGAATTCTGAATGGAACTTTTAATAAATGAATGAGCTATTTTTCTTTCTTTCTTTTTTTTTTTTATTGAATCATTTCATTCAGTTTTACTAAGTGCCTATTTCTATTTTTAGTATTATTCATTCATAGTGTTCATTGAACAAGGTAACCCCATAAATTATGACCCGGAAGTTTGGTTTACCCATAACCTCGTACGAAGAGAGTTAATTACGAAAGTAATCAAAGTTGATTTAATTGTTCTGAAGTTAATCGAATAGCTTCGTGGGCAGTGTGTAAATGCAAATGAGCACTTTTTGTATACTTGTGATTTAAAAAAAAAAAAGCCTTTGAAGTTGCCATTTTTATTCGCGATTATTAATCCTAGATAACAGAGAACAGATTTCATTATATGAGCCAAGGCCGAATTTTGTTACCATTGTTTGCATTATTTTCTTTTTTAACAATGCAAGTATTTGTGCACGAAGAATTGAAGTTGCTAGCTCTCTGAGTTTTATACAGTTAGGTAAAAGACAGTTTTTGTTAGGAATATTAATGACCTTTAAGATCATATGCATGGTACAGGATGGGAAGATGATATGAATATTCACATTTATTTTTAGTTTGGCTTTTTGCTTATCAAATGATGTTTAGTGCTACATTTATTTATATTTACGGAATTTTATTCGTTTATTAATTTTTTTTATTGTCAAAAATTAAGAAAGGCATCTTAAAATCAATTCATAATAATTTAAAGCAGGGTGCCAATTTTCCAGATTGTCATTGGCGACCAAAAATTTAAGGCTGGCGACCAGGAGCCAGCATAAGGAAATATGCAGACACTTTTAGGATATTTTTCTCTGGAAAACAAGAGAAATTATTTACATGAAAATAGATTTACTCAACTCGCACAATTTTGGAAAGTTCAATATTTTACCCACTTTGAACAAAACGGATTATTATAATTATTTAATAATTGACGTCAAATATTTACAGTGATCTAGTAAGTTACATTTTACAAAATAAAACTCCTGGGTCGAAACATAATTGTTTGATCCGCGGATTATAGGCCGTTACTGTAACTCACTGTAACTCAAATTTTATATTTATGTAAAAAGTAAACTAATTGTTATTTTTGTTGTGAGGACATTTTTGGTAAATATCAAAATAATTTGTTTAACAAATGAAAATGTCTTTTTATACACTAATCCATTTTAAACAATAAGTATTATACTTATTTTTGCTAAATGGATAATAGACTAAAATGCATAACTTTATTCATCAATATGAAAATTTAATTTAAAAAGATCAGCATGCAAATGAAAATGATATCTCAGTAATTACCCTATGTCAATAATATCATCAAAACACTGCTTCCCCTTTCTTTGTCGTCTTTTAATGTTTGTTCTTTTCTTTAATTTTCTGTTTATTGATTTATTTTTAACTTTGTGAAAATTTCAATTTTGATATTTAAAATACAATTATGTTTGAATGGGCGCATTACAACATGGAATAGTTGCCCGAAACATTATTTATATTCTTTCGCTAGTGTCTTTTTTTTTTCTCAACATCTAAATGAAATATATCAGTTTATTTAAAAAGCTAATATATTTCTCATCTATTGTTTTCAAAATATTTCATGATTTTATTTCAAACAATTTTATTATAAATAAATGTCGCACACAAATAGCTTTTAAAAATATAAAAATAATGAAAATTTCAAATAACATTGTCATTATTTTATGTGAAGAATAGTTTTAAAGGTGAAAAAAAGCAGAAGTTTCATCCATTTTTATCTGAAATCCCATTTAATTATGTTTCATGTGACAAAAATAACAACTGGATATATATATATATATATATATATATGAGTTAATATTTAGTTAGGAAAAACGTTTTAATGAAATTTTATCCAAGTATGTAGGTATCCATAATTGTAAATGCAAAATTATCCACTTCAGAATTTTAACAAAGAATCATACTTGTGGTATCGAAGAAATATATTGCGTATTTTCTACCACTTACTGTTCTGAAATTTTTTTTGCTAAATACCAGAGGAAGTAAAATCGGAAGTTCCTTTTGGAAGTTTTTCTTAGAATATTTGAAACCTCTAGACCACATAGTAATCAGAAGTAGCTGAAATTTTCGTTAGTATGTGGTTTCTTCTCTTTTAACCAACAAAAATAACATCATGGCATGAGCAATTTCTATTCTCATTCTCTTAGTATGGTGTTTTTAATGTAGATACTTAAACATATTGCGGGTATTTAAATATTAAAAATCCTTCAACATTAAAAGAAATAAAAGAAAGTAAACATCGATGTGTGAAAATTAGAAGAGAATCTGTAATTCAGTCATAGAAAGGTTTCTCTGCATTTTAATTATTTCAAATTTTCTTTTCAACAAATTTCTTTAATCTAGATTGGCAGTCAAAATTCAGTTTCTGCATAGAATAACGAAATTCTATTTCATAATTGCATAGACTGTCAAGCATTCATTTCAAATTCAATATTAAAAAAGATCATAATAACATTGTCCTCTGTCTTCAGCGTATTAATATAATGACTAAATATATTTAATTACATAAATCTGGTGTTTTCTAAGTGTTTTGACAATGAAATAATTTTCATTTGCTTGGTTGTAATAGCATGAAGGAAGATAACGCTATAAAGTATTTAAGAATGAAATCAAATTATTTCACTTTAATTCAGTATATTTACGAAGATTTTAATGAATAGCATATGGAAAAATTGAAACTGCAGTGTGCTCTTATTTTGATTAAAACGTGGAAAATAGTCTAAAAAATGGTATACAGTAGAATCTCGTTACAACGAATGTCACTTTAACGAATTTTTCTTTTTAATGAATATTTTTTTAATTGTTAAACAAATTCCTATGCTTTCACATTATAAAAATATTTACTTTAACGAATTTCATATTAACGATTTTTTTCAAATTAACGAATTTATTGAAAACCTAAAAATAATAGTTATTTCAGTTTTACGAATGTTGAGTTGACAAGAAAAATTCTCTATTGAAAAACTTGAATGTGAAAGAAATCTTTCGCCAGAAACTCAATGAAGGAGAGGCAGACGACAGTGAAAATTAAGCTGATGATGACTGTCCATCAGACACCAAAGATTGTGTTATACAATCAAAAGGGGATCTATAGAAGATTAAAACTCTTTAAAAATAATTATCACAAGAAAATAATGTTCCAAAAACATTTTATACAATTTGTTTGCAAAAATACATTGTCAACTTCAATGCAAAAGAAAAAACTTCTGATTTTTTGTAAAAAGAAATAAAGTTACATTAAAAGCAGATATCAGTGAGGTTTTTTAATTCATCAGGTATCTAAGATACATTATAATTCCTTTATAATACTATGATTAAAATCTTGAAACTTAATGTAATTAATAATTATCTGATTTCAAACTAGTAAGTTCACAATTAATTAATATTGTATATTGATTATTTACTGACATGTTTGGATTTTAACCGAAATTTAATATGAGTGTAGTAATAATATGTATTTTTAGTCAATGTGCATGCAAATTTCCTTTTTAAAAATCGCCTTATTGGAATTTCACATTAACGAATTTTTCAGTATAACGAATTTAATCGTTGGTCTCTATAAATTCGTTATAACAAGATTTTACTATATTTAAGAACATTTATGTTGAAGTATTTTTTAATTACAGGTGTATTTTTTTATTTTATTTTTTTTTTCTCTTGGGTTTACAAATTTATAATTAAGTGGCAGAGAACAAATAAGTTTAACTTTTAAAAAATTGAATAATTATCTCAAAATATAACTTAAAATATAAAATTCATTTAATTTTAAAATTTTAAAAATATGTTTAATAATATTTCGAGACTGAAACCAAAATTAATACTATGCACTTTTATATATTTATGGATACTTAAAAACATTTCGATTTAGAAAAGCAATTCTTTTTTAAAAATATAAAGTAAGGAAAATATACCAATCAAACGAGTGAAAGATCAACGTAATTTTGTATTAACGAATTTCTGAAATGAATTCGTTAATACTAGATTTATAATCCTTTATATAAGGGAAATATGTCCGTCTTATGTACCTTTATTGATAAATCAAAGATAAATCCTTATAACTTTAGGTTTAATAAATATCACTCAATTCGAAGGTCTTACATCAGTTACAACAAACAGTTACAAGCGGTCTTACAATGAACTACATTCATACAGAATAACCTGTAACTGAGGCGTATTCTTTGTTTTTCTCTAGTGTATATATTCTACTTCGTTTACCATACAAAAGGGGAAAATGACTTTCCCTTTTTCTTAATTTTACTAATTTGAGTGGTCTCTTATACAAGTTGAAATCATTACTATGGCAAATAGTTCTAATTAGTGCACGTTTTCGTTTGCTGCAGCTTATGTAAGATAAACGTATTTATTATTAGCAAAGATTCAAAGCATCATGATCATTTGTCTATAAGACAAAAATAAGGGCATTTCATTCACATTTGTGTTATTCATTTGAAGGCACCAGAAAGGAAACATCTCTATCTCTCTCTCTCTCTCTCTCTCTCTCTGTCTCTCTCTCTTCCTCTCTCTGTCTCTCATTCGGTTGTTGTGTTTTGAGTGTTGACGAATACTTACAATGCGTCAAGTTGAATGGATTTTGCAGTCTGAATAATTTTTACCATACATTAAATTGATGCAGCATTTCTAAATATAATTTTCTAAAATAAATTTTCTGCTTTGTTCTAAAGTAAAAAAAAATTAAATAATAATAATAATAATAATAATAATAATAATAATAAGACTGTTTTAAATTGGACATTTTAAAATAAAAAGTATGATTGAAAGTATGTGTAATAATATATATATATATTATAATCACAATAATGTTTGCGAACTTTTGACAAGTTATTTTTACGATTCTAGCCTCATTGTGTTAATTTAATGGAAAATGTGATTAAAAATAATAACGATTTCTTATGTTTCATTAAAAAATCGTTCGAAAAAAATTCTTACTAAATGGTACTTTATTCCCCTTCCTATAAATTTTCTAGTTTGTTATTTAATTCCTTGCCTTTCTAAAAATGTCTAGACTATGATTTAGAAGAAATAAATAGCCCTAAAAGTTCGTGATATATATTCCCAAGTATTATTTGGAATTTCAGTTAGCTGCCAAAAGAAAAGTACTCCATAAGAATTAGATGCGAAATATCACTCTGAAAATAATTTAAGCTCCGTCAAAACAGGGAAAGAAAATTTTGTTACAAAATTTTGAACCCATATATATGTTTATCGTTTAGTAATATTTTCATTCGCCATCATTTCTTTCGCAAGATGTTTAAAAAATCCATGCGAAATCATGCAGAGTCTCATAAGTTATAACAAAGTGCTAGAAATGTAATTCTTGCCTGCCAATATGTGATATTTTTAGATTAAAAGCAGGAAAAATGAACCCCATTTTTCCCTCTTCACCGACTGCCTAGCAACTTTTATAGATCGTTAACCTGGCGCTTTGACCATTCCTTTCATTTTTTACGATCAAAATCCATGCATTCGAATTTGTTGAATCAGAATGCAATTGCCATGGCATTCGGCCTTCGACCTTGCGGGCCCCGCGCCTTATTACTGAGGCCCTTAACATGCCTGTCTTGTTCTTGTCACTCAGCATGTCCGATAATCCTTTATAGAGAAAAGAAGACAAATCGAATTTAACTTCTTATCTCTGATTTCCTTGTCGCATCACGGTTCCTAAAATGACGTCAACTATTAACGGGACTCGTTTTCACTCCATTATATATATATATATATATATATATATATATATATATATAACTTTATAGTTGCAATTTTTGCTTGAAAAATTGAGCCGAAATTATGCAAATATAATGCTTTTAACTTTAAATTACCTCATTAAAATGTTTTATTTTACTATTATGAGAAAACATCATAATAGTAAAATAAAACATTTTAATGAGGTAATTTAAAGTTAAAAGCATTATATTTGTATAATTTCGGCTCAATTTTTCAAGTAAAAATTGCAACTATAAAGTTATATATATATATAATTACCCCATTAAAATGTTTTATTTTACTATTATGATGTTTTCTCATAATCACAAAATTGCAAAAACACTTAGACGTATTAATATTGAACACATTACGTGTAAATATATAACAAATTATAACACCCTTTAATAATTATACTTCTTTTAATTGATAAAAGTTGTAAAATAAAAACTTTGTAAAATTTAAAAAAAGTTTTATTAGACTGTTTACACGTTTCGACTCCATCGAATAACAAAACAAATAATAATGTTCTAAAATTGCACGATCTATAGTGTAATGATATCCGTTTAATAGCCAATATATATATTGGCCCCAAAGTTTCCGCTTTGTTCTAAAGTTAAAGAAAAAAATCAAATATTAGACTGTTTTAAATTGGCCATTTTTAAATTTAAAGTATGTGTTATAAAAAAATATATATATATTTTTTTAAATCAAAATAATGTTTGCGAAGACAAGTTATTTTTACGATTCTAGCCTCATTGTGTTAATTTAATGGAAAATCTCTGATTTCTTATCTCTGATTTTCTTGTCTCCCCACGGTTGCTAAAATGGCGTCAACTGTTAACGGGACTCGTTTTCACTCCATTATATATATATATATATATATATATATATATATATATATATATATAACTTTATAGTTGCAATTTTTACTTCAAAAATTGAGCCTGATAAAATAACTCTTTGAAATATTGACCAAAGTAATTTTGAAATTTTTTCAGCATACAGCTGATATAAGTATAATAGAAAAACCTCAGCCCTGACAAGATTACATCAAGAAGAAACAATCCAAATAAATTTCAATGAATGTAATATATTTTCCCACTCCCATCTATACTATCCATCCACTATAAGAGAAACCATAGAGGTTGTAACACGTAAAAATTCAATATGTAACGATGCAACATCATTTAACTTTCTAAAATTATGGCTTGAGTTACTCCATGATTACGACTAAGGAAATAAAGACCCAACTAAAATAAATAAATAATGTGCGTAATGTGAAAGAGTACATGGAAAATTGAATGAAGGCGTTTCAAATCAGTACATCATAGATCGTGCAATTTTACAATATTATTATTTGTTTTGATAATGGCTTCGATGGAGTACGAGGCATGTAAAAATCTAATAAAACTTTTTTTTTTTTTACTGTTTATAAAGTGTACCTAAATATTTTACTATAGCGCATGATCGATTTAATTTACATGAAAAGATAATTTTTTTTTAAACATTTATATCCACAAACAAATAAATTTAAAAAAAATGTAGTGGCAAAGTTGAATTCTTTTATCTTAAGTTAAATCAAAGAAAATAAAACATTTCTTTCCCAGGCATTTTGATAGGGCGATAATTTTAAGATGCAAAACAACTTTTTTTTTATTATATTATGTTGTAATGTTTGTGTTTTGAGAACGACGTTTGAACTCGTTGAAACTTTTAGAAATATATTATTGTTTATAAAGATATAAGCAGCATACTTTAAATGCATTGTGTGGAAAACAAGAGTATTATTTTAATTTGAGTTCCTAAATTCGTCAAAACAGATTTACTCAACTCACACAATTTTGGAAAGTTCAAGGATACAATAAACAGAATCGGGATCTTTCCAAAGAGCTTACTGAAAACAGAAAAAAAGGCTATAAATTCTTAGAAAGAAAATTACAGTTTTGATTGTATAATTTGCATAACAGTAATTTGTAGATTTTTGGGCATGTGAACTAATTTAATTTAAAATATGCTCATCAAATATATGCATTTAAATTGGGCGATAATTTTAGTTCATAAAAAAAGGCAAAGGATAAGCTTGCGAGAAAAAATCTAACTTTAAAAAATGTCGATTTAAACTGACACACGCACAGACAGAAAAAAAAATCATTCATTTATGTATCTATTGCATTGAAAAATGATTTAGCCTCAGCTGTTCAGCGGCAAGTAAATAATAAAGTATAGTCCTGGAAAAAGAAATGAACACCCCTACTATAGCCGCAATTCACCGTATAAAAATGTAACTGCTACCAATCAATTAATAATAACGCCTACTAATTAATGCTATACTTAAATTTGGCTTAGGGGTTCGTCTACATATAGAAATAGCAACAAACTTTAAAACTATCAATACTAACACATAATTTTGGCAAAATATTTGAATTCTTCGGTACATTTTACCTTGATTATTATTCGTTGCAAAACAGATTTTAAAAGGATAGTTTTTTAAGCATAACTTAAAAACTACTTGGTGGAATGAACTGTAACTTTGGATTAGCATATTTGAATCTTTTAAAATCGATTTTTGTTACATATTTCATGGGTTAAAAATCATTATTTTCAAAAAATATTTTTAAATGTGTGTATTTTCAAAATTAATTTTCGAAAAAAGAAAATGAATTGTACGTATGACATTTTTAAAAACAGAAATTGATTTCTAGAATCTTCAAATATGCGGATACAAAATTACAGCTCATTCCCCCAAGTAATTTCTGAGTTATGCTTAAAAACTACCCGCATTGCAATATTTTATGCAACTAGTATTAACATCTGATAAAATGGAATCAACTGCATTCGATCACTGGATCCCCTGATTTGAAATTGGTGACGCTAACTCCCAGGCACATGCTTGACTACATTTCCGCAATATTTATCTTTTAACTCCGTCTCATTTCCTTGGTGATTTTCCCTTTAAAATTGCTCGCAAAAAGACCTGAAAATGGTTTAGATATTTAATCTATCGGCCGATTTGCACGAAAATCTGCACAGTTCTTACGACAGTGATCATTAACAAATTCGCTTAATGGTAGCACAATCTGTAGTACCGTTTGGAAGCCATCGCGTTCACACACACACACATACGTAAGGATTACAATACTTTCCTTACAAAATGTGTTGGGGAAGTAAAAATGAATTTAACATTAGGCAAAAAAAAAAAAATTAAACTTTCATGATTGTTAAACTACTTTACCGAATGACTTACTGTTTTGTATCCTAAAGTAAAATTTAGAGAAGAATCCACATATTATGTAAAGCTTAGGTGTTAGTGTTGAAAATTTTAAAGTTTGTTACCATTTCTGCATGTTGACGACTCATTAAGCAATAAGTATAGCATTATTTAGTAGACGTTATTAATAATTGATTGATATCAGTTATATTTTTATGCGATGATTTGCGACAGAGTTAGTAGGGTATACATTTTTTTCCACGACTGTACCTTGCTGCTTTTCCAGTGTGCCGTACTATTTTTAATTTTTTTCTATAAAAGATACCATTCTAACTTTCGTAAATATATCGCTATGAAATTTTAAAATATTGAAATAAAATGCATCACATCTCCATTTGAAAAAGTTACTGAAACATACACTTATGAAATTTTTTTAACGAGAGTCACATTTAAGAATTAATTCCATTCCAGATCAAATATTATGGTGGTGATCACATTATTGTTCAGGACTGTACATTATATCATAAACATTGCTATTTCTTGATACAAATAACTTACATATAATTGCTAAGTAAATTTTATTCTTCATAGCATACATGTGTTTTCCAGAAAATTAAAAAGACGTTTTTAAAAAATGTACTAAAAATAAAAAAAATTGCATCAGAACGAAAAGTACGTCATTCTTCTGACACAGTCATAGTAATTTTTTTTCTAGTTTAATGAATGAAAATTGTGTGAAAATGAATGAAAATTGGGCCCCTGTATAAATTGATTTAGGTTCTTGAGTGTTTGGTCTTTTCCTTCAACCGCGGGACAGATCACACTGAAATCTTACAAAGCAAAGCATGCAGCCATATTACTTGTTGTTCAGGTTCGTCTCACAGATAAATTTGCCAAAAATTTCTTATTTTATCGTAAATGTTTTAGCACTCTTTAATTGAAAATAATATAAAGTTATATGAATTTATTATAGTTATTAAAGTTAAATTGAAAGCTACAAAGACATTGCAATCAACTGAATATATGTTCTTAAACATTTGAGAGAAACGCCGCTTAGAGTAATATAAAAAATTTCCTGGAAAATTATCTTTAAAATAAAATAAATTTGTGAACAATTTTATCTCTTAAAATAACAGGTGTTTCTTACTCATTTTACTTCAGTGTATTCCTTTTACCAAAATAAAATAAATTATTATGCAAACTGAATTTCTTTTTTTAAATCCGGCTAATTGTTGCAAAAGTTTAAATGTTTAATAAATTATTTTCCTTTACCGTATATATTTATATTGACAAAAGTAAAAGGTATTACTTTACTATTTTTTTCTGTTAATTTATTTTTTTAAGTAGCACAGAAATGAATGTAAATTAAATTTAAATCACTTTTTTTTTTTTTTTTGTATGAACTCAGATGCGTCTGTCTATTGTTTCAGAGAGAAACATTTCTCGAATGCGAATAAATAATCTTTCTCTAAACATGGCCCGATTAAGGCACTTAAGCCACTAAGAGTCCTAGTCACAGTATTCCCTTAAGGGCCCTATTCCTACTACCGGTGCTGCCAGTTGGCAATTATTTTGCAACCCCCCCTCTTCCTCTGTTCATCTACTATAGGCAAAGTTTGCAGAAGAATGTGCAAGCTTAAAGCTATTTGTGGAATTTCAATCCAAGTCCAAATTTTAAAACATAGCAAACTTAAAATTTCAATTTTGAAATGAAATATAAAGATACATATTAAATGTCACAGGAAAACCGTAATACATTGCTCAAATCAGATTCAGTAAAGAATTTTTAAAAAATTATTTTTCAATCATTTTTCCAATTATAACAAGGACTATTTCAAGAAAATGACTCTTTTGTTTTACCATGAAACATTTCTTTTTATACAAAAGCATTAATGAGATTTTGTACGAGATTTATTGCTTGGATTCAGTAAATCTCGGATAAAATCTCATGCATAACAGGATGATTATGCAAATAAGTTTTTTGTTCCCCATTCCGTAGTGATTTTAAAGGAATGACTGAACAAATACTTTTATTTGAAATAGTCTTGAAACATTTGTAGTTATTATGTCTAGTAGATGATATAAAAAGTAATTTTTTAATTGAAACTCTCAAATTTCTTCAGGACCATATGCACGTGTTTATAGTACCTAGGCCATAACCAGCCCCTGTCTCTAAATTTGATTATAAATATTATGGAGTATATTATTCAATGATTTTATTATAACCTATTGTCAACATTTATTTATTTTGGTACATCCTGGAAAGAGTGGAGATATAGGAATTAATTTTCAAATCCTTTTAAAAAAATAATAAGTACGTTTAATTTATCATATATTTCTTGAACTCACTTAATATAAATCTGAGTAAACATCATAAATATTTTAATGGTAAGCGATAACGCTTATCAATCTAAACTAAAAATATGCGAGAGTAAATGAACTACGAAATTAAAAGCTTTTAAAAGCTTTCACTGTCATGAGAGAATTTGTTGTTTCTGATTAAAAAGTAAAATTCCTCCATTAAGTGACGTGTCCAAAAATAAACTATAAAAAATAATGAAAAAATAATCGAATACTTATTGGCGTCAGAGTGTCCAGGTTCTTATCTTTTCCAGAGAGCAAAGTAATTTCTTCTCTTTTCTTAAAACATTGAAAATGAAATTTGAACCATAAAAAACGGGATTTCAGAATCGATGTGAGTAACTGAAATAAACATGTATTCACTGGAGAGTACGTACATATCTGTAACAAGTTTAGAAAAAATAAAAATAACCGAAGACTGTTTGAAAGATGATGTTGATGAATAGAGGCGACGAGTGAAAGTGAACGAGAAATGTTTTTGAAGCCAACTAAACAGCTCTAGAGGGAATTGAGTAGGGGTTCTGCTTATCATTGAATAGAAAGCTAAATGACAGCCCATACTGATACAGTCGTCAGGGAAAAAAATTAACAGCGAATATTTCCAAAGTGAATGATGTAATTCTTTTTTTTCATCAAATACATTAAATGTGTTTGGATGAAGGATTTATTAGCTGACCTTTTGGACTGTATACAATACAAATCCATTTTAATCGCCTAATCGCAGAAAATTAGACTTAAAGACGATATCAGTTACTTCCTTTTTTTTTTCCTTTGCTAATAGTAAAAATAATGAATAACAAAAAATACTTTCATTACTACCGTTTCGAAAATTTTAAGAATAGGAGTGTAAAGTTACATGTAAGTATGAGGTTATTTATCTGAAAGTATGGTATTTGATTCGCATAATACAACTGCATTCATCTTATACAGTGTGTCCTAATGCAAACTGACTGTTTTAAAATTTAAATAACAAGTAAACGATGGCAGTTATTTTTCTTGCTGCAGAAGAATACGTGAATTTGGGAATTTCGTTACTAAACTTACTTGTTCTAAATCCAAATATCATCAATATATGGCGCTGCACTGCCTCAAACTGTAATAATGTTCCAAAATAGCCTTGCAATTTGAAATCACAAAACATTGTTTTCGGCGTTTTAACGAATAAACGGAATGAATGGTAGAAACTGAATGGCTTTAAATCCATCTTTTTTCTATAATTTGAGTGTTCTAACAGTTTCAGAGAGTACAGCGCCATCTATCGGTGACATTTACAACTAAAACCAGGAAGGTAGTGAAGAAATTTCAGACTTCACGCATTAATTTTCTGCAAGAGTAACTTCACCAGCTGTCCCCGTTTACTTGTTGTTGAATGTTTAAAACTCAACAGTCCATCATGATAGTAAAATATTACTCATAATATAGTATTGTGTTTTTCTCAGTATTCACAACTTTCCGTTCAAATAACCACCTGCATATGTTTTATTCTCAGATAAAGGGAAATTTGGCTTTGAAAAAATGATTAAATTCTGTAATTTTAATTCCCGATTTTTTTTTTTTTGCTTAAATTATGCCACATATTAAAATAATGGGAATTTTTTCTAAAGAATAGCAGCTAATTTTCTTAAATGTCTGAAATTGCTATTACTATGTCCCTGAAATCATAAATGCAATATGCCTTGATAATGACCACAGTAATGACATTTTTAAAGTGAAGCCTATTTCAGGGCTAAACTATGAGATTTGAAAGTTTATGGGATACTTATTCTGAAAGCAGTCCTAAACCTTTTTTTATAATTGATTCTTTAAAGTTAAATTATTGAATACGTATTTTAGCAATAAAGGACTTGGTAATGACACATATTACATACACCGACTTCAATTTTGGAAGAAAAGGCACAAATTAAAGTAGTTCTTCAAAAATAGATATTACTGTTCGTAGGAACATGTGGAAATTCACAATCTAAGAACGTTTCCATATCAAAACGACATCTAATGGAGAACAGAATGAAACAATTACTGTGGAGCATGGTAATGACAATTAACGCTAGGAAAAAACTCTAAATAAGTGTAATTAATAGAAATGTTTTCTGTTTTGTGCCAAATGTATAAAAAATAAAGACATATAATCATTGCATTTGTTCTTTCCAAATCTTAAAAATAAGAGTTTCAATTAAAAAAATTGAAGTTTGGGACAAGACTTGATATTGACATTTACAACTTTACAATTTTTTTAGATATTAAAATTTTTATTGTCTTCATATTTAATTTTGCACAATGGAGTGCTTGAGCAGAAATGTTCAAAAAAATAAATAAATAAATATTCATACTTGACTTGATTAATTAACATTTTCAACGAAGGACATAAAATTTCCCTGAATCTAAGAATAACCCATATATATACCTTTATGTGTTGCAGCGTTCTATATATTTTATATTTTTTTGCTACCACTATGTTCAAACTAAGTTCAGTACCTAGGTTGGTCAGAGCGTCGCGCTTCCACGTTACAGGTCCACAGTTCGATTCCGGGTTGTGGACTGGGCAGGCTCCACTCAACATTTCATCCCTTCCGGGGTCGATAAAATGAGTACCAAGGTTTCTTGTGAACTAAACACTGAGAGTATTACGTTAGGCTGACCACCTGACCAGCAGGTATGCTGTATAGCACCTCAGCGGTCATGATCAAGAAAACAGCGCTGGACACTATATAGGCTATGATTCTTTATGGATTGTAGTGCAGCAAGCTTAGTTTTTTACTATATTCAAACTATAATATTCGTGGTAGATTCTTATTGCACATGCTAAAGAAATATTCCACGAAAATTATATTTTAGAAATAGCGGTACAAAATATATAAAAATTATAGAGCGCTGTGATCCCTGCACCATACATACAACAAAACATTATACTAGTGAAACCTTTTGGTGATAACCAAATTTCTTTTAATTATATAATAGTGGTTTATACATTTAGAATAAGTTCAAATAAATCCATCAGTAGTTCACAGTAGTCCTTCATTTTTATTTATAATATATTGGCCACAAAATTTTGTTCAAAGCAGATTTTCCATCATTTTTCTTTAATTGCTCTCTTTTCTTATAAAAAATAACTAAAAAAAAAGTATATATTTCTGGAATAACTTGAATAAATGATACATTAAAAAACTGCTTGTGTAAGAGTCTATATCTATAAATAAACCCCCCTAATAATGCGTTATGGATAGTTTTTTCGTTGATTTATTGGTTTCCAAAATCTTGCATTATCGCGTAGTGTAATATAATGAACTGATATTTTTGAATTTAGATTCAATAAATATTTTTTTGAAAATGATAGTTTTATCGAAGTTGAATGACTCTTGTTATTCTTATACCATCGGAAGAAAATATTTTCAGAAGCTCCCATATTTATTTTACACTGTAAAAACTGTCAAAGGAGAGAATGAGTCCAATCTATCAAGCAATTTACTGTACAATGAACTGATGGTACGATAACTTTTGACACCATTCATAAATTGAGTTACTTCAAATCTTTGTTATGTCACTAAGAATTTATAGCTGCTAAGCAATGCTTAAGTTGAATTTATATAATTATTTCAAATCTTGTCACTTAGTAAGAGGCATCGGACTTTCTGTCGTGCGTCATCATCGTGCAGGCATGTCAAGTTCAGAGGTTACTGTATTATCTTTAATGCTCACTCCGATGAAACCACAGCTCCCAGTGTGGAATCAAGGGCCTCAGTGTAATTCTTTGGCCCTTGAAATGAAACTTCAGAAGTTCATCAGCATGATTTCAAAATGTCAAGTGCTCATGTTATCCTTGAATCTACTCAGGAATTTTAGAATGAAAGGTTTCATTTTCTGTACAAAATATGCTTTATCCCCTTAGCATGCTCTGGACTTAACTGTGCTAAATTGAAGTAATCAAATTGTTAGTGATAATGGGAGTGTCTCAAGTGATCTTAATTTCTTTGCTTGAAACAGTTTTAATCTTCTGTTGGACATTTATTAAAGCAAGCTACTTTAATCGTAAAAATTGCTTTAAGCTAAGAATGTTTTCCTTAGGGATATTATTATTCCTTAAAATTATTTAATATTAAAGATCGAGTAATTTTTAAATGAAAAATAATGTAATACATATAATACAAATTTATAAAAACTTATTCAATGAACATGAAAACGTGAAAATAAAATTTCATCTGAGAATTCCATTGTGACATTTTCAAACTATTTCAAAGATTTAAAATAGTTTAGGTTCGTATTTTAGCGTATAGCAACTCAGGACACACATACATATGCTAACAAAAAAGAACGGGACATTCAGAACATAAGTGTCCCCTAATTCCCCAAGTTTTTAATAGTAAAATATTAACATTTTATGTAAATAGATTTTTTTTTAAATGAGAAAAAATTAATAAAATTACGCAAAGCAGAATATCAGCTTTCGAAAGTGGGATCCTGAAATACCTGATGCGTCTCTATGGGGTTATATTACATTATTTACTCCCTTAGCTTCTATTCTCGCGTACTTCTCTTTGCATAATATTTTGAAGAAAAAAAGTATATTAACAAAAATAATAAAATAATATAAAAGAAAATAACACAAAAATTTAGGTATACGTGAGCACAAAATTGCTTTTAAAAAGAGAAAGATTTTAGAAAGGCGCGAGAAAACTCAAAGTGCAAAAACAGACAGAAAATGCCCAATATGCTTGATTAATACGTAATAGTAAGGCCGATTATATAGAGGGTGCGGCATGGTTACCATTTTGTCCTTTTTTTCTAAAAAGTCTGGGACGCTGGACGAAACTGGAGAAAATTGCACGGAATGGACAAAATTAAAATCTATTAAATTTGTATATGTTTGGCATATAAAATTGCTTCCATGATGTAAAAAAATTGTGTTCCTAAATATTTATTAACTCTTTTGAAAATATAATCATTCAATTAAAGAATTATTCCTGATTGATAATGTATAATAATAAAGATAGATGTCTGCGCGCGCGCGCGTGTGTGCTGTTTTCTGAAGACACCGCTGGGCGCAGAGCTACAAGATTTCGCATGCAGGTACCTCTATGTCTGAAGTTTGCACCTTGAAGCCAGTTTTTGGTTTATTAGAATTTTTTATATAATTTTTTTATGCGATTTTTGGCGTTTCTGTTCGTTTTGCGGCGATTTTCCTACATTACTAACAGGAATCTAGTTTTAATCGTATATCCCAATTTAGTAAATTTAGTTCTCTTTTCAATACAATTTATTTAGAATTCGTACAGCGATTTTTAAATTTTCCCCAAATTTAATGCGATTTTTAGACTTTTTCGCGTTTTGCTGTGATTATTTTGATTCGTAAAAGTAATCCGGTTTCAATCATTTAGCGATAGTTTCAATAATTTAATCACTATGCTATTTTATACTGAATCGCTCTGACCTTCTAAGTGACTAACGCAGTGCCTTTTTGCTTTCTAGAATAAACATTATTTTACGTTTAAACTATTTTTAGAAAAATCTGTTTTATTATTATCACAAAAGTAATGCATATATTTTTGTTTACATATAGTTATGTGCATTTTTGATTTTAAAAAAAATGCTTCTTGAATGGAAAGAATAACAGTACCTTTTCATCATTTTTATTATATTGAAAGTTGTGTTAGTAATACACAACTTTCAATTTACTAAAAGTGGACAAAATGGATAAACTGATATTTTGGAATGGAAAGAATAACAGTATATTTTCATTATTTTTAAAATTCTGTGTTATTAATACACAATTTTCAATTTACTAAAAGTGGACTAAATGGATAAACTGATATTTTGTCCGGGACAGTTTTTCCAGCGGATTTTGTCCACAATTAAATATAAAAAACGGATTATTTTGGAGCATGATATGTGTAATGTACCCAGGCCATTTACTTATTGGGGCCTCCAATGAAACTAAAAAAAAATATGTATTTTTTTTTTGTACGTTTTGAAGAAAAGTAGTCTTAAATCCCTAATATGAATCCCAACCAAGTTAAAGACCTTTTCTTAACTTTAAAAATTATAAAATCGCAAAAGTGTTTCTTGCACCTTTGTCTTTTTAGCTCTTTGAAAGGTGGTGATATATTATTTATACAACTTAATTTTAATCAAAATTTGTATCAGAATTTTTGAATGAAAATTTGCTTTTATAGTTCACGTGATATTTTTTTAATTGCATTTATTTATTTATTTTTCAAATGAAATTATTCGAAAATTCTAGTGATTTTTTAACAATACAGCAAAAAAATTATTTACCTCTGAAAGGGTTAACGAGAAGGCTCACCGTGTATGAAAGTTTTGATGTTGAAACAAATCTCGTTCAGGATGTCATGATTACTAAAACCAGCTTTGTGGGGATCTAATTTTTGAAAAATATAAGCGAAATAAATCAGTTACACAGCTCAAAACATTTCGTTTTTAGGATAATATGAGAAGTATCTTAGCAGGGGAAACGAATTTTTTGCTATGCATTTTCATTTGAAAGCCAAAAATTTTCGCAGTAAATCAAATAATGTAGGGAAAACAATAAAATATAAGGAATAGGTGGTATTTATAATTGTAGCGATTATTCATTTCTCACTTCATTCTTTAAATGAGACAAAAGTTATTCAAAGCAATAATTTGTACTGAAGATATGTTACTATTGTCAAGAGAGAGAGAAAACACAAAGTAAAGCGTGTTGCACCAAATCGTAAATTAGTGGAGAGTTTAGATCGGGTGACCAGTTATATATCAAATCTGCTTGAACCGCATTCTCCACTCCTAAACGCTAATTGAAAAACAATGAGACTGTTGATCTCGTTAGGTGAAAAGGAAAGGATAGCCATGCTAGAAAAATTTCATCCTTTATTTTACGTCGCTAAGGTCATTAATTTTATCCGACAAAAGAAGGTGTAGCAATTTTTTTAAAAGACTGTTTAATCTCTAGACACTGCACAATAACTGAAGACAAATAAAGAAAGCTGGGTGTCTTTTTGAAAAGTTTTTTTTTTTTTTTTTTTTTAATATTTGAATTTGCTGTAGACTGGAGATTTTATAGTGAGAAGTAGTACTAAAGAACACGACAAGGCGATGTAATTTGCAACATCACAAAGAAAATATCTCTGAACAGACACATCCTTTAAAAAATGGGGAAGGGTGTATATCCTTATTAACGATTTTAAAAGTCACCAATGAATAAAAAAAATCATAAAGTTGCTGAAAAGAAATCGGTCTTCTGAAATGACAAAGTTCTTAGTGACAAATTCTGCTAAAATTTCATGACATTATCTGCTGAACGTCTTTAGTCTATTCTACAATTTTATCTGATATGCAATGCATACTATGCAATGCATTTCGAGAGTTAGAAACTCTCAAAATAGTCAAACTAGACTGGTGTCTTTGGGAAAATGACATTTTTTGGTTTTCACAAAAGTGTAGTGCAGTTAAAATTTTGTGATTCCAAAGCAATAAAATAATATCGGTTCTACTGTAAAATTTAGTCTCTTAATAATTTTATCTATTTTTTTCATCAATGAAAATTTATAGGATTTTTAATTGAATTTTGCTGATGACAGAACTGAATACTCTGTTGGAAAACCTTGTAAGCAAGAAATTATTTTAGGAAATATCGAAAAAACTCGTTTCGCGATCATACCAATGTATAAATCATCTGAGATATTTAATTAGGAATGTTCTCATATCTAAAATGATTTCAGTAAAACTTGAGGGCAGGAATCAGTGACCTTTTACAAGTGTTGTGCCAAACATGTGTTAGAAAATCAATTCACGTGCCAAGTCAATTCAACAAAGTTTTCGCATTCCTGTAAAGCACATTATATTCCTCCGTATAAACTTTCAATATTATCATATTATCACTATAAAATTTTTAAGAAATGTGTATATTATTGTAAAATAATAATAAATGTGTATATTTACTGTTAATTACGTATATTAGGGTGGCTAGTGGTCAGGGAAAAATACAGTAAAAAAATGATAATTACCAGTATATTCTTATAGAAAAATTCAAATTGATTATTTGATCGAATAATCAACATAAATTTTTCTATAAGAATATACTGGTGTTTATCACTTTTTTTGACTGTATTTTTCCCTGACCACTAGCCACCCTGTATATTTACCAGTAGGCTAAATGTGTTTGATAACTAAGACAGATTCCATTAATGCAAAAGTTTAAATAATGTAAACAACGTGAATGATAACAAAAAATAATTTTACTGTTTATCTCAATTACTGAAAATTGCACCCCAAATTATATATATATTGTTGCTATAAAATAATATGAAATAATAAAAGAAAAAAATAGTGGGTTGCCCTGAAAGTGCGTCCGCGTGCGAAATTTAGCACGTGTGCCGTAGGTTGCCGACCCTCGGTCTAGCATAAAATATTTCATTCTTGCATGCATAAAGGATTCACAAATTCAGTACAAAAATAAGGGATCTAAATTTATCTATTTATTGTAAATGTAACATTTTTTATTGCACTTGGTTACACTTTTAAGATTTCAGAGCTTCCCAAAATATTGTTTTAAAGTTTAATTTTCGAAATGGTTTGGGAAAGATATATTAAATTTTCGAGAGAACAGAAGTTAGATAATATATTTTCAAAATTAAATATAGAATATTTCAATTTATGGAAAATGTTAAACTATTTTACAGCAATCTAGTAAAAAATTAGATAAAATATTATGTGTATAAGGTTCCAGTGGTAGACACTGTACCAGTAATGGACACTTTAATTTGAACTAAAAAAATATGCTTGGAAAGTCGCGCCTAGTTTCGTGCCCCTCGCGGGATTACTGATAGACCCTTAGTAGTGATATCGTCCGAAACTATAGTGATTTCAATCCACCAGTTCCGGAGCGAGGTGATTTCAAATCAAACTGGGACCGTGTCATCTTATTGTTATTTAAGTACTATTAGCTTGTTCTTTAGCCTGAAGTTAAATGATTCAAATCTTCGAAATGATTTGCTCTTTCAGTGTACCATGGAACTTAGATGCTTAAATATCAAGAACATTTATCTCAAAACATTTAATTATTCTATTATGATGGTCGGTCTTAAAGTTTTATGAAAGTTGAAAAAGCTGGAAAACACACACACATGGATGGAAGTTTAAAAATAAAAAAAAAAATACGCAAAGGAATTAAAACGATTTGAACACTGAACATATGATAAATATTTTATTAAATAATTCCAAACTATACGATGAATGGTAGAGATAATAAATTACCATTAATAAAGTGGTTCCTGCTGAAAATGATATTAATTGTAAATATAGTTAGTACTAAGATTTATAATATATCATAGCTAGAATATAAATCTTAAAAACTGATTTACGTTCTCATTGAGTGAAGAATATAACACAAATTTTAATTTTTATTTATTGGATGGTAAAACTGACTGAATGGGTTTTTTGCTTTTATATATATCTTTATATTTTGATTTACTCCTTTTCACATAAACGTAAATCATTAAAAATTTCAGGCTTGAGTCATGAATTTTTAATGTTTCCTAAAACTGACTAAACAGTTTAATTTTAGTTAATTTTTTTGGAGTAGATGAAAAGTACTTTTATGCTTATACCTAGTACTGAAAATTTTACATTTCAATTGCATAAAAGTAGCGAGAATATGGGATTTTAGAATAAAATGAAATGAATAAGGATTGTTTTATTAACAAAAATGTGCTAAATTCAAATTTTAAATATGGTTTATGAATACACTATTGCTTCATAAAACTTTTGAACACAAATAACTATTACTGAATGAAATTAAGAGGAATAATAATAATCAAGTATTATTTTGAAATGAAAAATACTAAAATATTTTAAGATGATTTAACTCTTTAAATGATTTTTTGAAAAAAGATTACAAAGTATAAAACATAACAAAAGTTGAGTTACTTTTCAAATTATATTACCTTTATCTTCTGAAAACTACTTACATGATCTTCATTATCTTTTCTGTTCATTATCTTTACTTTTTGTTTCTTTTTTTTTCTCTCCTTCCTCTTCTTTTTATTTTTCCTTTGTCTGCAAAATAGTTTCTTCATTGAATAATGAGTAGCATTTCTTTGTTTCTAGTATGAAATTTCAACCCAATACCTATCTTTAATATGTAAAAAACGTTTTTCGAGACATAGCCTTTATTATACCAGATAGAGTGAATTTTAGAGCAAATAAATGTGTTAAAGAAGAAAAGCGAAAATTTTATAGTCCTACTTTGTGTAGGCTTTATTGTTAAATTATTTCGTCAAAAAGAAAAAGAAAATGTAGGAAGAGGAAAACAACCGACATTAATCTAATTTTCAATAATAAATTACCTATTTTATTCATAATAAATTTCGTCATTATAACTGTACGCCTATATTATCATAAGTAAAATGGTTCCAATTTCAAACTACCTTGAATTTATTGTTTTCTTATTAAGTTAAGTAACAGCATCATTCAATATGTAAACAACCATTAAACATATTTTAGACCATGATGAGTGTGCCTACAAATGAGGGGGTCGGGGCAAGAAAGTGCCAAGCCACATTTTTGGTGAAATAAATCTAACACTGTAATATGTTGCTTAATATTGTAAATTATAATATCCTACATATAATTTGTTACTAAAGTCACTTGGTGGCAGCATATGTCCCAGGTTTAGTTTTTGCCCAGATGTTTATGTCCCCAATAAAGATAGCTAATTTACCAAAAACGTAATAGTAATATCATTAAAATATGCCGTATTGTTACTCAGAATATCTCAAATGTTACTAAGACATTGGCCAGAAAACTTTATGCTATATATCTTAATTTGAGTATTTGATTAAATTTTCAAATTGAAATATCTCAGAAGTTCAAAAATGTGGCTTAGCACTCTCTTGCTCCGACCCCCTCAAATGGACAAATGTGAAATTTTAAATCCATATTTGTCATCAAGATGAAAACGACCTTCTCCTGCAGCACTTAAAAGTTGAAGCATGATTCACTCTCAAAATATTTCTTCGTATAATGGATGTTCTATTAATTTTGTTAACAATGTTAAAATACAAAAGACACATTTTTTAAATATGTGAAATTTCAAAATGGTTTAAAATCTATTGTATATGTTCAGTCTTCGCGCTGAAAAATTAGAATAACTACATTTCTGCTAAAAACATATATTTATTTTTCTAATTCGCATATAGGAGTTTGGATATTTCAAGAACTCACTTTCAACAAGCAAAATGAAAAGAAATGATTCGCCTAATATACTAGTACATTAAAAAATATTTGGTAGTAACGAGGGAAATTCTAACATAACGAGCAAGAATTCGTAAATAAAAAGAAGTGTAGAAATAAAAATAAATAATAGTGTTTAGTTTAAGCAGAATTTGTGTTGTCCCACTCACGGCTTATCTGCCTTATATATAAGAATGATTTTTGAATGATTTATGATACGATGATTTATGATTTGTGTGTTTTGAATGATTTCATACCATTTCAAACGTTGTTACTGCGGGAATTATCTTAAAACAAGTTACAGATATAGACACTTAATCATCTTTAAAATCGTGTTAAACTTTATATAAAAGGGTGATTTTTCTTTCTTTTCCAAAATGCTGATTTTCTTTATAAAATAAAATGTAAGAATATTAGGTAAAAGCTCTACTAAAATTATCAACTAGATTTTAACATTTATGGTATTCATGCATAACTGAATAACATTTTTGTTGAAATGTTGACCTCTGTCCAGCTGTTATAAATAACTCTTGTCTTCTCGGTAAACAGCAAATCTGTCACACACAATGTGACAAATTGCAACTGCATTTGGAATTCCGCTAAGATTTCCAGCGTTAATATAGCGTGTAAGAGCTGGTCAAGTGTGCCCGTTGCGCAAGATTTGAAAATCAAACACTGAATCCTAAATACTTTTAAAAATACTATCGAACTTATATTGAATGGACTAAAAGAAAAATAACAGTTTTTTCAAAAATACAGATAGTTACTTGTCGTGTTTGGGATTTAAAATTTCAATTACTGTTGATCATATACTCCTGAAATAAAGCTCATTGATTGTCTTCCAGTTCAAAAAACCATAAAAGTTCAAAAGTTGGCTCTATTTTTTTTTTCTTATTAATCTGATTTGTTACAACACTACAGAATAAATTGCTGAGAGAAGTTTATGTTTTAAGATATAGCATCAAAACAAATCTATTTCAATTATATAAATAAGTAATGCTTTTGTACAATTATTTTTACAAGTCTTAAGCAGAAATTCCTAGCATACAAAGGTTCTGAAAGTGTCAGTGTCTACAGCATTAATATAACTTATCTTTGCATGAATCTTCAATGGTGAAGAAATGGTCGAGTTGGGTAATCCAGTGGAATCTACACTTCACTATATCAACATATTCTTTTAATTTGGTACAATCAATGAATTTTAGTTCATTGTATAAGTAAACAAGTAATTAAAACAGATTTATCAAATTTCTAATACACGATTTTTTGACCTACATTCAAAGGCTCACAAGGCATTTATAATTCAAAGTCTATAATGGTATAGTTTATGAATTACGCTATGCTTGTTTCAATTTTGATTGTTGTTTAAGGTCTACACCTTAAACAACATTCAAAATTGAAACAAGCATAGCGTAATTGATAAACTATACCATTATAGCATTTAAGGATTTGAAAAACTGTTTGGTTTTTCAAGCAATAATGATTCTAGACAGTTATATTTAAATTATTGTTTGCGGCCTTGCTAAAAACAATGTCATTTTTAATATGAAAAAATGCTATGCTTAAAATAAGTCACATTTTCGTAAATAGAGATTAATATGAAAAAAGAAGAACCAGTTTTTTTTCATACGATATGATTATTTAATATAAAGTAAAACTTTCTATTTTCTTTTTCTTTTTAGTTTCTTCTATATTGTTGACGGCAACCACCCATGACCAACTTCCTTTCGTTAACGTAGTTTTAAGGAATCTTCCAACCGTGACGTGTTTATCGTTGTACCTTATGAATTGATATGCGGTCAAAAGTTTCAAATTACGAATTTATGATAAAAAGAATAAAATGATATCCCTTTTGGATACTGTTGGATCAACGAAATTTTTACAATGATGACTTAAACTTTCTGTAAAGCCTCAAATATCTCAGAATAGAATACTTCAACAGGGTATTTGAAGGTTTTAAGATTGTTTTTTATTAAACGAAATATATATTTTAAGCATTTTTGTAATTACGTGCGAGGGTATATTCAATGTATTTATATTATTCTAAGCGTTATTAGTTTACTATAATACCTTTAGAAAAAGTTGATATCTTTAGAAAAGTTGAATTTGTATGTTTGTATACAGTACACATTTTATTGTTTACTTAATTTTATTTAGTTATTAACTTATGTTTTGAGTTGATTTGTGGCAGCACTCAGTGACTGCGAAATTTCGCAACTTACACATATCATTAATATTATTTATCCACATGCTTATGACTTAAGAAATTTTAGCTATATGGCGAAGAATATGTTAAGCATTTTATCTTAAGGGCATCTTATGCGCATTAAAAAAATTCCTGATGAACACTTTATTTAGAATTTATTCATAATAGTTTTATTCGAATGTTATCATGAAAAAATTACTAAATCTGAAAAAAAATAATAAATAAAATCAAGCATTATTTATTATTGATTTAAATACGCACAGTTTTCACATCATATTACCTTTGCATCAATCAAAAATATTTTCCTTTTTTCCGCAGTATTGTGAAACTGAATAGAATGACTCTATTTCATTAATTATTGATAACAGTAATATTTTAACTTTGTTGCAAAATATATACAAATGTTTCACTGTGAATCGTTCTATGTGGTACTGAAAACTGCTGGCTAATACTAAAATTTCAAGGTGACTTTTTAACTACTTTATTCTCTCTAACAACAGGTATTTTCTAAATATTTAACAGAAGAGTTATTTAATTTCTAAAACTACACGTTACGCAGTTTATGGAGAATATGACCGCTGAATTCCATAAAAGATACATTTTCTACTCGGAAAAGATTTTTTATTCACTATAAATTTATATATGATGTTTTTTCACAATATTCATTAAATAATCTTAACTAGTAATAAAAGAACAAAAGCGCAGGGGATTTCATTTTTTAATAAACATACTTTAAAAGAGTGTGGATAAATTAATTAAATAATACTCAGCTGTGATAGATATATGCAGGTATTGAACGATTTTAAAGCGACAAGATTTCGGATTCAGTCAGCTTTTATAAGTGAAACATCATATTTATTTCAGATAAGACAGTACAATTTTTAATTTTACTATATAATCGTTTATTTTATTTTATTTATTACTTTTGTGTGTGTGTTACAGACAAGATATATTTTCATTTTCAGAAAAGAAAATACTTCAAATTTGTTATGAATTATATGGAAAAACTCAAAATAACAAACAAAATTTAAAAAATCATTGAGGTGATTCCTAAGGTGGGTGAATCCGTGAGGTGAATCCGTATGTCACCGTAAAATTCATTGAGAAGCTCCTCATCACGGGAGATCCTTAATGAAAGAAGAATGTAAGATATTTAGAGTAGATGCTAGTAATTAAACCAAGAACCATTTAAAACCCCGTAGTAACCGCACTTTTTATTTAAATCACATATTACATTTTAAGAAGGTGGTAAATTCGTATTGCAAAATAAATAAATAAATAAAACTTAAAAATTTATCTTTTTTTTTTTTTTTTTTTTTTTTTTTTTTTAAGGTCCCGTTATGAAACCATGTCACCTTATTATGCATGGATTCCATTAATTTATTGCATAATGTTCACTAACCTTATTACCTAAACATTAAAATATCCTAAACAGTAGGGAAAAAATGGCATGGGAAGTTCCAAGGTAAAATTTATATTTTACCGTATTTCACATGATTTTTATTACTAGCTTCATTATATAACTTTAACGTAAATAAAATGACTTAATTGTGATTGGAACGGTGTATTACATTTTTTTTTTTTTTTTTTTTTTTTTTTTTTTTTTTTTTACAAAAACTTTAAATATTTTCCCTTTTTGCTCCTAATTATGTTTTCAAGTTTCCCAAATTCTTGAGTAATGATGAAAATTAGTTTATTCACCTATTCAAAATCAATGGTAGTTTCACTCATCTATATTGCCTACGACACTCTAACTATCATTTGTGGACAATTTCTGACCTAATATGGAATTTCTCTTTGTACAGTGCCCCATTTTGATATGATGTTTATAATGATATGCAGTTGGAGGAATAAAGAATTGTTAACGTATTTGCGGTTCGCTGATCCCCAATGAACCGCAGCTATCAACGGAAAGGCACGTAACTTGAACGTGTACTGAGCATAGGTGATGAAGCGATGAACCTGTTCACTGGTCACTGCTGGATTTAGTTATGCGTTGAAAAGCAGTGCTTTTTGGTGAAAAAAAAGCCAAACTTTCACAGAAAGAATTTGAATGTTGTAAAGGAGTTAATATTTTCATAACGTATGTAGTTTCTTTTCAAATTATCTTTTCCGAACGTGGTAACTCATTCTGAAATGTTATCATTTACTGCTAAAATTGTCCCTAAGGAAAGATTTTATAAAGAAGACTGTCTCTATTTAAATAAATGCCGCTTTAAAAACAATTCAAAGGAAAGTTTTTGAAAAGAATGTCCATATTTAGCAGTTCTATGTAAAACGAATTTGAAAAAAGCCTGCGAGTCTTGTAACTGGTGAACAAAGCAATAGGTATCGGATGATTTCTTCTTAAATTTTTAAACTACTTTAATTCCCTCCGTTTCATTATTTTCCAGTTTGTTGAATGTAATTCACTTCCGCATAACATAGTTTCTACGGTTTCGTTTAGCCTGCAAGTGGTAGTTAACAATGTTGAATTTTATAAGTTGGTCGAACATAGCTGCAGAAGAAAAATAACAAGGGAATCAATTTTGTTGCAGCTCGCACCTAGCATTGAGACCTGGTGCATTTTAAAGCCCTATATTACGAAGTTTGAGAATCGATCATTTTTCTCTGTTAAAATCTTTTTTTTTTTTGATTTTACAGAAGCATAACTTTCTGAAAATGAAATTTCCGAGTCCACTTATCGGGTTATTAACATAGAAGTTTTTTAAAGCAGTTAAAAATACAATTTAGTCAATAATAAGTATAAAATATTGAAAAAAGTTTACAAATTCCTTCAAGGAACTACGAATTTGATTTTGAAAAATTACAACATTAGAATTGCATTTTTGGCAGCGCGAAATTGGCTTTATTCGTTACCGGAGAATTTTTCGGGAAGGATTTCTTTGTTAAATTAGAAGCGGGCGAAAACTTTGTAGCGCCATATTTGGCCACTTAACCTTTTTGGCGTGAAATTAACAATTAAAATTAGAATAAAAAATTAAAAGTATAAAAAATATATAATATAATTTTAACAGAGAAATTTTATTGGTTCCTTAACTTTTATGTATAGAGCTACAAAATGCACCAGGTCTTAGTGCTTGGTGCAAGCTGCACCAAAAAAAGGTCCCCTTGTAAGAATTAGTAACACGTAAAATATTTTAAAAATATTTTATAAATTGGATTTTAATTTAGAAAAATATAATTATGAATATGTTTCCTTTTTTTATTTATGTAGAATTTAAAGAAAAACTTTTGTATTCATATTCAAACGGCACAATATTAATATTTTCTCAAACTTCTTTGGATATTTCAGTGAAACAATAGAAATCCGATAGACTAATTGAAATGCACATGCATGATATGATAGAAATTCTGTAAACCTGGTGGCACGGTCTTTCATTAACTTTTTTTAGGCCAAAGTTCCCAACTGGGAACACCAAACTCAGAAATCATTTAAAAAATAAATTTCTCTCATACTAACGTAAAAGCTTAAACTGGAGTTATAACTGAAAAATGGCTTTATTTATTGAGATAGAAATCGCGTTTCAGAAATAAAAAGGGAAATGTAAAGAAAATCATAAAATCTAGTGCTTCTAGAATTCTCTAGACGTATTTAAATTGATTCCCTGTTTTTAAAGATAATAAGAAATAAGAAACATACTTGCTGAAATTTGTTAAACTCCCATGTTCCCATTTGGAATACTGTCCTGTAATTGCAAAATTAACTTACAATGTGTGAAAAAAAAAAAGAAAGAAAGATTACATATAGTTTTCTTCCCAGTTACTATAGACCACCGGTATAAACATAAAAAAAAATTTCAAAAAATCATTTTTATTTAAATTTACAAATTTACAACTTACAGCATATACGCGTTTAAAAATAAATCTTTCAAACGGTCTTACTATTTTGCTGACTGTTGACTCTACTATTCTACTCATCACTGTATTTCGTTTTGAATCTATAATGTAGAGCGAATAGCGAGAAGTGGCCAATGTCCCTAATTCGTAACATCATAAGAATTATATATATATATATATATATATATATATATATATATATATATATATAAATCTCCGCATTTTAATGATTGATATATTTTAAGTAAAGCGTTAGAATTCAAAGTTTGCAAAAGAAAAACAAGTCCTTCCGGCTCAGTCGGAAGAATAGGCTGATTTCTTTCTTTTTCTTTTTTTTTTTTTGGCCCCTTAAAGTACATACATCAAATTTAATACCAATAAAACAAATTGCTCTTACTCCTTCTAAGTTCGCTATTTTGGCGAGAAAGGTAATTTGAAGGTAAATTTTAATGGATATCAAATATGTTTATTCTATCCAAATTTTTAACCATTTGCTGAAATAATAGTCGTCCACTGCCTAAAAATGTTTTCAGCGCTGAAAAGATATTTGAACTCAAACCATTCAACGAATGCCATCGAAATTTTTTAATACGCCTCGTCTAACAAAGTAAATAACTTTGTTTTTAACAAAATAAACAGCTTTGTCGAAAATTTTAGCATTCAGTAATAATGAACTGAAAAAATAGCCCCAATGACCGTAATGTTATAATTATTATTGGAGCTTTTTGATTAGCGAACTCATCCAAAATATTAGCAAGATTAATCCAATGTCCAAAATTGAACGTTATTTTGACGTAAGGCATTTGATGATACTAAGCTCTAATACACTTCCGACGATCGAACGGGGTTAGAATCCAAACCATGCAACGAATACATCCTTTTAGTATGCCTCACTTACCAAGGTTAAAAACTCCTAAAAAATTTATTGAAATCGAAGTAATTTAACATATTTTATTAATGAACCGATAATGTACCCACTGATCGTAATGACATTTGGATTTTCAAAGGGTCGTTATTTACGAATGAATTACCGAATCTTCTTGATTAACGAACTCATCATCGACGATATTTTACCTTAAAACAAAGAAATCAACTTACTATGTCGACTGAGTCCGAAGGACTTGTATAATGTAACATTATTAAAATGCACCACAAACATTTTCCCCCATAGGCCAGAATATAACGGAATTATTTTGTGCATCCCTCTAAAAGAATTCTAAAAGCTACATACCTGATTACCTAACTCATCCAAGATATTTTCGATATCAATACACTGACCCAATTTCTTTCGAATTGGTTAAGTATTTCTTACGTTATCATAATGCCACATTTTCATTGTATATAGACATAAGCAAAGTGATTGCAATAGATCGATTTCTAAAGAAATCAACCTAAAATAATAAAATATACCTGGACCTTAATTTGGTTTGTGAAAGGTTTAATTAAGGAAATAAAAATTATTTTTAAAATTTATTAAAATTTATTATTTAAAATATATAAATGAAAAGTTGGAAAACTAGGACCACTTTTATGATAAGAGGTTTTGAATATAATAAATTCTTAAAACTTTATAATAAAATATTAGAATGTTTCTAGCTGAAAGCAAGCATCAACTTCACCTAGATAGTCTTAAGGCAGAATTCCATTCAGACAGAGTAATATATGGCTTCAATTTATAACTGTCTCTTGGGAATTTTCAAGATGGTTGTAAACAATGTTTTTTCAGCAATAGTAAGCATACGGAACAGATACTTTCTGATCTTGAATTATTTTTCTAGATATTATATTTGGAATACAATTGACAAAATACTTGGCTCGAAATATTACACGCTGAAATTGTGAAATGATCAATATTATTTAATAATAGTAATAAAATGTAAAAATACGCAGTGCAAATACAAATACAAGTATTTGAACGTCCGTAAATACTTAATTAACGTGAGCACTTAATGATAGAAAAAAAATTAAGAATTACTTATTACTTTATTAACATTTTCTTTTGTTAGATGTAATAAAGATTTCGTTTTAGAAAGTATGAGTGCGTGGTAATCCTTCCATAAGGAACAAGAATTTTTTTTAGACAGGTTCGATTTAAATAGGATTTAATCTATTTTTATGTCCCGATTTAGAAACCACTGTCCCGCTTTTTGGGACAGTGGACCTGGCTACACTAGCTATAACTAAAGCTGTAATAGGAATAAATCTTTGAAATTTTGCTGGTTTATTTAAATTTTAAAGATACTTCAAATTTGGCACTTTCATCAAATTAAAAAAAAAAATTGAGGTTCTGAGTATCCCAGAGGCTGTAACAGTCGGATTTGTTTCAAGCTCCCCTATGAATCAATACAACTAAAGAAAATATTAATTAGGCAGTTCAACAAATTTTAATGAACTTTCTGTTTCTAGATTCCATGTTTCAATAGATTTTAAGGCGCTAATTTTTTTTATTTATTTTTTTTTTTTCCTATCACCCTGCAATTTTAAGCGTTTTATACTTTGAATTTTTGGACTATATTTGCATTTATATAGCAGTTACGATAACATTACATTTTCATTCCAATTGAATTTAATCTACAAACACATATTTTGACTTATTACCTCAATACAAATGAAACAAAAGAGCGGAAAAAAAATTTTACTTTGGTAATTTTGTTTATAAGATCTTCGTAAATTTTCAAACTAAATTTTATTTATGTTTAGAAAATTTCTGTTTTTTAATTCTTTAAAAAATAATAAACATTGAAACTGTTCAGTTTTGTAATCTTACTTTTTAGCCACGTAAGTTTATTTAATTATTTATTTTATTACTAAATTCAAGTGAAATAATTCATATGTTACCTAAGGGTAAAATTGCAATAAAATAGTATTGGTTTTTGTTTTATTTTTTCAATATCCGTGGCTGATAGAAACTTTCAATGTCGTATTATTTTTCACCATTTTCTATAATATAAAATTTATCATATTCAAATGAAACAATTCATATGTTACCTAAGGTAAAACTGCATTAAATTTAGTATTGTTTTTTGTTTTATTTTTTCAATATCCGTGGCTGATGGAAACTTTCATTGTCGTATTATTTTTCAAAATTTCCTATAACATAAAATTTATCATTTACTTCATGAGAAACAGATACCTTATTGAACAGTTTTATTAATCAAATAGTGTATGTATTTTCTTCCCTTTAGTTTTAGGGATCCGGATGGTCTCCCAGCCTTATCCTCCTCTGAAAGCATTTCTGAATTCTTTTTAAATTAGAGAAAATAAAAATGTTTGCTTCTTCTTTTTCTTCTTCTTTTTTTTTCGTGTAGGCATTTATTTATCCATTATTAAATTTTCTGATCACAAGTACAGCTAAAATTTTCCATTAAATGTCATTCGATGAATTTGGCAGTCTTTGGCAGTTGTCTGATTTAAGCAGCATTTAAAAAAAAAATTATTATTATATTCAATGGTTGGAGTATCATAGTTGAGATTTTTTAGAACAGAGCGAAAATATGCTGGGACCAGGACTCGAACCTGGGTACTTTGGTTTGCCGTACCAACGCTCTCCCTACTGAGCTATCCCGACGATATCCTGGGCTGGCATATTTCACTCTTATTTGTTGGACAAGGCTGCGAACTGCAGCGCTAATTTCATTCATTCGAGCTATAACTATAGCATTTTTACATGAGGAATCTTGAAATATCCTCTGTTCATTATTATTATTATATTCGGGAGCAGCTCTTTTATTATTGTTCTATAGCTGTTGGTTTACAGCAGATAATTTATGCGCATTGAAAAAAAAAAGTATTAATATTATTTTTATAATGTATTTTCAGCGACATTGTATTAGATATACTAGATATAGAAAGGTAAAAGAGATATCCTACTATATGTCTACCTGAGACACTCCATAATGGTTGCTTGGTCAGTTTTGGTTTATTAGTGCAAAACCTAGTCAAGTTATACAAGTTAAATAAACGGCATGGAAGAGAGCTATAGATAGAATAATGAAAATTTCTATCTAGCAGGAATAATATGTTGTTAACAAGAAATTTTTCAGAGGTGACAGATATTCTTTGGAAAAATTCCATCGCCTAAATCTTTCATTCCAGCACATGAATACAATTAACAGTTTGGTTGACATACATTGAGGCTGGAGGTGCACAATTAACATTGCATGGAGAAGATATTTTTGAGTAAAATATATTGGCATGAGGTTGAAAGAACGCAATGCATTAAACGCAGTAACATAAATACATTTAAGGAAGGAAATTTAAGTTCTGAAATTTCTCTGAAGTATTTATACACAGAAGTAATTAACTGCAGTATTTCTTTTTATTATTAAATCATTTAGAACAATACCCGAAAATGTTTGTTATGTCCTGCTTTTTAACGAAAACACTCGAAAATGTTAACACAATATTAGACACATATCAATTAATGTTTTTTTAAACATTCAAATTCTATTTAAAATTAAAAGGTAGTGCATTTCAGTGAAAACATACTGAAACGTTTACCATGACAATATAAACATTTTCATACAGAAGTAAATATTTGTTTGAAAGTTTCTTTTCACTTTCAAGTTTAAAGGTGTGTAATTACTTGCATTTTTATATCAGCACAGTCCGGAAATTCCAGGACGCAAATCTAATGATGCAAATAATTAATGTTTGTACCTGACAAAAGAAAAACATCATTAGCGCCTAATTTATTTAGAAAAGTAGTGAATTATAGAGAAAGTAAAGATAGTGAAATGCATAAAATAGTTAACCGTAATCTTTTGAAATTTTCTGTTTAGAAATTTTGATGGAAAAATTAAACATAATTACAATTTTCGGAGGACCAACATTTACTCATCTTCTTCCATAATAATAAACGTTGCATAATGATACAATGTTTGTATTTAAGGCAAATTGATATTCCAGTTAAGTATAGCATATTTTTTGTATGAGTGTTTTTATTTCGTTTAATTTTAAGATTACGGAAGTGAATAAATTGGATATGTGCCTGATTAGGAGGAAAACATTTCATGAGGCGTATAATAACAGAAAACATATGTTTACTGTTTTTTTTATAGTTCAAGGGTATGTAACGTTTTCTAAAATTATTGCACTCCACTCACGATTTTGGAACTTTGGTTTCATATGCTATATGCGTTTTAGTAAAATTAATGTTTTATATATATTTTTTTTTATATGTTGAAATTTAAAAACTAAATATAAACTCTCAAGAGCCTCTTTTAACACTTTCCAACAAAGTTGAGAGGTGTTTATGACTTTGGTTTGTCTGTCCGTCTGTCCTACCGCCTTTCAGTTCATGTTCTACCTCCCGTAAATATACTTGGATTACCATGGGATTGCTTTATGTTATTGAGGTTAACCATAGGACATTAACAAATTGAGCATTTATTGTTCGTTTACAAGGACTTACAAAGGAATTCCTTTACATACACTGTTAACAATTTGCAGCAAACTGTCCAGTCATTCGACCGTTTTTATAGAAAACGGTTACACAACCGTAATTTTATTCTATTCTGACTGTAATATGGGCAATAATATGGTCAGAATAGAGTTAAATTGCGGTTATGTAACTGTTTTCTATAAAAACGGTCGAATGACTGGACAGTTTGCTGCAAAATTTTAACAGTGTATGGTCTATGGAGAAAAATCGTTTGCAGAGTATTTTAATGATGCTACACTACTTTAAACATATTGAAAGTGATATACATAACTGAAGTGCACTACAAGATGCTTAATATAGAAAAAGATGCGTGTAGCACTTATAGTTCGTTTACAGGGGCACACAAAAAATAATTCTGTTATATTATGGCATATCAGGAAAATCATTTGCACTGCATTTTTAATTTTTTTATTTATAGGGACACAAAAAACAATCCAGTTACAGTACTCTGTATAAGTGATAATCGCTGAAAGTGCATTTTCATATGCGGTATGCGTTTCAAAGCTTAACCAAATTACAGTGCATCACGGGTTGTGTATAACTTCTATAGCTTATACACAGGGATGCACAAAAATAATCGTAAGCATTACTGTTTATGGGCGTGAATTGCTTATAGATGTTTTTTAATTGTGTTATGCATTTTCCAGCTTAACTATATTTAGTTAGTATATACTATGTTTGTATATAAATAAATTCGTATGCAGGGATACGTAAAAAAATTAATATATTGCCGTCTGTGGATGGTAATTGCTGGAAGTGCGATTTTAATTGCGTTATATATTTCTTATCTGAATTAAATTTTATCTTAATATGTGGTTTGTATAAAAATCTGTAGACTATGTACAGGGCTGCACAAAATATTTTAATTCACCATATATTGGCGTCAAATGCTGATTTTTAAAAATATTATAGATCATATACAGGGCTACTCAAATGAATTCGAATATCTTATCTATTAGGGGCGTTAATTGCTGAAATTGGGTGTTCAGCTGTGTCATGAGTTTTCTGAATTGTTTATTTAAATACCTTCTTTTACCTTATTACATAGGGAAGTTTCGTTACAGTATTTTGGAAATGTTGGAAAGTGCTTCATAACCTATATTAATATACGCACGATTATCCTTTCTTGTTTCTTAAGCTCTAGAATTAAATTTCGACAGAGAGTATTCACTAATATTAGTAAAGAGTAATTCATACTTGAAAAGATAAATAAAATGTATTAATTCTTATGCATTCAAAATTTTATTTTCGGGTGTGCAATAGTTATATATTACACAATATATTTATTTGATTTTTCAAATCAACTACTGAGAGTTACAAAAGAAAAAAAAAAGTGTAAGAAAGAAAAACAGAAACGAAAATGATGATGTCCTGAGCATAAATTTGCTTTGAAAATACCTAAATGTTTAAGCAAAATTTCGTCTAGAGACAAGTTTTAAAATTAATTATATACATCATTATCATGGATGTATCTTTACAATCTATTAAGATCTATTATGTGTCTAAAGTAAAAAATCTGTCAATGTTGTGATTAAGTTGCAAGTCATAACGTTATAGTGGGTCATAATGACATAGTTCTTGTTCTTCTATAATAAATTTTAAGTAAGACATACCGGCATAGACAAAAAAGATTTACATTAAATTATTTGACTGAGAAATAAAATTAGTGGAAGCAATAAAATATTAAGAACTTACGTAAAATATCAGTTTTTTATTACATTTTGTAACTAGAATAGTCTGTTTTTCAGCATATTATGGCCAAACTGGTTTCTTTAAAAAAAAAAAAAATTCTTTATCTTGAAACCCATTTCAGTTTATTGTGTGGTTTTTAATAATCATATAAAAATTTCTCTCGCCTAGAGATAATTTTATGTATTTTCAAAATATATGTTCATCTACCTGTTACATGAGATATTCCTCTGTAGAATAATGAATTCTGTAATGAATTAGCCCCTCGAAGGTTTACTGTACATGCCGGAAGATTATCTCAAGATAATGCTAAACTGATTTATGGCTTTCTCTCACCCGTTCACCTCATTATTTAGTTTAATTTTTGGTTCTTATTTTAAAATATTTCATTGCATGATTGCACATGCAGATAGAGTGTGCTTTTGGATTAACTGATCCATCCAGTAACCACTTTTAGACGGAAATAGAACCTAAGAATAAATATCCAAGCCTGCTTCAAGGTCGAGTTAGCTTCATTTAGAAATGCATATCGGCAGTTACAATAGAAATTTTAAGTACAAAAAATGTCAAGTTGTGATTCTTACACCCACTGTTACCTTAATATCCGTGTCTTCATCTATTAAAATATGAATAATATGTTCATCAATAAAATAACTAAAATTGTTAACGTTTAAAAATAAATTACCGCTAAAAAATCTCATGATTTATTTATTTATTTTATTTCTTGGAAAAATACATATATCTAATATTAAATTGACTTTGGGTTATCGTCAGCTCAGAACAATATATATATATATATATATATATATATATTAAGCACAAGGATTAATTAAGCAAAATGTTTTTATTCTTTAACTTTCTGTAGAAATTCAACGTAAATGTTAATCTTTGTAATTTAAATATATTTGAATTATCGTGGATTTTTTAATTGAAATTAAAATTAAAATTTTAAATTAAATTTAAAGTACTTTTGAAAAGGAAACTGTTCCTCAGAAATCAAAGGTAGTAAAGTTTGTAGCACCGTACGCTCATTGAAAGCATAAGTCTATTTATCAGATTCTTCTCAAAATAGCGGTGTATTTTGATTTTGAGGTCCAAACAGAGCCAAGATCATGATCATTATCATTCCTTCTAGTCTTTGTAAGGCCGTTTGCGCTTTAATAAGAAATTGATCAAGCTAACACTAACAAAAGTTATAGCACTGCTAGAATATATTTCTCCCTTTACTTGCCTATAACACATTGTAACATAAGCTAATTGGAAACTTTAATTATTGTGTTTTCTATTAAATAGCACTTAAAAAAAAAAAAAAAAAAAAAAAAAAAAAAATTTCAAGAAACATATCAAAATTTGCATAAAAAAATATAGGCAGTTATTCGACAAATTCGTATAATACACTAAAGCCGATGAAAAAATAAGCCTAAACATTATGGAATTCTGTCATAAACGGAAAATTTCATAGTACCATCCAAAAAGAAGGTGATATAATTGTAAGAGACTACTAGAACATAAATCTAACATAAATGATTTTTTTTTTTCAATTCCTTTGCGATCCCGTCGAAGCTGGTTTATACTTTAAATATATTTTTTTATCAGCTAAAATCAATAACAGGACTCATGTTTATAGATTAGAACAACTTCCCATCTACAAATTTCGACTGATGATCAGTTTGTTTACCTATATATATTCCCATTTTAAAATGCAATAAAATACAAAAATAAATTAAGATTCAGCTTTAAAGAGTCTGGTTTTGAATAGGAACAGATCAACGTCGTGTTATAATTCTTTAAACAATGTAAATAGCTGATGGCGGGCGGCTCCTGGTTTGCGACTGTTAGTCAATCATTGCTAAAGCAAGAATTTGGGCGTCACATAACATTGGGTTTGGTTCGAGATAGTAACTAGAAGAACTGTTAAGCTCGCGACGTCATTTTTTATTTTTTAACAAAAAGGAACTTGGAACATGACAAAAGTTTTTTTTTTTTTTTTTTTTTTTTTTTAAATCGCATGCTGCCTTCGTTGACCAAGTTAAAGTAGAACTCTGAAACTGTAAGGTTAAAGGTTAAACTTTACCTTTATTGTAAACGACTTGATTTAAGTTGGACAGATTGAGGATATGTTGTGAGTGGAATCAGAAAAGTTTTTGAATAGCTTTCAGTTGGTATGTAATCATGTTTAAACTTTCTTCATGAATATTTTCGATATGTTTTTCTGTCGATTCTTTTGAAAAATGAGATTTCGTTATACTATTTTGTTTGTTATACTTGTTTTCTTCCCCAGCATGATATATGAATAACATTATTTTCATATTTTCTGCATTTAAAGTTTCACATTGGAAAAATAAAAATAAAAACTGGAATTATTACCAATGCTGAGAGTGTTGACTGGATAAGAAATACTATTCCATCATGCTCAGAATCATTCGAATGTGTTTAGAATACTTTTCGGAAAAAAGCAAAGTAACGCTAATTCTTCTTCCGTATAATGAAGTTTAAAGAAATTTTAGAACGAAATTCTACGTGGAAAATGCACTGTATTCACCTTGTGATATATCTCGCCGTAGCTTTCTCCTTTCGTAATAAGCAGCCATTGTAATCCCACTGTAAAAATATAGAGTACAGATACGAAAATTCAACTGCAATGGGTTGTCGGTACAATTTGAGTTTTTAATTTTTTGAAAAGATTTTCCCTGAATATTATATCGAATATTATATTATTATCGAATATATTAGAAAATAACGAATATCTATTGGAGAGTATCCTTGTCAGATAGCAGTGCTAAAAATCTTATTAAAACGTGCGTGCAAAAGATACAATTTCTTTCTTTCAAAAATAGTTCAGCTAAATTATGCAAATACCAACTACTTCCCTAGATTCGTTTATAGAATTTCTTCATCTATATTTTAAAACAGATTTTCTTTATTAACTATTATCATTTCTATATGCACAAAGCTATAACTTGCTAACCAACGTATATTTTATTACGAGATTTTAAATAGAGATGTAAAAATTAGAATCACAAAAATTTTAATTTTTACATATCGGTATAAAATCTCATAATAAAATATATGTTGATTAGCAACTTGTTGTTTTGTTTTCATATGTGAGTATACACGGTAAAGTCCTTATTTATTATGTTATCGTTTCACATTGAAAGTTTCTACACTAAAACATTTTATAGTTCACGCACAAAACAATTTTTCAAAAGACAAACAAAACAGAGATTAAAAAAAAAATATATTAAAAATTGACGCACTGAATTACTTTACAAGGCAGCGAAAAATTTCATAATGTCAAATTTCATAAAAAATATATAAATGCTTATATGTATCATGAAAATTATAAACTAGTTTTATAAAAAAATTTCGATGGGTTGTGAGAAAAGTTTCCTTTTATTAGTTGGAGTCTATCTGGCAGCATGAAGTAAAATTCTGGATTGATAACAAAATTTTAAATTTATTGCTCTCGAAAGTGGGTCAAACATTTCTGTAGTTATAGAACTGTAGTGTAGAAATTATTTAGTTACAGTTGATTCTTTTTTCTTCTTTTTAGTTTCGCATGTAGATTGAAGTCAATATTAAACATATATATAATGTGTAATTTGACATAGCTATTTGGGGTAATAATTTCATTGCATTTGGTCAGTTATTTCTGTTTCAATGGTTAATTTTTGCAATAAGTTTATATATATATATATATATATATATATATATATATATATAAGCATTCACTGACGATCAAATGTATAATTACTACTTTTATACAATTGGTTAAAAAGTAAGTATGATTACTATACATGAAAAAATTATATTGCGTGTGTATATATATATATGCTTATTACGAAATGAGGAAGCTACGGTGAGATATATCACAAGGTGAATGCAGTGCATTTTCCACGTAGATGCGTATATATACATATTTAATGCACATTTTAAACTCTTGTGTGTTTTTAAATAAAAAATATATATGTAATACGCAAACCATGCAAACGTGAAGTTATAATTGAAGGTTCCGCAAAATCTATTTATTACCTGCAATTTTCTTTTTTGTTTATTCTGCACTAATCATACATATGCTCTTCTTAGTTTTTATATGTTAGACTTAACAAGTTATTGTCAACAATTAATCAGGAATTTTTATTTTTTACTCTAAAAATATTTCAAGCGTTTAATAGAAACCACTGCAAAAAAGATATAATAACGCATAAAATACAATTCTTAATTAAAACAGAATGTTTCTTAAAGGATAAAACCTAAAAACAACCATTTCATTAATAATTGCTGGCAGGTAAAGTTCCATAATTGACAAAATTACTTTTACTTTTCTTTTTTTAATCTCTCATCTACATTGATTATTATTATTGTTAGAAAATGAAACATTATGCTATGACATTTTTACACATTGCTTTAACGTCTACGAACTACGTTGTAAGTTTCAGATAGCTGTAGAACAACACAAATCATTTTGCAAAATTCTCAATTACATGGTTAATAATACCGAAAGATACCATTCTTAAACTACATTGATTTTTTAATAAAAACATGATATTTAGTCTTTTCAGATGTCTTATATAATTTCATATTTTTGGTAACATGAAACATAACCATCACATTTCATATCTGAAATAAAAATTGTTTCGAATAACACAGATGCGATTAATCGAGTTATTCGAGGATAGATTTGAATAGCAAGGAGCAAATTAAGGTGTTGAAAAGGCCTGTGTATTATTAATTTGTCTAAAACATAATGCCAAGAAAGCCTACACGCGCGCTTATCACATTTTTGCTCTAGATATTCATTTATCTCTTTGGAGAATGTTTGAATCGTGGGAAAAATATGGCTGAAACAATGTTGTGCTTCGAAAACGGCATGCCACCTGTGTAGGTAGCTCGTAATCTGAAAACAGACGCCCATACCTTAACCTTTGCTAGTGGCAACCATTTCTTTTTGTTTGTTTACTTCATGTCTTTAGTTTCTCTTTCTTCCTGTTCTTTCCATGCCTTTTTAGTGATTTGTTGTATAGGGCGGTGCTGCCTTCAAGCGGGAGGTGGTTGAACTAATTAGGACAAGGCTATGCGCACAGTGTCAAATATCTGATGACTTTATCATAGTTTTCATGGAAATTTAATCAGAATCAAATCTTTATAAATTGAAGAATACGAAAGTTTTCTTTCTAAATAAACATAGATCTTGGTGACAGCTTTATGATGGGTGTAAATTAGTTTTCTAATTAGGCTTGTGTTTTATAATTATGCCCGTAATACCCGTGATTCTCAAATTGAACAGCATGGAAACATTTTCTTTTCTTTCTTTTTTTTTTTCTTTTCTTATCGTTTATTATTTTTTTTTATATCTTTTGTATTATTTATTATTTTTCTTGGCGAATTAAGTATATTAGTCATTAACACAATTTCTTACTATATATTTTAATTTTGCTTTATTTCTAGTATGAACATTTTTTAAAGACATTCTATTTAATACGCAGAAATATGTAAAATTCTAATATGCAGAAATTTTATGTGTCAAAATGTATTAACACTCTATTTTTATGTTTAGTCTGCCATAAAGTAAATGTTGTTTAATATCTCATTAGAAAGGAGGGGGGGGGGGAGGAGATAAACTAACCGTTGCTTTTCAAAATAATATTCAAGTTGGTTCTACGACTGCCCTTTCAAAATTTAGATTCAGAAGCAGGATCAATTTATTCTTTGACTCCCAGCCAAAAATATGTGTTCAATGAAAATGAAGTTATGTATTTCTGAGCTTTCACGATTTTTTAAAAAATATTCGTCATTTTATTTTAAAGTCATTAGGCCGCTTTTGCTTTGAGAATTGTCAAAAAATTACTGATATAAATTAAATCCCTTATTGATAAATGTATTTGAGACTCTAATGCAAATTTAAAATTACAAACGCATTTTGAATTAGGAAAATATCTTATTTTTTCAGAAAACGTTTCATAATTTCTGAGTCAGTTCTGCAAATATAATGATTTCTATTATCTGCCTTATCTTTAAAAATAAAGAAATTCTCTAAAAAATAAATATTAAGAGTATTCTCTGAATTTACTGAGCTCTCTTAAAGTTATTTAAATCACTTTTATAAACACAGACTTCGTTACAGGAGTGGGCTGTTTAATATCGGCTTCCTTCTATGACATTAACATAGTAGAATGTTGGCTACCCAAAATACAGGATACAATGCATGCACATTTAAGTCATGTAAAAGGTGTCCCTTCTTATCGTTGGCCAATAGCTAGTTCCTAAACCGTTAGTTTTTTAAGTGTAGTTACAATGGGTAAATGGCATGTTTTTCAACTTAACTTGCATTTTATAAAGTAAAATAAAAATAAAATAAAAATACACTAGCTGCGTTTACCAAATGGCAATTTCGATAAAAAATGGTGTATTGCGAAGAAGGAGCGACCCATCGAACTGATAGTGAGCATAATAATGCAGTGCAAAAGTTCTTACAGTTGGAGAAAGGTCAAATGTTGAAGCACGGTTCTATTAATTGATAAGACTCGTCGACATGGCTAAAGTTTCACTTCAATTAAAACTATTTTAAATCTAAACATAACTAAATCTAAAATCAATATGATTCACACTTATTTGCTTTATCATCGCAACCATATACGATACACATAATATATAGGGGAGAGGAGAGGTTGGAATGAGGCAATATTCATAAAAACATTTCTTCCTCAATAGATTCTTCTGGGTTTTAGATGCAATTGAGGGGGTTAGAATGACAGTGGAATAAGTCAAAAATTTGAAAAATCTAGATAATCATATTTTCACTGAACGATATTAATTTCTGTTCAGTGTGACAGTCAAAAAACTCCTAGTTCACTTAGGGAGTCACTAGAGGGTAAAACAGGTTGGACCACTTAATGCAACGGCAATACGACAAATTTCACAAAACCCTTCAGTTCTCAAATGACTGAATATTGACTTACGCCACTGTCATTCTAACCCTCCTCAATTGTGCTATAATAATGCTTAGCGTTATTTGAAGCTATAAAACACATACGATAGGTTGAAATGCTTGAAAATTTTTAATTTCCAGACAATTTGAAATTTGTAAAAATTGTCTACCACTTGTCCTTCAAGTGCGGCAGGGGTGGGGTCTCTAAATTTAAAAAAAAAAAAAATTGAGGAATGTATTCTTTAACCACTTGTAAGGCCGTGGGATATATTTTATGCCACTTAATTTTAATCAAAATTTGTACCAGAATTTTTTAATAGAATTTCACTTTTATAAAAGCTATAAAGTTGCATTTCCTTATTTTGAAATGATTTTAGAAAGTTCTGGTGTAAATTCAATATTACAGAAACACAATTACTTGACCCTTAAAGGGTTAAGGAATATTACACTTTCACAAATATTAGGTAAATGAATAGTATGCTTTACCTTTATTTTTTACTGTTTATTTTACAAAAATTGCAGGCGAAACATTAAAAATATTTGTATTAAATTTATCAGTTATTATTTATCATTTATTTTTTATAGATCAAAAGTAAATAATGAATTATATTTTTAAATTAGATTGGACATTGATTTTGAAATTTATTACAAAATAAATATTTCAAAAAATCGTTCAATGTTACAAAACATTTAAAATTATGAAATTAAATATTTGTAGTTGTTTGGGAAAATAGAATAAAGAAATGGAACATGTCCCATACATACCTCTCTCCCAGTGTACCAGCGATCCCTACAGGTACGACAGTTAGTACGACAATATGGCTTATCACTTTAATAATACTTCTTTTCAATCTTAACTTAATTAATGATTTGTAAACGTCAGATATATGGTATTGTGGTAACAATTCATTATTTTTGTTTTACAAATGTAATGTGTCAAAATTACTTTAAAAATATAATTCAACGTTCACTTTTGATCTGTGAAAATAAGAATCTTCTACTACAATTGTTTAAAATCTTGCAACTGTAGAATTTGTAGCATACATAAATGGGCTTATGCATGCATAAAAATAAAATTAATAATAGTTTTCTGCCTCCTCTCTCCTATACGCAAAGACACGAACAAACAAATTTCCTTTTTGAAAATCAAACTAAATATTAAAATTCGATTGTGTTTCCTTTCTTTATCATTATAATACTGAGGGAAAATAATCCAAAGAAAATTTTCAAATCATACGTAAGATAAGAATTGTTGAATTTTAGAAGAGGCAAAGCTGATGTAATAACAGTCACTTATATGATAATACTAAGAATAATAATAATCTTATTTAATCCGAAACGAGAACATGATTCAAACATATATTTCAATAATCTTAATAACCTAATAATACAAATCATTTAAATTTACTATATGTTAACATTCAGATCCCAGATCTGAATGTTAAATTTCCGGATTTCTGTTCTAAATATGAAAAAAAAAAAAAGTTAGTCTTTTAATTTACCATTACTGTACATTTTTGTGACATCCTATTCGTTTAAAGGTAAGTTTACTCACCGGCTATGCTCGATTTCCTTGTGACATTGAATACTCCGCATTCCGAGGTCGTGACGTCATTATCTCGAGCAGTTGGATACATGTGATTGGCTATAAATGACAAGCGGGAAATTTTCTTGATGGAAATTGTGTGTTGTGATGAATTTTTACCATTTTAACTTCCAATTTTTACGAAAGTTTAGGTTGTTACTTTCCAACTTTTTTAAGGTAAAGTTAACTGCTAAATATGTATCCTATTTTTTGTAACTATATAAAATACCGTCTTTATACACGGTGAAAAGTATAAAGAGAAATTAAAAAATGAACAAAAGGGTTTCGAGTCCCCCACTTTTTTATTTTATCTCAAACGTCCCCCTATTTTTAGGTGCGTTCGTAATTATATAAATACGTAGCACCTACTGTCGTCGTCTGGTCCGTCCGTCTGCCTGTCCGTCCGTCCGTCCGTCTGTCAGTCCGTCCGTCCGCATATAACACCGCAAAAACTACCCCACCGAATGGTTTGAAATTTAAGATATATTATCTTGGCAGAATTTTGTTGAGATATTTCAAATGTTATGAAAATCGAATCAAAACTTTAGAAAATATTAATAAAAACATTTATTAAGAAATATAATTTTTTTTTTTTTAATCGGGGCTTTTTTGTTATAGGAGCTTCCGAGGTTTAATCGTCAAGCGACCGAGATACTTATTTTATTATAGAAATTAATCTGCAGACAATATAATTCATTTCACAGAATTAAAAATAATCCAGATCTGAATATTTATATAACTTGCTATAGTACGAACGCACCTCATTTGTCACGTTTGACGTACAATTTCCAACTTGTTTATTTTCAGGCGAACGCTAGACACACGGTAGGACGCAGACTTTTGAAACGTATTAAATATTTTAAAGGATAAGCATCTAAAAAATTAACAATTTTAAGAAATAAATCACTAATTTTTAATACTTTCCAAGAGAGTTGAAAAATGTTTATGACTTCGGATCTTCTGTCTGTCTATTTATCTCATCTTACTCTAAATTCCGTAAATTTCAAAACAAATTTTAACAAAAAATCTCGTTGCGTGAATTAGCGTTGCTGAATTCCGAATTTTATTGTTCTACTATTCAGAATTCAGATCTTATGTTCGGGACTATGAACGTCCTCCCACTTTTTTCTTAGCACTACACTGATCTGGGGCCCAGGGAATGCGGGGCAGATCAGCTAGTAAATAAATAAAAGTAACATTTATCGATGAAGAGTTTAAAATGACTGTTGATACATTGATTCATATAAACTATAGCAATTGAATCCCAACTGTTAAAGACTATTAATGGATGAATACATGAACCATCTCTCTGACTCCGAAATTAAAAGATATGGATTATGTTGTTTTTATACATTCTTGGACCATTTTCGTAGAAATCATCGAAGGTTAATAATTTGCTGGTTTTATATTGATTCCTATTTTATTCAAATGACAGCATTCATATGCAAAATAAAGTATAAAGCTAGAAATGGGATAAATGTGTGTGATAGATTGACATAAATAACTAGCTCTCTAAATTTAATTATGCGAAACTTTGTAACCGGCCGGGTCACTTTGCATCTAGTTGTTGGTAGGCTAATAGTACGGAAATGTACCAACAGATAATAATCGTATTTACCTGTTTCTCTTTTGAATATTCGCCTTCTATGCTTATATTTGATATTGCTTTATGCTTGTCAATTCATTAATCACGGTAGTTCTTATCGAGTTGTCAACATTTATATAGCAATACAATGTTCCAATAATAAACAAAAAACTCTCATTTTATGTATTGCAATTTTACACAAGGGAAGGGACGAACCTTTCTTGACAAAATAACCATTTTACCAAGTTGTATTGTAAAGTTATATTATATGCAATCCAAAGCTGTACACGTTAAATCAGTAAAAATATTATCTTGTTAGTTTTTTTTATGGTTGGGAGTATAGTAAAAAGTCGAATTTTTCCTTCTGGTGTTCATAAAAGCTGTCGGGTTTCTTATAGAGCGAAACGTTACTTCGACCATTGGGTGCTTCATGACCTTCTAATCCTGATGTAGAAACCGTAGCCTTACACTGTTCCAAGAACACTTGAATACGGTTTAGTTTAGGTTTAGACTGAGGGAATAAGGAACAATAACACGGAATAAAATATGCACACATTCAGAACGAATTTGTAAAGTTTCCTAACCCTATTCCATGAACTACAAACCTATCAATCATATTAGTTGATTAGCATATTAGCATGATACATGCATTTTAATACTAAAAAAGTTATTTTTCTTTTCTAGGAATATTAGCTAGAATGTGTATATAGAAACCTTTTAAAGGGTCTTGGTGCCCTTTGAACTAACCTTTTGAGTATTTTTATCTTTTTGATATATTATAAAATGGTTTTACGAAGGAAAATGATTTAATGAAGGAAAAATGCAATTCGTAAGGTAAAATTGAACGAAAAAAAATTAAGAAACTTTTATAACCCTACTTATTCTAAAATTTTCAAATTTTTGAAACATTTCTTTTGCATGCTTTTTTAAGTGTGTTTGTTCTATAATGGTAAGGATCAGATTTCCAAAATCATAATTAGTTTTGAAAAACAAATAAATCGTCATGACATATGTAAAAATACAGTAAGAATGACTATTTACTTAACATTTTTATTAAAAATAAATAAACTATTTATATTACTGAAAATCCCTTCCTAATTTTATGAAATACACCGTAAGTTTTGCTGCCCCCCCCCAAAAAAAATAAATAAATAAATAAATAAATAAAATAAAATAAAATAAAATAAAATAAAAAATAAAAAAATAAAATTGAAAAGTATATGTTGAAGTTTTAGCATATTGATCATACTGATATAATTATAGAAGGAACGCAAACGGAAAAAAATGAATTTGAAGATTGGAATTCTGAATCCTTTAAAGGGAAATGGATGCAGATAAAAGCTTTTCTCAGATATGTATAATCATCGGATCTTTGTGTAACTTCGCCAGAATATACTATGAATGTCTAAGTACATTTTAAGCAAAAATTTGATATTTTCGCCATTTTTTCACAAAAGGAAGAGTATCAAGTCCCTGATGTGAGGAGACTCCAGTCACGCGAAGACGCTCACTAGTTAATGTTAAACCTATGGGCGGGTTCTTTTCGAATTTCTTTTTTCAGTTTAAATATTTTTAAACTTTTTTTTTCTTTTTTTTTTTTTTTTTCGTAGGATAAGTTGAAGTCGATCTCTAATATGGCTATTTTTTACTTTTTCGATTTCGGTTGCAGATCTTTTTTATAACGTGAGGGGTCTATTCCCTTTCAGAACCGGTTTCGAAAGTAAAAGTACCTTTATTAAAAAATCTGCAACCAAAATCACAAAAATATAAAATAGCCATATTAGAGATCGCCCTCCGCTATCCTATGCAGAAAAAAAATCGTTTAAAAATATTAAAATTCAAACGAGAAATTCGAAAAGAACCCGCCCATAGGTGTAGCTAGCGAGCATCTTCGCGTGACTGAAGAGTCCCCAAGTTAATCACTTTCTTAAAATTCCCTAAGTAGGAAAGCTAAAATTCCCTAGCTAATTCAAAACAAGTCTGTCGCAAAAGAATGTACGCAATAAAACTATGAACACGATTCCGGACTTAACAGCTGAATCCACAAAGTTCTCAAGAAACAGCGATATTGCTATTATGTTACCTTGAATTTTGAACTTGTCTCGCTGTGTTTGAATACACTAAAGATGCGTTAAATTATAGGAATCTGGAGCATCAGTCAGAAGTTGAATGTAATCAGAAAAGGAGAGAAGATTCAACATTTGGAGCATTTTATTGTTTAATAATGATATCCGTGCGATGCAACTTCTATCAGTCTTCCACGGACCACCAAAAGAGGGTTTCATAATTTAAAATTTTGGTCTTATTTTTTAGATAGATGTTTCTCAACACTTTTAGATCAACAACATATCTTGATTTTATTAAGAACTAGATAGTATTTGTCAAAACTTGATGGTAAACAACTTAAAGTTTCCACAGAAAGAAGGGTTTATAACATCGTTAAAATATCAGAATTTGTTACAGAATATTTACTAACAATAGTTAAAAGAAATAAAAACCTTTCCTTTTATAACATGGCTGAGGACTGGCTGCATATTAAAAGTCTTTACACGATACAGACAACAGAACGTTTCCAGAGAATTCAGTTTTCAGATTTAACAAAAATGTCAACTCCAATGTTTTTTTGTTTTTGTTTTTTTCGTTAAAGATTTTACAAATTCTCAAATATAAACATTTAACTACATTACAATCCTAATAGATGGTACCACAGTTTTTTATATAAATATTTTTCCTTCTTTCTGTGTTTTTTTAGTAATTATTTCAATTTATTTAATCGATAATTACATTCCAAAGCTTTTAATTTAAAATTTTAAATATAAAAACATTAATTTAAGTAATATCAAGGATAGAATTTTTTCCTGTAAATAATGAAGAAAAAGACAAATTCTATAACTTTTCCTCCTATATAAAACATAATTTATTGAACTCAGCTAGCTGAACAAAAACAACATCTGAGGAACATCTTATGCCAGGTGCGGGGTTCGAACTTCGAACCCATGCCCTGAGAACCAAAATTCCCCTTTCTGATGCAATAGATCACTTGACGATCTTGACTTCGCTCGATCTCCCTCTGAAATGAAACCAGTTCAAAACTGGTTTCCCACTCTGTTTAGCGACAGAAAAGTACACTAAAGTGCTCATTACGCATGCTCAGATCAGCCGAAATCTGTCTTAACAGATAAGTTTCGTGTTTTAAATACCCACGCTCCTAGAGAACCAGAATTCCTCTTTCTGATGCTTTAGATCACTCCGCCCTGCTGATTTCGTTCGATGTCCCTCTGATTTGAAACAAGTTCAAAACTGTTTTCCCACTCCGTTTAGCGACAGAAAAGCACCCTAAAGTGGTCTAATGCGCATACTCAAATCAGCCGAAATCTGTCTTGCCAGACCCGCTTTGCTTTTTCAATATATAGATTCTGTAGAACATCCCAATTTTAAACTAAAATTTACTTGGATGTGCTTGTTTATCTCCGGTAGAAATAATTCTACGAAAATAATTAATTGATTTAGGAGACATTGTATCCTTTATTTTACGAAAAATGACAAAACAATCAATTTTCCAATATTTTGCCTAAAATAAATTTTAACATCCTTAGCATATTTTCACGAATTTTGTAAGGATTCGATAGTTAAAAATAAAAATATATGAAAAAGGCTTTTGAATGAACACATTTCCCTTTAAATTATTTAGAGTTCCATTCTTTAAATTCATTTTTTACTGTTTTTTCTTTTTTCAATTTATCAGTATGATTGAAATCCTAAAACTTAAAAATTGCAGGAGAGGTGCGGTTTTAAAGTTTTCTTAATATTTTTTATCATAATTATAATTTTACTATAATGGTTGCATTTGTTTTTCTTGATTAAATAATTTTCCTTCAAAGAATCATCCAGTAGTATATCAAAAAGATATTTGTTAGAAAATATTCAAATATAAAAATAATTCATAAGGTACCCAATCCCCTTAATTAATATAATCAATTATTCATTTAGCAAAAGTTACCTGGACATTATTAATTTCTAAACAAATATTTCGGCGTATTGGTCGTGTTTTTGACCAATTACGTTATTTGGTAAAAAAAAAAAAAAAAAAGAAGAAGAAGAGGATACAACAATAAAAGAGAATTTATGCTACAAAGCAAGTAATTCGGCAGTAATAAATTTATAAGTCACAAAATTTGGTGATTGTCTCTAAAGAAATGTAAAAATACTCAAAAATAACTTGTAAGACTAACATTCACTGTAAAAAAAAAATTCCTGAAAAAAAAACGGAAATTGTACTGGCAATCGAGACGCCAGTACTATTTCCGTATTTTAACGGATAAAAAAATTCCGTAAATTCCAGGAAATTTTCCGTGATTTCTGAAATTTCCGTTTTTAAATTTCCGTTTTTTAACAGATATCTTCCGTACTTTTTAGATATTTTTATATCGTTAAAATAAATTTTATAGAACCAATATATATATTTCTCAAGGAACATCTCATAACACTTTTTAATTTTTTCTTTCACTTCTGTGCGAGTTTTCAGCAAATAACCAACATTTGCTAGGACGGGGTTCGAACGCGGAAAGTTCTGTGTACTAAACTGGCGGGATGTACCGTTACGCTACGAGCGGACACTTTGTTTCCTCAATTGTTGTTATTTATTCTAAAGGATGCAAAAACGAAGGTTTCATAGATGGATTTTTTCAATATTTTATTTTCATAATTTGTAATATCTTGCTTTATTATTTGATGCTTTATAACAGATAAATTTTAACTTTTTATGTATTATATGCGTAAAACATTGCATTAAGACGAATGATTGTTTCTTTTTGCAATAGTATATATACTTTTTAAAATTATGTCTGTTGATCTATTTATCAATTCCAGTGAAAACAATATTATCTTAAGTAGACGTATTTATTACATGCTATTAAAGTAAATTTTCTTTATCTCTTATTTTAAAAACTTATGTGAATAAGCAATTTTATAATAAATTAAATTATTATATTTAATCTTTGCTGAGAGCTTTTGTGTACGATTCTGTTAAACTGAATAATTTTAAAAAATCAAAACAAAAAAAATAGATTTTTAGAGAAAATTTTGAAATTAATGACCTTAGGATAGGTAAGTTTAAATTTGGACTTGATAATTTAGTTTAAATTAATTTAGTTTAATTTATAAAATTATAAACTAACGAAATAAATTATAAACTTCATTTTTATAAAAGTAAACAAAAAGTTATTAATTATTTTTTATAAATTTAAAGTCAAAGATATGAACTTCGTAAAATTATAATTTATAAAATAATAAATTCTTGTTTAATTCACAAATTTATAAGACAAATCAGCTTGGTTTAACACCTACATACCGATAATTTGCAAAAATATTATTTTATAAATCCTTAAAAGTATTTAAAAAAAAAAAAAAAAAAAAAAAAAAAAAAAAAAAAAAAAATAGCGAAAATTTTGAAATTAAAGACCTTGGGATAGGTATGTGTAAATTTGGATTTATTAATTTAGTCTAAATTAATTTAGTTTAATTTATAAAATTATAAACTAACTAAATATATTATAAACTTTATAAAATTATAAACTTCATTTTTATAAAAGTAAAGAAAAAATCATTAATTATTTTTATAAATTTAAAGAAAAAAATATAAACTTTCTAAAATTATAATTTATAAAATAATAAATTTTAGTTTAATTCTCAAATTTATAAGATAAATCAGTTTTGTTCAATACCAATAATTTGCAAAGATGTTATTTTATCGAAACCTTTAATAACCTAATATTGCCTCACGTTAATAAAATTAAAATAAAATTTTAAAATATCAGTGAAAAAAGTCATAATTTGTAGCACTATACAGAAAAAAAGTAGATTTAAAAAAATATTTTTCTGTAATTTATATAAATAAGGTAAATTTCTAAAGATTTCACTAAAAAATAAAAAATATCATTATTATTTTTACAAAAAATTACCGTCCAGACACGGGCCCGGTTAGAATGAGCTCCAGGATTGACCCGTGTCTAATGACAGAAAATAGGCCCACGGGTAGGACCGGTCCAGGCCGGGATCCTAGAAGATCCTGGTCCATAATAAATACAACAATCTTAATTCGCATTTCAAACAAGACGATATCTGTATGCAAACCTCTGAACGTTATTTACGAAAATGGGGAAATACGGACATTGTACTGTTTTGAAAAAAATCCATCAAATTTACGGAAAACTTTCTGCATATCTACGGATTTGAAATCTCCTTTACGGAACTAATGTCATTTACGGAAATTGTACTGTTGTTTCGGAAAAATGAAACTTCTCCATGAAATTTTACGGAAAATCTCTTGTATTTTCACGGATTTTTTTTAGTGTTTATTTATTTATTTATTGGCTCTGAAATTTCTTAAATCTACATTCGTTCTCTATCACTCCAAGTAACAGGAAAAATAAAATGAAATAAATCCTGGTGCTATTAAACTTTTTCGTCTAAGGACTGAATTCGGAGGCGAAATTGCCCGTTGAAAACGACTATAAACTCACTTGGTATTATCCAATGTATGAAGATAGCTAATAATTTTAACAATATCACAAATTAATTTTTTAATTAACCATTTTTTAAAACCGTTAACCGTTTTTTAAAAATCTATTTTGGAGAAGCATGCTAAAATTGCAATTTTCATTTTATAAGCAGTAAGTTTAAATTACTGTAATTTAATTTAGCAAAATCAAGCACTTTATTAACTTGCGAATCTTTAAAGTGTTCTTTTCCTCTAATATTGTCTAGAATTAATTGTTTTAAAATACGCGGCAAGCGAAATTATGTTAAAATTGAGATTAATTGGTCAGCAAATGAGATTCTAGAATATCTTTATTTTTCTGTTACACCCAATTTTATCATACATAATGTATCATTTATTGTTCATCGTTACATTCAATTATCTTCTGCATGATGTTATGATGTATTTATTCGTCAAAGCAAACCTTGTATGCACAATTTTTTTTTTTATTATCATTAACTAAATGTACAATTACCCGCAATCAAAATTTATCTTGTTAACAACATCCAAGTAAGTTTTAGCAAGATTTTAATTTACGTTCATTTGATAAATGCTGACTTTATGTTCAATGAAATTAAGTTTTAGTTTTCTTTTCTTCCCCTTCCTTTACCCAGGCACAATTTTTCAAATAATTGTAAAAGAATTAAAGTTGATAGCCAAGTCACGAAGTTTCAAAACTCATGGTTCGCGATAACAGCGAGTGTAGTTTTCACTTCACAAAAAATCAATTTTCACATAAAAATAGATAGATGTTGAGATGGACTGGAACAGATAATTTATATTTCGAAAAATGAAAAAGTCTTGAACAATAGAAAACATTCGTGCAATACAGATATAGATCTTTTACCAAATTTCTGCTTTGAAGAGGTAAGGCAAAATAACATTGAATTAGAGAAGACATTGAAATATTTCCTCAAAGCAGTTCTCAAATCTGAACTCACTATTTTCTTATACATTCACAGAAGCATTTTCATCCGTTACTTGAATAAAATTGCATTTATTTAAATTCTGAGTCCAAGGAATTGAACAGCGTTTTTAATTTTCATAATTACAGTATTACAACATTCTTTATAAAAAATATCTCAAAATTAATAGTTTGAACATATTATTGAGCGATGACAATGACGAAATATTTGTCATTAAGTATCAACTGACTTGAAAGTAAGAAATGTTGTTCGTTTTTTTTTTTTTTCCCACTTGACTAAGAATACCTCAAAAGTCCAAGGGGGAAAAAAGAGATAAAAATCGGTTTGTAAAAGCAATCTTTGTTGAAAACAAAAATTTGAAAACATACATTTATTTATTTATAACTGCGGCTTCGTTCTTAAAGAGCCCATTTGAATTTTTCGTTAAAATAACTTTCCTTAAACTATTAAGGGCAAATATTATGTAATCAAATATTATATAATTGCATCATCAACACCAAAAATGATTTACTGTTTCGATGGCCAATGTAAACTGTCAAAAATCTTCTTGTATTACTTCTTGTCAAAATCCCACACACAGAGAAAAATAATTATAAATAAATGAAATACTGAATTTGTGTCTTAATTTGACTGTTGGTGATATATAAATACGATGTGTAATTTTAACTAATATGCGTATCACTATTTGTTGTTTCACTAATACAATATTTCAGCAAAATTTCTGTAACGTTTAAAGTTTTTTAGCATTTTAAGACATTCAGAAATATCAGAATTAAAAATGTTTAATATTATGAGCATGATTTACTGATTCGCATTAAAGTAAAATTTTGTACTTCTCTATAAACAGGAAACGGCCATATATATAGACGGTGAATTAATATAATTAGTATTAAATAATATACTTTTAAAAATAATTAATTAAATTGAACAATTCTTTTAAAAAATCGTTATGGAAATTAAATAATTGTTTTTTTAAGCATTATTACGAACATTGTATGTACGACTGTGCACACGTATACTGAATAAGTTTCACGCTCTTCTCAACTTCATTATGAGCTGTTTCCGCTGTACTTTTCCTTTACTTTGTTCAGTATTAAAATGTGCTTTTTAAATATCCCAAATTTGATTTCAAAAAGTGCTTTATTTGGTCCTTAATACATATAGATCAAACAGAATAGAACAATGCCCCCTTTAAGGGATATACAGTAGAACAGTTATCTAAAAAAATCATCTTCGCCCTAATCATTCCATTTATGCTATTTTTCAATTAACTTTCTAGATGCACAGCAGCTGCAGGAAAATCTGAGGATTTTAACAAAGATACTGATAAGTATTTGCCCTGGAGGAACATAGTTCAGAATCCCTTTTCCCACAAAATCTAGCATAATAGTATTTCCCATTATTAAACAATCCCCCTTTTTGCGCTCTTTGATTATAGGGAGATGCAAAGATTTGTCATAACTAATTATGGTGAAGATTTTTTTCACTAGGTTATTTATTCTAACTACTCGAACACCCATGAATTTTCTCGCCATAAACTTTAATGTCCTTTTAATTTCTAATTCGAGGTCGCATTTAAGGTATCCGTGGTATTTATTCTGCTACATTGATATCATCCTGCGTGCGTTCTGGAAGTAACTGAAACATTTCATGTTTCAGTAATTACAGGATTTTTTTCTTCGGAAGATGGAAGGAGTAATTTTAATAGCTCCAAACTAATTGTATATTATTTGTTACTCACTAAACATAAACATTAGTATGTTTATTTATAATTAACATAATTCATATTATTAGTTTTACCAGTTACTAAACTTCTTGTGTGTATTATGGAATAATTGATATATTTCGTGATTCAGCAATTACAGGAGTTTTTTTTTTTTTTTTTTTTTTTTTATGAGAAGATGGAATGTGTAATATTGAAAGTTGTAAACTTGTTGCACATTATTTGTTATCCAATAAACATTAAACATTTTGATGATCATTATTATAAATATTGTTAAACGGTCTTGAAATAATCTAATTATTGCATTTAAAATGAGTTCTATGACTAACAATGCATTTCTTAACATACAAAGTCCATATACTAAAATTTTTAATTTTTAAACATACACATGCACTCAAATATTACGAAAATAAGTGTAACTATGTGCTAAGTAACTATTTATATATATATATATATATATATATATATATATATATATATATATATATATTTAAATATGTATCGGCACCTTAGGTTTAATATATTATTCGACAAAAATTTCTCAATTCAAACCTAACTAATGATATATATATAGATATTTTTAGCAGCGAATTTTTACACAAACATAATTTTAAAACCATAATCTCTGTTTATATCTTTCATAAATGTTACATATTCTGACTACATATATTCCTAAGAAATTTTGCGTATATATATGTTAGGTAGATTTCGTAAGAAATACTACCTATTGCATTCTCCCCTAAATTGGAATTTTTGAAAATTTTTTGCAGATCTACGCCGTTCATGACTCCCAGAAAACAAAACCACCCCCAGTTCAAAACTTTATCTATCTATCCATCTATCTATATATCTATCTATCTATGTCACTTTTTTATGGACACGATAACTCGAATAATTCTGCACAAATCTTTTCCAAACGAATACATAAAATCAAGGGGCATAAAATCTCGTTCAAGTTCGTTAATGGGCAAAATCGAACCAGGGGGGTGGGGAAATGGGGGGGCTTTTTGTGAAAACAGAAAAAACGCCATAATTTCTGAATTATGATATGTATCAAATCCGTTTCAAGTTATTATTACTTCTGGGAAAAGGGCCGAAATTTTATGTATGGCAAATTTTTGATATCATGAAAAATGGCCTCAAAAGGGGGAAAAAAGGGGGGGTTTTCGAAGAAAAAAATTCATAACTTCGTCAATTCACAAGATATCAAATACGCTTAAATTTATTATAAATCCTCTTAATATTATCTAAAACTTTTGTATTGACAAGTTTTTTATACGACCAACCCTTATAGCAAAAAAAAAAAAAAAAAAAAAAAAAAAAAAAAATCCCTGCGGCTTCGGCTGCAAACAAGTTAGGTTTCGAAGTGGGTGGTTCATCGGTGTTTCGCATCATGGCAAAAAGGTCATATCTTCCGCAATTCCCAACAAACAGGCGCCCCACGGTCTGCGTCTTCGAAATCTACCTGTGCCTGTAGACCGAGCCGTCAGGGATTTTTTACTTGTGTGCTTTATCTCTAAGATTCGTTTATGTACCTTCGTCAGTAATTAAATAGCAAGTACAAACAGTAATAAGCTACAATATAACAAGGAAGGCTGCACATGGAAGCCACGGGAATGGAGTCAAGAACGTTACAGGACAGTCAGGGGTTGTATACCATTTGGCTACAGAGGCGCCATATTTTGTCATTTTTTCCGTGCATTAAAAGTTTACGATTATTATTTTTTTTTTACGCCTGTCAATAATACTCAATTTGCTTTGCTCTAAAAATTTTAAAATTATTTAACTTACAGAAAGCCATTTTAGTTCAAAATTTAATACATATATATACATAAAGCTGAATGAGATTATTTAAACATAAAAAAAATATATACGTAACATTTCAACTTCCTGTTATATTTGCAATCTATTGAATTTTTCAAGAAGCATCTTTTTTTCATTTTTTTAAACAGTTGTTTAAGATGATTTAAGATGAGATTATATCTTTATTGGGAACAAAGTAGCCTTGCTCACTCGAGTGAATTACCCGATTGTTATATAAGTTTATGTTGATTTTTAAAAGATTTATTCTTTAAATGTATCATCTTAACAGTATTTATTATTTAAGGACATCATTATCTAACTGTAAATCTTAAGAAAACATTAGGAATAAGTTCAGCCGTTATTTACATTTTTTATTGTTATACTCAAAAGAATAATATAGAGGTGAATGAAACCTTAACCAATTTCAAAAACTACAGAAATTCGATTTCCTGTTTAGAATTTGAAATTAATTCAACTTTACAATCTGCACATAAGCGTTTATATAAATTGTTGATCTATAATGAATTGAATTTTATAAAAAATTAAAGATATTTTCTATAAGAAATTTCAACCATTCAAAATTACCGCCGAACAATTAAAAAAGAATTAACATTTAGCATTCAACTTATAATTGGAATATTTTCGATTTAATTATTAAATTCGCTTTAGAAAAGAATGTAATAAGGAAATAAGGTTTAAAATATTATTCAGAAATATTTTAGTTAGGTTAATAAATACATATTTTTATTAGTGTTAAATTAAAATAATTAGTGTTAGTATATATCATTGTTTTATTATCTTATGTATTATTTTCTTATTAGTATATTTTTTATGTACTATTTTCTTATTGACGTCGTATTATAATTATTGTTGCTGATAGATTGACTTGAATGTTAGTAGTTTACATATTGAACTAATAATTTCAGTATTTTGTAAATTTTAACCTAGTCCTAAAAAATGTGAAATGAGCAAAATTTTAGAATATATATATATATATATATATATATATATATATATATATATATATATATATATATATATATATATATATATATATATATATATATATATATATATATTATGCTGGAAATGATTGTTTATATATGTAACTTGTGAAAATCAATTAAAAAAAAAAACTTAGATAAATGTCAGGATATAGTTGTTTGAAAATCACCTTTTTCCGATGGGAAAAAAAAGAGATATAAGCAGCACCTGTGTTTTTTTCTTCCTTTTAAATATTATTATTCTTTCTGTTTTTAATTCTTTAATTAAGGACTCCCCTTTGACGCCTTTTGCTTTTTCTTTATTTTAAATGTTAATTGGTTTTATTTTCTATGCTTTTTACACGCCACGTATTCATCGTAACACTAACGTTTTGATATATCTCTTCTCAAAAAAATAAATAAATAAATAAAAAATAAAAATAAATTATATATAGGGTAGATGTGCCAGTAATGGACCGCCTTCCAGTAATGGGCCACCTTCAACGTTTTTGGTTTATAAAAAAATAACCAATAAAAATTCAGCTTTTTATATTTTATTAATATGCTTTCTTTGAATTCTAGTTTAACCTCTCTAACTTAACCTCATTATTTTTTAAATTCAAAATGTCGACCAACTTATCAAATTTTCTGTATAGTTTTCTTTTTACACTGAATGTCTGTCATTAAATAAAACAAAATTACTATGCAGATATTCTGTTGGGATGGTTAGTTTTTTATATATGTATATAAGGGTCTAAGTTGGCAACACTGCCGCGATCCTTGACACTAAAGGATAAAAATCCAAACGTTCGGAATGAATAATAGTCGAGGATTACAATGATAGCCATTTTTCAACGAAAATAACTATGACGAATAAATAATAAACAAATTTATAAGTAAGGTTTCTTAAAGTACACACATACAAACATAAATTAATATCACTACCAAATATTACATGAAAAGTATTGTTTTCTCATCTTGCTGTAGTGTTATTTGCTACTATATTTAAGGGTATGGTGGACTTTAAATATGAACAAAATTAAAGAAAATTCAATTAAATAAAAAGCTAACAAAAATTAATGTTTTGTTTAAATTTTTCTTTTATAAATTATCTATATTCACTTTAAATCATTCCGAGTGTGATTTCAATCCATTCACGTTTTTAACTCATTTTACGCAGTTTTAAAATATCACCTGTAACCAATGGTTAAAATGTTCCATGTGAACTAATTTTCCTGCAATCACTTTAGTATTTTACGTGTATACATTAATGGTTTTAATTTTCAAATAAATGGATATCTGTTTGCAAAAAAAAGATTAATTACCGAAGCTATAGTCATTAAATGCAATATTTGAGGTAAACATAAAAAAAAAATTGCCCAACATGCATAAAAATACTGCCATAATATTAATAATAAGTTTATGTACGAGTATATTAAAACGAATTCATAGATTTGTATATTTTTAGAACCTGAGCCTATATTAATGTAATAATTGGCTTTCAATCATTTAGAAATCCCATGGAGCATTTTTAAATATGAATATCTTATACATTATTTTGTCAAGATATTTTTTTCCGTACAGAAAATGTATATATATTTCAAAGCATGCTGTATGCATGGATAAAATGCTGGTTTGATGTCAGTCGTAATTTGTACAGTTTTTAAATAAAACATGAAATTATTAATTTGAGCGTCCATCATCACTTTAAAGATATAAAGTTTACAATAAAGCTGTATGATTTTGAGGGTCAAGCATACTTTAAAATCTACATTTGAGGCTTCTTATTTCATTGTTCGTTTAACCACATAGCGTTAGAACAATATCAGAACAAAGATATCTACAAATTTAAATTATTTAATAAAAAGTTGATAACATTGGTGAAAAAATCGCTGTCTTGAATACTATAGTATTTTTTTTTATTATTATTATTATTTAAAATCAGACTTGTTATTATAGACTGGTGGAACGATAATCGGATAACGTTAAAATTTTTAGAGAACATCTTTCCAACTTATATTGGACACTAAGATCGGAAAATTTTATGCTTCATAATTTATAATGATTTTGCTTGCAATTTTTAATCAAAATTTTTGTTAATTACAATAATACGTTCTAAAGTACTGTGACAGATAAAAAATAAATATGTGTATAATTATGTGGGTAATTTAATATTTATATTAAGACAAAATTAATTTTTTTTTTGAGCATTGATTTTAAATTATAAAATTTTTCAAAATGTTCATATTAAATATCACTGTAGTCTTATCTTTCAGTTCTACCGAACTAATTAAATCAATTAATCCAGATCAATTATAAGCTGCAGTAGTATCATATTTTTCTTTAATGAAACATATAACTTTATTCATTCATAATTTTATAACAGGGTACAGAAGACAAAAACAGAAAATTTCGGCAACCGCAAATATTCAAACCTCAATAGTGTGGAAATTTTCATACGATAACTATTATAACTTAACAAGAGCCAGATATTTCCTAAAATTTAGTGTAGGTATGCACAATGGTGTGAAAAAGCATTTGAGACATGTTATTTTATTGTTCATTTCGGAAGAAAAAAACTAAGAACAAAAGAGGAACAGCAACTACTTTAAATTATTTTATTGTTCATTTCGGAAGAAAAAAACTAAGAACAAAAGAGGAACAGTGTCGGATTCCACTTCTCCGTCCACACAACTTCGAAATAGATCCGGTCTCTTGATATGCTGCCACCACCGATATGAAAACGTGATATCGGGCACGATACTTGATGTAAATTCAAGAAAAACCTAACTCTTTCAATTAAAGTTAAAGTAACAATTTATTAACAATATTTACACTTAAACTCGGATGTAAATTATCCGGTTTAACACTAAATCAAAACAATTACAGAAAACGCTCTACGTGTACCGTTAGACTACGTCAATTCATTCCGCACTCAGATTTCTATTCATCTCACACCCGCTCTCAGCGCTCATTCCCCGAGTAACCTTCACACTTCCCTTCTCCGTCCGAACTAACCCCGGTCTCAACGCTCATTCCCCGAGCAACCTTCACACTTCGCTGCTACGTCCGAACTAACTTTCTCTCTCTCGTAAACTGCAGAGCACCCTCCTTTTTACGGGGTTTCTCCTCTGTTTCCAAGGGTCCTTGACAACCCTTCCTCCCTCTTGACGGATCTGTCTTCCTAAATAAAAGAGTGCAATAGCTTTCTTATCTATGAAAGACCACATTGCAATGGAAATACTTCTTTCATTCTGTTCCACCTTCCTTCCACTCATATTCTGAGTCGCTCCCCTTCGGATTAAGATTCTTCTTAAACCAGTCTCTAACGGTACACAATAGATACATATACAATACATACAATATGCTAATCCCTTAAGAATAGCTTTCAACTCTTACACCTGTGAGAGAAACCTGACAAACAGCAACTACTTTAAATTATTTAATTTAAAAGGAAATAAATGTTATGAGGAAAATTACCATCCTCAATACTATCCTCATTTTTAAAAATTTCAAACTACGTTTGCATATATAAACTAAGCAGTGGAAATCTAAAAGCGTTATGAAAATTTCAATATTTTATTTTTATTTGTTTTTCAAAATATTTTGAAAAATTATTTTCGTCTTTCCTTCTAAACAATGAGAAAGAAAAAATTAATATTACATTATTTCTAATGATTCTATTTATATATATTTTTTTATATTGTCGCTAATACTTCTCAAGTTAAGTACAAGTAAAATTATGTAGTGAGCTAATTATTTATATTAATGCAAATGCTAAAATCTTTAAATTTTGTATTCGATACATATTGTATTTGATATTGATTTCACATAGTAAAATATTTCAATGTGATCATGTTAAAGATTTGCGTAATTTAATCCTACAATTAAGAAATCCATTTAATCAATCGAACCAATTAATCAAGAGTTATTTTGCGGCTACACCATAGAGTTTCACCCAAGGTAAACACGTTTATAACTTTATAGTGAGATACCGAAGGCAGAAACAATTGAATGCAAAATTCAATGTTTAGACCTCCGTAGCGTAGAAAACTTCACACGAGAACCTCTATAAGATACATCCATTCCTTAAAATTTACAGAAAGTAAATTAAGTTAAATGAACACAAGGGTGTGAGAATATCATTAACACATGTTATTTAATTGTTCATATTAAACCTTGAGCCTCTATAAAATTGAACAAAGAAGTTTTCTACTTACTTTAAACTATTTATTTCAAATTTTCAATGTATTTATCGAACTCTTAGTCTACTTCTTTGAATTGCATTATATTTTTTATACTGGATTTAAGTTAAGAATTAATTAATCAAATAAAACACGCACGACTTATTAGTGGACAAAACTGTCGACTAAAAATGTATCCTTGAACTAATTTCTGTGAATACGATTTACAGTAAGTAACGTTGCAAAGTTTGTGAAAATAATAGAACGATTTTAGGCGGTTTTTTCAGTTCTAAATTGTGTTTTAGTTTTGCGCTACTACTGTTTTGCAAACAAATTTTAAAATAAGGAATGATGATAAAATGGACGGATGATCCGATGACGAATTATCCGATGAAAATTTACAAGCTAACACCAAAAATTTAAATATACGTGTCAACTCAGTACTAATAAATGTAATTTAAACAATCTTAAAGTCTGAAGTGTTGAGAGGGGCCTGATTAATCTCTAAAAGGAGAGGACGCACAGTATCATTTTAGGGGCCCCCTTTCGGGAAAAAAATTTCTAAATTCCATATATAAGAACTCATCAGTGCTGCATCTGTGTGCATTAGCCGAGTTCACATTTATTTCATTAAACAGTTGTTTTTTTAATGTTCTTTGTATATACTATAGATAGAGTAATGTTTGTAATAGATATATTTCTTGTATGTTCAGTTGCCCGAATTGTTCTTAACTGGCACATTAGGATGCTAAATGATTGGTTAAGAGATTATTGATCGCATTTAGATTTCTCGGTTAGATAAGTTTCCTGAAGTTGTGTCGATTTTCTCTGGCATTAGGCAAACTTTTCCTATCAAAAGAATAAAAAACGCAAGTAAAATTACAATTAAACAAGTGGAATTAAACGCCCCATTTTATAGTCATTTTGGGGCCCTCTTAATTTTTAGAAGGGAAGCTCGTGCTTCACGTGCCTTTTGGATAATCAGGCCCTGATGTTGAGTCTGAAAGTATACATAAAACTAATTTTACGAATAAAACGTGCTTTGACATTATTTGTAATAAAATATTGTATTAGATATACATAGCTGTCAACCTTCCCCCCTCCCTCCCAATGTATTTTTTCCGGTCAAATAAGCATAATTTGAACAAGGAAACTTATATTTAAAGATATTTTTCTATATTGTTATTTATTAATATATTTTATATAATAAAATTTCTGGTTTTATTTAATTAAAAAAAATGAAGTTTGACAGCTATGGATATAATTGAATCAATTTTTAAATCCAATTTATTATAGTTATAAGTATATTTCTCCATATGCACTTTTGTAGGATGATAAGAAGTATGAGATGAATATATAGGCATATGCTAGATGAAATATGAATCAAAAGTGCCTGAAATATTTTCAAAATCATAAATAATTTATACTTATTCCGAGTTTAAATACATATAAATTCAATATTCTATTTAACACTTATCTATTTATTTTAATATTGAAAATTACAATTTTTTTTTTTTTTGCTTTTCTTGAGTTTTTCTTTTCTTTTCAATTTTTTTAAGTTTAGTTTTTATTTAAAATGCATAAATGACTATTTCAATACATATTAGCTACTGAAAAAAAATCTATTTATCTCTTTAGTATAAATCTTAATTTTTTTTTTCTTTTATCGGATAAGAATAGGCAAAAAATTTTTACAGAATTTTATTGGTAAAATGTCATATTTTTCGGAAACCACAACACTTAAACCAATCGAACAAACAAACAAATAAAAAAATGTTAAATTAAACGATCAATAATAAAAATTTCGCGAAATCTTAAGTACCTAATTTAATTTAATTTTGACATGTTAGACATAACAAGAAATTGTTAGGGTCGAGGGACGCTTTCTTTTCTTTTATATCAAATTCAATATTTAATTTTTAAACTTTATTCAGATATGATACTGTCAATATTTACCCACATTTTCAGACAGGTTATTTACAGGCTAAAATTTATCTGTATTAGAAATTCGTCAATTTCGCAAAATATCGACCTCTCACTAACCCTCCCCCCCCCCCCCCCCCCCTCTAAATACTTAAGTGCAAATTTTTGATCCTGTCACATGACAAGAGAGATAATATATCTGTAACATACCGGTCTAAAAAAAAGAAAAAATAGTTTGCTTAGAATGAAGCTTATTGACCGCTCAACTGCATACTAATAGAACCCTGCTAGTGAGCCTAAGGGAACAATTATCAGGTAAGACTTTCCAACCAACGAACCTGTTCTACAGTAATACCGGTGCTTTTAGAAATTTGCTTCGAGCAAGGCAGCTACCAACAGACAGCTGTTACACAGAGACCTAAAATGAGGCCCCTATATAGTAGAATCAATTTTTGTCTGACAACTCCACGACTGACTAATTTTTAGATTAATTGATTAGAGAAATGCTTTATAAGCAATTATTTTTTTTCGGATTTTCATATTTCTTGTAGAACTTGTATCAAAATTTTGCTAAACATACTTCATGTTTCTTAATGTGAGATTTCTAATGGTAATATGAATGTTTTAGAGTTAACAGACAGCTTTAGGCAAAGCGCTAGGAGAAGAATCTTTGACTGGGTTTGCATGGCTGAATGCGTACAATCCTTAAACATTTTGGAACTATGAGCTTCAAACAACCGTTAGAAACAATCGTTAAAATCTGAGTTAATACAACTCAGTGTATTGCTTTTGACATAGCTAAATACATAGTTTTACTAAATCGGTTGTAATACTTATAATTTCTTTTTTTAACATGCAACAAAATAACAAAAAAAAAAAAAAAAAAAAAAAAAAAATGAAGGCCTGTTAAATAAATTTGTTACCAATTTTGCTTCTTTACAAGGAATATATATATTATTAAGTGTTCCCTTGTTATCTGTGTTTTCAAAGGTATTTAAAGGAATAGTTTGCAGATAATCAAAATACTTTAATATTTTTGTATAGAGAAACAAAAACATTACAATTACTGTTCTGAATCTTAATATTCACTGCAAATGACAATAGGGTAGGGCGGAAAAAGAATCAATGACGTTGCTTAGTTCTTTCTTTCTTTCTTTTTTCTTTTTGGACGCCGTTATAAGTACTCGTAATTCAGAAATAATTTTCAAATTTAGATTCCGAATAGTAATCGGTGCTTAAATAAATCACATTTCAGCACTAGAATCTCTTTCAATAAAGCGACCAATGCTAATTCGTGATAAAAGTAATATTGCGATTTTTATTTTGTTATAAATGAAATTATTCCTTAAAGCGGCTAATTTGATTAACTAATTATTCATATAAGGGGCACACGGTTGTTGTGATAAATGCATAAGTGAATTTGTGTGTGTGTGTGTGTGTGTGTGTGTGTGCGTGCGTGCGTGTGTGTTCTTCGCGCGCGTGCGTGTGTGTGTTCTTCGCGCGCGTGTGTTTCTGTGTAAAATATGTTTTAATCTAAGTTTTTTTTTTTACGGCATACCATTAAAAAAAAAATTATTCATGTTTGGCACAGTATTCCCATAGGCCACTTTGCGCCATTAAAATATATCCAAGCAATCATCCATATAAGTGACTACCACCATTCTGTGTGAACTTTATGTTGCATTTACACTGGTGCAATACTTTCTGTTTTAGATTTTTTTTTAAAAGAATTGTTTTTAAGCTCGAAGGAGTCACTGTCGAATGTGATATGTAGATTAATTTGTTTTTACCTTTGACTCTTACAAAATAAAATATTCATGTCGAAAAGAAAAACATACTTGGAAAACACCGGATGGGAAAAGTGACAATAAACACATGCTTCTTAAACATCCAGTAGTGCTTTATAAAAGCGTTTTGAAAATCAGCATTTCAGAGGCATTAATTTAGAACCGTGACAAAAATGATGTAGGTTTAAAATAAAAGCTCGTAAACATTTAGACATTTTGACATTCATTCTACGAAAACCAGACACAGATGTTTTCCTTAATTCGGTAAAAATTGTTTTTCACTAAATATCTTTCATAAATTTTTTTAAAGGTGAATGTACGGTATTTTTTCTATTCAAATGGAAGTGTCTTCAATCAAATTGTGTTTTCGAGAAGCCATGAGCACCTGACAGGAGTATCCCTAGATGTAAATGCTTTGTCTGAAAAGTTACTCGCTAAAAAATATCTTTCATGCATTATATAAATCGTTTATCAATGTTCAACGCCCACTCTCATTCATGCTTTCAGCTTTGGCTTGCACAGAAATAAAATCCGGAAACGTGTAACATCTGGAAAATTTCATTGGGAAAGGTATATTTAGAAAAAAGTAGATTCACATCTTACCCAAAAAAAGAAAAAAAACCCTTTGAGTTTGCTTGTTTTTCACATTTTGCTCTTATCATGTTTCATAATATGATTTTTCTTTTATTATTTTCTGTATACTTGCGTGTTTGTATGTGTGTGTGTGCTCATACACTGCATCCATGTATGATTACATATAAATAACCATACCATCACATTCACATTAAAACCAATATATAACTCTATTTTGTTTGTAGATAAAATGTGTTGTAAAATAACTGCAAAATTAAATAAATCCTTGTGGGGAAACAAATAAAAATGCTTCATAGACACTTTTTATTAAACGTCGTTTAAGGTTTCTAGACATAATTACAGCCTATTAAAATCGCTTCGGTAATAAAATAAGCGTTCAATAAACTCCGGAAATGCGCAGCATCTGGAAATTTTCATTTGGAAGTGTATATTTAGAAACAGTGTATTCGTATCTTTCCATGTAATTTTCTGTCTCACTTTTGATAGAAATTTAAATGTATCCTTAATTTCTCGTAAAATAGATTTTACAAGCGGATAATAATGTGCGGTATTCAGGGCTGGCTATGTATCAAGACTAAAGTGGTGAATAATTTATCGAATCCGCGCTTATTAGAATCTCCTAAAAATATTAAAACACCTCCCTTAAAAATAAAAATAAAAATAAATAAAAATAAAAATAAAAATGAAAATAAAAATAAAAATAAATAAAATGAAACAAAATGTTTTGCTTCCGGGCCTGTATCTAGCCTGTAATGCTGATAGAAGCTTTCAATGAGACGAAAAAGACTTTTTTAACATTTTAAAATAATTTATAAACCCCCATAATTTTTTATCGTTACTGAATACGACAATACATTTTCTTTTAAAATAATGTCCTTCTTCAGTAGTGCTCTTTTTAGTGACCCTGCCCATTTTCTTTCTAGCGTGAACACTATATTAGGTGGAACCAAATGGAGATAGGCCAGACGTTTTCTGCCTGTCTTGTAATATAAATAAATGTTAATTCATTTTTAATAATAATAATACACGATTAAAAGTTTTGCTTGCAACATTACTATTAATTAAACAGATAAAATATAACTTACTATCTGTATATTATAAATATACACATTAAACAAATATACATAGTCATGGTTCAGTTACCGTTATATGTTGAGTACAAAATAGATATGGGTCAATTTATAATCATATTATTATTCAAATACAGGAAAAACGCCTTTTTCTTTTCAAGATGTTGCAGATCACAGAGGAAAAGTAAATAAACTAGCGACAAAAAAGAAACAAAGAGCAGATTTAAAAATAAATTTTGAGTGGAGCTTAAATTTTTCCCAATTTCTGCATTTGATTTTTTGAGACAGGAAGAAAACTACCACTTTCACAAGAATTTCTCCAAGACCGAAATCATCCCTGAGCTTACCTGCCAATCCTCCAGTTTTTCAAACATCACTATTTCCAAAGAGAAAAATTTGCTTTATTGAATAACAGAAACTTTGCGATAAAATAAAACGAAAAGTAATTTTTAAAAATAGTGGTGTTATAAAAAACGAGAGGGTTGATAGCTATGCCTAGGATTGCACTTGTAATTTTGAGCAGAAATACTGTGTGTTACCTTGAATTAGTTTTATGTCGTGTTAACACAGTCTGTTATAGTTTAAAGAACTGAACATTTTGAGTTTTTTCCCTAATCCTTGAAATCAGAACCGTAACCAGCCGGCTAAGTCAGGCGCGGCTTTGAATGGTTTTGACTGGGCTAACTTGTGTTCTAACTGTGTTTCCCCCCATTTAATACTAACTAAATTTGAAGGAATACAGACAGCCTAAGCCAACTTCAAAAATAAATTTGATATATTCCAATAAATTATTATTATGCATATATGACAAAATAATGTTAAAATTTTCCAAGTTTTCAACGGCTGCTTGCTTGTTTTAACCAACAAAATATAAAAATAAATAAAAACACGATTGATAAGGAAACTGAAAAACTAGCCATTACTTTTATTAATTGGGAACCTATTGATATTGGAACAGCATTCATTTTCATGTTTTTCATACATATTTTCCATCTATGTTTGCTAAAGCGTTTTGTCCAAATTTTAATCAATAATATATCATTAACCAAAATTAGATTACAAGTAAGTCTAAAACTGGTATCGTCCAAATCATTAAAAATGAAAATACATTAGTTATCTTTTTAATCATATTGTGTAGAAATATTTAGATAATTGATTGCAACATGACTTATATATAATAGAAATAAATTACTTTTGACCCTGGATACAAAAGTTTTAAATTAATTTCGAAAGCTTTATAAATAAGAAATAATTTTCTTGCTTATTATTTTTTACTTTTTTAATTATTTTTATTGAGTTATTTGAAAAAAAAAAAAAAAAAAAAAAAAAAAAAAAAAAAAAAAAACATCATTTTTAGAGTTTTATCATTTCAGGAATAAGTGTATTAAAAACCTAACTTTCATAATGTAGTTGCTACAATACAACCCTTAAAATTTCTACTAGTATAAATTAATTTTTATTGCAACACTAAAATGTTTTTGAAAACATTTTCCGTTAAATTTTGAATATTTTCCAAAAATTGTAATTAACATAGCTAAAATATTTGTCTTGCTTCTTGGTGTATTTTTGAGAATTTAAAATTATTCGTACAACATTTTTTTTTTAATTTCATTTTTTGTAAATATATTGTAGTTAAGTTACAAACACTAGAAACTAGAGGGGTTCTAGAGGCTTCTAGATGTGGATCAACCTTCTCTGTCCCCGTCTGGATACGGACTCGCTTGAAATATTCATTTGCACTAAAAAGTTTCCTATTGATAAAGGTTTCCCCAATATCATCAAATAAACTACACCAAGTACAACATTATTATTTTAAAACTAGTTTCTGTTTTTTCTTCTGCTTTAAAAAATTATATAATAATTCACATTTTGTTTTCACACAGTTTAAATGTGAACAAACTAATGTCTTTGAAACTAATGTCTTCCAAAAATTGTAATTAACATAATAATTGTAAATAACATGTAAATATATTGTAGTTAAGTTACAAACACTAGAAACTAGAGGGGTTCTAGAGGCTTCTAGATGTGGATCAACCTTCTCGCATAACCTTATCGCAACCTTACCGCATAAACAAGATAAATGTTATATTAAAATTATAGAATTAAAATAATTTAAAAATTAATTTATTTCTGCATGAAAATTTTCAAAAAACAAAAATATACGCTTTGGTTTCATCTTTGTTTACTTTAAAATACAAAGTCGCAGAACTTAGTAACTGAATAAATAATGGTTTATGGTCGAGTTCGACATTATCGTTAATAGTTACAGTACAAACGAAAAGAAAAATTATCTTGGAAGATAAATACTAAAATCAAGCTAGCCATATTTAAATGAAGATAAATTCAAATGTATAAAGTAAATAGATGAAGTCAATTTAGATTTCAAACGTCATAATTTATACAATTGAAGGCAAGTCATGCAAAGAATGCAGACATAAGTAATATTTATTTAGTCTGAGAAACTTAAATATATATATATATATAATTTGGAATAAAAAATACATGGCACTTAGTATTTACGCTTTTGCTAAGCCGAAACTTTTATAAATAAACGTCTTTATCCGTAAAAAAAAAAAAAAAAAAAAAAAAAAAAAAAATCGATTTCAAACACTAAAATTGATATCATTATTTTGCTAGAAAATAAAGCGAAACCAGCATTTTATTATACCTCGGCAGAAACAAAAACATTGGTAAGTGTAGGTATCTTTTCAATTTTACAAACCTCGCATTTTGTTACCCAGTCTTTCAACGATGCGTCATATGTAATTTATTACATGATTTACTTAACGGATTTAACAAAACATTCTGAAATGAGTAATATATTCCTTTTTTCTGTTTACGGAATGCACTAGAAAAATACGATGGCTATAATCGCAAATAATTATCAAAAAACCACCTAAGAAAAAAAAAATTCTTTCCGGCTCCGATCGATCTTGGTTGCAAGTCTCTTTTTTTTTTTCTTTTCTTTCTGCGTCCTCCAACCCGGTTTACCTCTCCCCACCCGCTGCACAGTCGACTCGCTCTCTCCGACTCTATCATTGGTTCAAAGTTACTCCGTTCGAACTGTTGGATTTTCTTGTTTCTTCACCGAACAATCACAAACTAGATTCGGTAGTGTGTGTGCGGCTAGCGTTTGTGTTTTGGGATTGTTTTTTTTTCACCAAGGAGTGTGTGTGTGTGTCTTTTTTTATAATCATGTGTTTATTGTGAAAGCAGTAATGATTAAATTGCCTGTTGGATGTATTTTTTCCTGAAAGTGATATTCACAAATTTACAAGTAAGTGGATTTTATTATTTGTGCAGTAGATAGAGATGATTAATTTTCAAATAGGAAGATTGTGAATAAGAATAATTTGCAAATAATGTTATTAGAGAAAAAATGAATTCTTGCAAAATTAATTAATAAATATAAATTTTTATACAAATGATTCAATTTTATACATTTGTTTTGTGCACATATTTTATACAGTTTTATATAGTAATGAATAGTTTTTCCAATCCATTAATTATTTAATACTTTATTTAATTATTTATTTAATTTAATTTTAGATTATTTAATTTTAGAATGCAATCAAGATCTAATATTCTGTTTAAACTTTGAAAAAAGTTGCATGTAAAATCTTCTATAAGATTTTTAAATTTTTGAAATAATATTTTTAAGAATTGTGGGGGGGGGGAAGGGGGATTCAGTTATAATTTTTGAAATCCATCCCCATATAAATATAAGGCTAAATTTTGAAATTGTCTTTTTTTTTTCTAATGTTTTAATATCTTATTAATATAAACATTCAATGTTTTATATCTGTTGAAATGCTAGTAAACTCATGATTCCGAAATTTATCGAAAATATATAAATAAATATACATACCATATATACTAAAAAAAAAAAAAAAACATTACGGAGGGACAACTGACATTTGACTCTTCAATTGACGCACACTTGATTTATGGCATTTAAGTGCGTTGCTTGAATGACGTTTTTTCAAGCGAACAGTTGCGCAAGTTTCTTGTTCGATGTTATTTTTTCTATATATATATATGTGCTTTGGCAATACGAAAATACTTAAGGTATACAGGAAACAGAAGAGAAATTAAATCCAACAAGGAGAACTGTGTCTCTTTGGAACGTAACCTTTGGAGTACATGTACTTATGGATATTTTTCAATTTGATACGCCCTTTCTTTGGAAACAAGATTTTTAATTTTTTTTTTTTTTTTTTTTTTTCCGATTAGCTGCTCTACACTTACTTTTTGTTAATACTACGTTAATGCATTCTTATTAATTATTTAATGTACTGGATTACGTAAACTAAGTATATATAAAAATATAGAGTAGATGAGCCAGTGATGGACACCCTTCAAAGTTTTTGGTTTGTATAAAAAAATAACCAATAAATATTTAGTTTTTATTATTTTTTTTATAACTCCCCCTTGCATGCTTTATAATCTGGTTTATTGTTCACACTCTTAATCAAACCAATCAGGAAGCAAAAAATAATGTTTCCAGGGGTCTGTCCAGACTTTTTTCACAGGGTCCTGTTTTTGTGAAATTGTGAACAGCTTTTCATATTTGTGAAAAATCTAATCATAATTTTGTGAATTTGAAATGGTCGTTATATTCATGTTCTTGTTTATGCATTTTTAAGAAGATATATGGATATAAAATGCATATATATTTTCTTTATATATGTAAAAGTGACAGGTCAGATTTTACTTTTCAATGATTAATTTGTGAAATGTTTGGTTTAAAGATGGAAAAATTTTGTGAAAAACCTATTTTTAAGACAAAGAATTTTGTGAAGGGTGTCCTGTTTTAAGGAAAATAATTTTGTGAAGGGTCCTGTTTTAGGGAAAATAATTTTGTGAATGGTTCTTTTTTGAAATGAAAAATTTTGTGAAGAGTCCTTTAAAGTACCCGACTTTTTCCTAAACAGATCCCTGGTTTCACAGTTCCACTGTTTTTCAGTGAAAATCTAAACATGCTAAGAGATGGTTTCATTTAATTAGTTTATATCTTTATAAATTTGCAACAATTACGTACTAACATAAAACTTTGAATTTTAGAGTCATTCCATGGTAACATATGCTACATTTAGAATAATTGTTTTAAGTAATTTTAGTAATATAACACCAAAAAATATTCAAAATGTAAAGTTGATGTGATTTTTTTAATTAAACCTATCCAAACCGAAATTTGGATGAAAATTACTCAAATTTAGTGCTATTTCTTGAACAGTGGCAATTAAATTTATTACAGTAACTTACGTTCTTTTTTCAGTAACGTAAGTTACCATAGTAAATATAATTTTCAGAGTTCAAGAAATAGCACTAAATTTAAGTAATTTTAATGCAAATTTTCCTTTGGATAGTTTTAATTAACAAATCACTTCAACTTTACATTATGAATATTTTTTAATATTATATTACTAAAATTACCGATTTCAAGTATTCTAAATGTAACGCAAGTTACCATGGAATGACCCTTTATATACTAATGGCCATTTACAAAATTTCATTTATTTTTAAGGTTTTAGGGCCAGTTGCTTATTTAGTCGATTTCCAGTAATGGGCACCTCATGGTTTTAATACTAAAAGTGTGATTTCAGTAGTACATGGAATCTTTTGATTTAACTGAAAAGCTAAATAAAAAATATTATTTTTTAAACTTTACTTACTAGAATGTAATAAAAACAAATTTTTTATAAATAACTGCTTTTAATTATTTCCATGGGGTTAATCCTTTTTTTAAATTTAAATCAGATTAATTATTTTCATAACTCAATTTGCATATTTTATAATCTGGCCATCAATCAAACCATTCAGGAAAGAGAGAATAATCTTCGAGGCTCAAGGGCATAGAAAAAGGCGGGGTTCAGGCTCTCCCCATTCAAATGAAAACTTTTTGAAGCCATGCGTGTTTTAAAAAATTATTAACTTTTTCTGTCTTCAATGTTTGGTTATTCATCTCAGACAAAAGAACTCTGTAAATAAAACCCTCAGTTTCATTTCTATCATATTCGTATTACTAGTTATATTACAAGTAGTATTTCAAGTTGTTAAACTTAACTCTTAAGAATTGCAACGGGAAATAAGATTCCATGCACTGTTATCCCAAGACATTTTTTTCTGATTTTTTTTTTCTTTTCTATTTCCGCCAATAAGCGGAAATGTACTCTAATTCTTTTGTACAGGCCTGTATATGATCTATAGAACTTATACACACCAAGTAATATGAAAAAAAAAATGAAACTGCACTTCCAATAATTACCTTTTATAAGACAGTACTGTGGCCGAAATTCTTGCCGGTACCTGTAAATGAACGATAAATGCTATTCACACCATATTCCATAGTAATCCTCTATAGTATGCCTAAATGATGTATAACAATTTCAACATGTTTGAAATAGTGTAACGTAATTATTATTAAAATATACTGAAACTATTTTTCCCCATAGACCATAATATAATTGAATTCTTTTGCGTGTCGCTGTAAACGAAATTTAAATGCTACATATTTAATTTTCATCACCGAACATGCCTCGATAACATATATTAATTACATGGCAATTCGAGTACATTTACGCAAGTTAGAGTGCGGATGGGCGGGCGGACGGACAAACAGGCAAACCGAATTCATAAACACATTTCAACTTGGAAAGTATTAAAAAGAATTATATGTTTTACGCACAACCAGTTGTAAAGAAATTTCTTTTTGAATTTCATATTTTAATTTCGAAATTTACCTGCATATATTCAAAACTAAATTTCGAATAGGGAAAGAAGGGTAAAACTGGATTCCTTATTAGTTGCCTCTTGAAACCTGCATACTGTGCGTAAATGCTCTGTAATTCTGCAATTAAATATCATTGCAAGTGTATGATATGTTTATCATATTTTTATTAATAAATGCTTTTCTAGAAAAGTCAAATCATCCTGTCTTACTCCCTTCTCCACCGAATGGATATATTAATCGTACGGAAAATGGAAGAGTTGAGATTTTATTTTGATAAAAAGGAACAAAATATTTTTTTTTCCACGTTAACCAAAGAACTAAACTATGAATATTTCAATTATAAGTTTAATAATCAAATTTTAATTGCTTAATAGGCGTATTATTATATAGGCCTATTAAGCAATTATACTGATGACCCGGGTATACTGATGAGCAATTATACTGGTGACCCGGCTTCGGTACTTTTTCACTATGTTAGCTATAAGCATATTAAGCAATTAAAAATTGATTATTGTAAATGCAAGGCGTGTAAAATTTTCTATGGAAAAATTTCCAAAGTATTAAATATGAATTTATTAAATTTTCGATGCTGGTTTTTCTTTGATTTCGTGTTTGCCCCAAGGTTGGTGGCTCACGGGGAAAATAAAAATAAAAAATCCACCTAGTGCTGCATTTGTGGCCTTGCCAACATGTTATAGTGAGAAAGTTCCAGGCTGAGTATCGTTCCGTAATGGTTCAGTTGGTAGAACTTCAATGCGCTATACTGATGACCCGGGTTCGAATCTCGGCTTGGGTACTTTTTCACTATGTTGGCTATACGCCTATTAAGCAGTTAAAATTTGATTATTATAAATACAGGGTGTGTGAAATTTTCTATGGAAAAATTTCCAAAGTATTTAAATATGAATTTATAAGTTTAATGTTCTAATAATTAAAGCCAAACGGATAATTATCTTCATTACAATTTGAGAGTAAATGTTTTACTTTTTTATCAACATTATAAAAATCATTATCATTCCTGTCCATGTAGTTTTTGACTGCTTTTTCTTCATACATTGTTTATGGTGTCTTCAAGTATTATTTTCCAATATTGGTGTTTGTCTTACGCAGGATATCCGGTTGTACCCCAAAAGAATGTGGATCGAAAAGAAATGCGTAAAAATGCCCTTTTAAATACCAACAGATTCATTAACGGGAATAAATCCTTATTAAATATGCTACACATAATAAAATGTTTCAGTAACTTCAAATGTGTTCATATTTAAGATTTTTGAAAACTAGAGAAAATTTCCTTCTTGCCTAGAGCTAAGTATTTCAATCTTTACACGCACTAATGGGGTGCTCAAATTGAGTCAAAATTGAAATATCCGGTTTCAACCAACTATATGGTTTAACCCTACTTTTCTTTATTGGTTTTTTGATAATGACATTCAAAAGGTTTTAAAATACAGACGCACAATTGAAAATATAAAAAGACAAAGAAAATTCCCCTTCAAATTCCATGTATAATTTCCTCAAATTTTCGTTTTGCTCATTTGCACACAACTAATATAAAACAAAGAAAGAAATTAGTTGAATCAGCAGTGTCATTTCAAATTTTACTTGGAAGGAGCAATTTTTGTTGTTGTTGTTGTTATTGCTTGGCGTGATAAATACAGATTTTCTTTCTTTCTTTTTTTTTTATATATATATTTACGAAGGAATAGATTTAATGTTATAATTCATTTTTTTGCAATTATTAATATATTGGTAAAATCAAGTGAGAGTGTTCAACTAATTAATAAGGATAATAATAAAAAAATAGATAATAATAATACAAAAAATTATGAAATTCAGAAGGAGGGGGGGAATTCCCCTGCCCTCCCTAAATGCCGTCTCTGTGTATAATTTATTTCATTTTAAATAAAATGTTTGCCATCATGCTTATTATAGCTACGTACCAGCTGATTGAGCTGTTATGTTCTTAAGACACATCGATCTTGTGCGAATAAAAAAAAAGTATGAAATTCAGAAGGGGTGGGGGTATTATTACCCCTACCCTGTCCTCCCTAAATGCCGTCTCTGTGTATAATTTTATTTCATTTTAAATAAAATGTTTGCCATCATGCTTATTATGTAAGTACCCGCTGATTGAGCTGTTATGTTCTTAAGACATATCGATCTTGTGCGAATAATGATACATACACGGGGGAATTTTCAATAAATGTAATGCTACAGAATGGAATTTGACGGAGTTAAATATGAACGAAACAGATATTTAGTTTTGTTAAATTGTCTAATGTCTCTATTTGTGATAACTATTAAAATTAAAACGTGCAAACTTTAAACTCTTTAATATCATATACTTGTGCCCCTGGCAGTTTTATTGTTTCGTTTGTGCAGCTGTTTACAGTAGCTTTCAAAAATGTTCAGACTATACAGGATTATTGAGTAATTAAAAGCATATAAAGAAATTGTTTTTTTTTTTTTTTTGTTATAATAAATTCACAGTATTTCATTATTAAATTTGATTTGATTAGATTATTACTTTAAAATTACTACCAATTTGTTTGAAATATATAAATACCGAAATAAGTCAGCCTTTCTTTAAGCCAAATTAACTGCTGTAGTTAAAAATAAATAATTATATTATATAATTTTGCATTACATTAAAATGGCAACTTTTTAATAATTTGGAATATTTCATATTTTGCAGTTCAGCTTCTTAAAAACATTTTGAATTTTCGAAAAAAAAAAAATATATATTTGCATATATATAGAAATAAACATCCAGGGCAATTCTAAAATTGTTGGATTGAAAGCATTTGACAGTCTTTGATATAAGTTAAACTCTATTAAATGCATCACAAGTCTGAGAGGATAATGTAGGTAATTAAAATTTGACATCCAGGATTAAAACGCATTATTATTAAAAATAATTTATTAATCTAAAATAAAACTTTTAAAAAGGCTTAATAAACTGTATGGAATATTCATTCAGAAGTTATTGGAAGAGTGATATAATCTATAAGATCTCATGGTGTCATTCAGCCTTGTTCTATGGAGAATATTGTTAAATTGTTGCATAAGCAGGGTACAAATTAAAGCCAAGAAACACTCAGTAACGTTTGAACGGATAAAGCTAGAATTGTGGGACAAGTGTTTACCTATAATTACCTAAAAAGACTATGCACTATCACATGAGAGAGGCTTCAGTGCACCTAGTGGTGAAATTTGAAAATTGTAATCTATGACCACATAGCGAAAAACAAATCTACCTAAATGTATAGCGTCCTCTATTTAGTATGAAATGATGTCTTCCACGTAAAAATATATTTATTAGAAGCCCTGAAATGTCAGCTATTTAATATACTATCACAAACTTAAATAAGTCACTAATCTCGTACACCAGGCAAACGAAAGAGATAGGGTGCCGCATCTGCGTCATGTTTTCGTCCCTCTTCGGACCCTTGCGTCATGTGATGTTCTTTTCATGATGCAGGCTCGTTAAATGCAGGAATGCAGGTGCACGAAAAAAATAAAAATGTGATTCAAGGGGTCCGAATACAGACGAATGCGTTATGCTGTGTGACCTTTATTTTTCGTATGTCTCGTCTCGTGCAGAAGTATGGCTGTATGATGCAAATGTACATTTTCTAAAAAAAAAAAAATTGTAAGCAAGGAACAATTTATTTTAAAAGAAAATAAAGTTAAGTATGCCTAATTTACCCATCATCTGCCTGCAGCAATGCATGAGTATGCATGCGAGTGCACGTGTATTGTTGCCGATGATGAACACTATCTATTTTACTTATCTATTTTACTAAATCTTTATTTTTACGAAATCTTGTATCTGTTTCAAAAATCTTTCACAAATTGTTTTATTTAATTCATATATTCAGGATTGTAGTCAACAACTCAGTCAATTTTTATGTATATTTTTCATAACATTTATATATTTATTGTGCTTTTGTTGTATTTGTATAGTTGAAGAATCTGTTTTTACGAGAGTAGACCGGAAAGTATTTTATTCTTGTCAGCTTCTTAATAATCTTAAAATGTGAATCAGTTTCCCTTTGAATGTTTTCGAAGAATTCGAAATACTATTATTTTATGCGTGAGTGTTTCTCATAAATATTTATAATGTACTTTTTCGAAGGAAAATTTCTTATACACTGAAGCGTTATGAAAAGTTTAACCGACTTCATAAATGAGGTCTTCAATGCGACGAACAATTTTTTGTAATGTAAGATTTTGTGTAGCTTATGTATAAATAAGGATTATGTATGGACTTTTGATCATTTTTGCTTTGAAAGATGTACTTTTCAACTTAAGATTTGGTGCCATTCAAGATTTATCAGAATGTTTTACTAACTTCCGGGTACGACCGTCTTCCATTCATTCTGTGTTATAACATTATTAAAAAATACCCAGATGATGATAATGTAAAATGGGAGCCTCTCTGAGAACATTGTTCGAATGCCCGGCAAAAATATGCTGAATAAATATGCATTTACACAATCATGTCAAAACACGAATAAATTAATTGTTAAAATATCCAAGAGATGTGTTTTTATGTAAAATATTGTTCCTTTAATATTATATTATATTTTGTATTAAACTTCCATTGATATATACTCCATTACATTCTCAATAATTTCTAAGATAAATCAAATACTTAAAAAATGATTATTTTATTAATTTTGAGGGGTGGCAAACCGGTAGCAGGCAGGACAACCCACTACTGGAGCATCATATGCCAAATTTTATTTTTTTGTTAAATTTATTTGAATTAAGTATACTTTTGGGGTTCTAAGTCGTCTTTGTATATAATTTATTTAGTTTTTTGTTTTCATCAGAACCAATAGTGGGCCAGGTTCTCTCACTATTGGTGCTCAAGTGGCTCACTTCTGGAGCAGTGAAAGTGTAAATTAACTGAGCTATCAGACATGTGATTGTTAAAAGAAGTTAATAGCGGAAATAGTTTATACTTCAAAATTGGTTGTTTGGTTACTCTTTTATAGAGTTTTAAGTGAAATTACTGTACTACCTATTAATTTGTATTATTTTTTTGAGGCACTAAAGCATTTTTTTTGTCTCTAAAATTTAGAATTTGGTTTCCTTGTATTCAAATAATATGCAAAAATTATCAGAATAATTCAACAGTTAATAATTTTTTCTATGTGCGGAAAAACATAATATAAATCAAATCAAATTAAATAATAAGAATAGAAAACAATAAAATATCGGCGTTGTTTGGCTCCTAACAGGTCTTTTATTTTTGTAAGAAACCTTACATTTGTTTAAGAGAATATAAATCATTCTAATAGTTAAATTAGCTATTTAAAACATTTATTTAAAAAAGCAGTTTTCAATATTCATGACGACCATGTAGCAGAAAATCATACTATGCTTTGTACGACAAACTTCATGAACACCAAAATCTTCCTGCAGGAATAGTCAAATATTTATTTACCTCCTCCCCTTGTTTACGACTGTTTCCCACTGTTTAACTTGTTAGATCATGGGGAAAGTTTTGCTAAACATAACTTATAGAACCCAGGTATATTGTATAAGAAATTAAATTTTGTAACTTAAAATATACATATATTGACGTAAATTGATTTTTATATGATGAAGAACATTTGATATGTTTCTGCAATTGGAATTATACCTCTAAAACTAGCGGCTTAGGAATTACCTATTTGTCCCAACGATGAGAAGGAACACTTTGTGTATAACATTAAAACATTGCATTGCAAATTGTAGGACATTAGAGATTATGTAAAGTGAGATCAAATTAAAAACTATTTGCACAACTGAAGTTGAGGCCCCTGATCTGCAAATTTACTTGTGAAATTATGTAATGTAATCATTTCAATTTCTAAACACGTTTTCATTATTTTGTATATTTAGTTAGAACTGCAAAACAGACTATCTTTTGTATGGTATTAAACTCAAGACTTGAGTGGCTCACGTTTAGGGGCCCAATACTGGTGCATCAGAAATTCATTATGCTCGCTAGTGGGTGCACAGAGGAAGGTACTATTTTTAATTTTTTCCATGGAATATATTTTGAAACTTTGAATGTTTATTCTAATAGATGAAGGCTAGGACTCGCCTAAAACAATATGTATCGTTTGGAGTTCGCTAATATTTTAATAGTTATTAGATAAATGTTATTTAAGTGACTAACTATTGGTACATTTGCCTTATGTATAACCCTGTAAACCCATTTTCCATAGTAAACCCAAAAATGTACCTCTTAATGCATCCATCAAAATGACGGATTTCAGTAACATGCATGTAAAATTGGTATGCAATCTAATATTGAAGTTATATTTCTTAAAACTAATGTTTGAGTTAAGTCTGGTAATTAATTTTCAGTTCAAGCATTCGCTCTGACTTTCGTAATGTTTCTCGAGTCGAGACGAAATATGAACGTTATTAAGATAGAAGATAGTCGTTTTAAAGATCACTTTACCAATTAATTTTTAGTCTAAGTATTCATCTTCTCAGTACTTGGCTTACTGTAAAATAATTTTAATACGTTCTAATCTTTTAATCGAAGCCACTTTAAAGTGTGTAGTTTAAATTACAAATGCATATATAATTAAGCTGCAAATCTTCACTTTGTGTAGTAAATTCATATGTAGCAATTTTTTTCTTCCTTGTTGAGTTGCTTTTTGAAATAAAAGCTGTCATTCAGTAAAACTGAAATACAGAGATGAGTTTCAGGAAATTTGGAATGAATGAAACTGATACAAATGATACATGCATATGAATGAAAGCACTTACTGCTGAATATTTGAAAACAGTACCGTTTTTGTCATGTTACGCAAAATAACAGAGCATTTTAAATTGGAACATTATATGCTTTTCAGGTTTGCCGACTCATAACAAAAGAGAAATTATGCAGAAGATGATACCGACACACAGTGGAAAAATTTTCCAAAACGCTGGCCAAAACCCACAAATAAAAATGACTATTAAACTTGCATAGTTGTATATTTCCTTAAAATACGTTTAGCTCACTTTTATTATGTAATATAAAGTCGTTACAGTTTATTTTAACTCATACCATCGTGATGTGGAACATTTTGAAAATTAATAACCTTCCTTGTTCAGAACGATACACTGCAAATGAATATTTTCTTGCAATAATTTTTAGTGTTTTATGATGAATTTAGATTCAGGAAAGATGTATCAGTAGGTTTCGCAAGCATATATGGATTTTTGAAAAAGCCGCAGCACAAAATGGAGCAGCTTCCGATTTCCTTGCATATCTCTATGAAATTTTTTAAATCCATCTACATTTGGACGAAATACTAAATGAGAGCAACAATTTGCATCTTTTCTTTACAACATTAGTTCTTTACAACAAGTTTAATTTTTTCTTTTTGCTATTTTGAGAAAGTATGCTGTTTTATCTTTTAATTTTTTTACTTAAATGACCAATAGGGCTTGAATTTCGCACCAAGATTCATACAGTTGAACTAAATGGTACTCTGGAACTCTGCGTTTCATAAAATACAGACCCCCAGTAATATAGTAACGCAATTCTCCATTCTGACTATTAACCTGTTTTAGAAGAAGATTCAGAAAAGCAGCGAAAACTTAGTTTTGACCAAGATTTTGGTTAAATTTGCAAGTTTGTGACACAGAGCAAAGATACAATTTAGTATTACTTAAATTTAAGATACCACTCTAAAAAAAAAAAATATTTTTTAAATATCTCTGCTTACTCTTTATTTCCTCTCCACTTATGGCTGTTCTCAAATTCCCTGCTCAACAACGCGAAAATTTCCGACACATTTTCTGACTCATTTTTAAACGTAAAGGCATAAAAGTGGTAGGACTGGCAATTGAAGCAATTTGGAATCTAATTGCATTTTCCATCTTTTAATAATTAAATTACTAATTGAGTTATAAGCAATTCTTGTCATGTGACAAGTTTTTCTCCTTTCTCGAGCTGCCGCGTTGGAAATTTTGTTCAAAATACCGACTTTGACAGTGAAAAATCTTCTGCCTTTACCGAAAAATGGAAACCGTTTTTCGATTATAGTTGTTGAATAAAAATCTCCCAATTTCATGAGTTTCCGAACAAAAATGCATTCAGAAACGTGTCAGTACGTAGCTCTTTGAGATTTAAACACTTTTAGCCTTAACCACTTTTTCCACTATTATTGGAGTGTTAGATTCAGTTTGTCTGTTTTTCCCCCGTACCTTTTTATCACTTTCCAACATAGTTGACTTCGGTCCGTCTGTCGGTTCTCTAACTCTCGTAAATATGCTCAGGTTAATCTGAAATATTTATGTTATTCACGTGTACACGTGTTTATAGCACGATCGCATGTGAAACTGAAGTGTGTAGCATTTATAATTCGGTTACAGGTACAACAGTCAAAATAATTCCTTTACATTACGGTCAATGGGAAAAAATCGTTTCAAGTACATTTTGATGATGTTACACCATTTCAAACATAATGAAATTGATATTCATTTATGAAATGTGCTGAAACATGCTTTATGTAGAATATGGGGGGGGGGTATTTATTATTCATTTACAGGGTCACACAAATTATTGCTGCATAATGGTCTACGGGGAAATGTCGTTTGCAGTATATTTTAATATTATTACACTATTTCAAGCATAATTAAATTTATATGCATTAGTAAGGTGTAGTATAAGTTTCTTACTGAAAAGTATTGTGTGCATTGCATTACCGTTCATTTACAGGGACATTCAGAAGAATTCCCTTACATTACGGTCAATAGGAAAAAATCGTTTCAAGTTAATTTTGATAATGTAACACCATTTCAAACATAATGAAATTGATATGCATTTATAAAGTGTGCAAAAACATGCTTTATGTCGATTATGGGGTGCAAAGTATTTATTATTAGTTTACAGGGTCACACAAAATAATTCTGTTATATAATGGTCTACGGGGAAATCTCGTTTGCAGTATATTTTCCTGTCGTTACACTATTTCAAACATAACGAAATTTATGTGCGTTTTTGATGTGCACTATAAGTTGTTTACTGAAAAGCATTGTGTCCATTGCATTTATCCTCCATTTACAGGCACACACAAAAAAATTATTAAAATGGGAGAATTAACTTTGTATCGTTATTTTAAGAAATAAATGGACAACGTGAAAATAGCACAAATGTAAATATACTCGTATGTAGAAAAAGGCAGACATGTTTTGGAGCTTCTAAAGCTTCATCATCAGTGCAAAGGTTAAAACTTTTTAACCTTTCGCTGATGATGGAACTTTAGAAGCTCCGAAACAGCTGTCTGCCGTTTTCTAATCAAAATAATCTGGTTACAGTTACTGTCTATGAGCGATAATTCCTGGAAGTATGTTTACAAAGCTTGTTTGTGTTTTTATGTTTAACTAAAATTTTGAATAGTACGTGGTGTGTATAAATTCTGTTGATCATATACAGGGCTACTCAAAGAAATTCTTAAGTATTACAGAGTATGGGAGTGAATTGCTTAAGGATAGCTTTTAATTCTGTTGTGCATTTTCCTGCTGAACTATATTTAGTATACTAATAAAAGTTTGAGGAATATAAATCTCATATACAGGGCTATGCAAAGAATAATACACATTCCATTTTTTAGTTGGTAATTGCTGGAAATGCGTTTTAAGTTATGTTAAGCGTTTTTAACTGAATTAAGTTTTAGCTTAATATGTTATGTGTACAAATGTCGTTAGATAATATACAGACTGTGCAAAATAATTCTAGTGGCATTTCCATGTTTGGCGAACATAGCTAAAAGTGAATTTTCTAACTGAACTCAATTTTATTATGCTAATGCAAATCTGTATATCATATACAGGGTTGCACAAAATGGTTCGACTATTTTTTTGACTATGGATGGTAGTTGCTAAAACTAGAGTTTTAAATTTGTTATATGATTTATAAACTGTTTGCTTATATGTCTTCTTTCACCTTATTTATCGGTGAACTTTAGTTAGTTTTCTAGATGTGTTGGAAAGTATTTCATAATCTATGCTTGACGCATGATTTTTCGTTTTAGTTTTTGTAACGATGATCACAGTTACAAAAGTTAAACTTTCTTTTGAAATTATTGCATGTGTTCTATTAAAATTGCTCTTATTGTTTCATGTTACTTTGAAGGACCACACAAAGTAATTGAGATGACATGGTTTAAAAACGGTGCTGTAGATTTTGGTGTAAAATGTGATAAATATATAGTTTTTTCGAAATTTTAGTAAGTTGTTTGAAAGAGTTTGTGTTCAAATGTGAATAGTTTAAAGGACTTAATTCTGGAAATAATTTTTAGCGGAAGCTATCGAATGATGAGCGACTTGATGCATATGATTGCAGGGCTGTAAAGCTTATCCTAATCTATTTATGGATCATGATTTCCCTACCTTTATCTCTCTTGAAACGAAAATAAAGCATGATTAAAGTTTCCAATGAAAATTAAATGAAAATCATAATTAATAATTGAATGATTGATTTAAATGAAAGTTCGACACTCACTGTGTGGTATGTTTAGGACAAATGTGTTGAGATTATTTTAAAAGCTGTTAAAGGGCGGATTCCTAGGGAGGTGTGGGGGGGGGGGGGTTCTACTGCAGCACTATTGTCAACAAATATTGCGATAATCTGTCGTAATTTGGCTTATATAGCTATAAATTCCTTTTGACTCTCTCTCTCTCTCTCTCTCTCTCTCTCTCTCTATATATATATATATATATATATATGTATATATATGTGTGTGTGTGTAATTTTTAAACTAATTTGTGATCTAATTTACATAAAATACAATATATATTAATATTAAATCTGTTTTTCCTTTTCTAAATTCCCTTTTTTTGAGTTGTCACTTTACGTACGGATATAAAAATCCAGAAAAAGCGTCTCCATGTCTCACGACAGTCAACACATTTCAGGCATTATTATCCCCGAACTAAGAATTCAGTTTGATTTCTTGACAGCTTATATGGTGTCCCATATCAATAGATTGTTGTGACTAAAAGGCAATGACATATGGTTCATTGTACGACAATTGCATCATATGACTTAACGGTGGTTCAAGCACGCATTTATTTGTATTCATGTTTTATTACAACTTCCTAAACATTAGTTTGTTAAAAAAAAATCCTTAATATTCTTTTGAATGAAACCACAGCTTCTGTTTTTTTTTTTAATATCCCTGTAACATTGGCTTGTAAACGGCTATCCGACCTTCTCTTATTCAAGATAAAACAAAAGAAATTTGTCCTTGGTTCATATGGCTCTTCTTGAACTTCTGTCAACCAGGAGGTCATCTTGACGTAAGCTCTTTAAGGAAGTCATATCAAGGTAATTTCCTGGGATGAGTAGGAGTTCATCTCCTTCTTTCCTCACCTATCTCCTGCTCCATTGTTTTCAGAGAAACTCTCCAAAAATATGTGGTATGAGCTTGAAATGTGTTCATGCAGGCAATTAGGGAAGAAATGGAATAGCTCTGAAAATAAAGAAATCATTGCGTTATTATAATGGCCAAATGAAAATGAATTTTAAGCTGAAATAAACAATTTATGGGTGTGAGCTTTGTACGTTTTGGCAGATATCAGTCTTTCTTTTTTATTTAGCTTCTTCCCTCTTAATCTTTTCTACGTCTCCAGCACACAAAATTGAAAATCTTTAAATCAGTTTACTTGTTATATATTTCTCTACCATGTTTATTACTTTGTAGTAACAATAAGTTAATAATCAATCATCTAAATTACTTCATCATCCGAAATTTCTAATTCCTCTTTACCCTCCTGTATACAAGGTTTAAAATATTTAAAACTTCAAAAGTGTCCTCTTTATTTTTTATAACGTAGTAGCAATAAATATATAAGCAATTACCTAATTTCTCCTATCAGTTAAATTTCCTCTTCCCCTTCACCTCCAGGGAAAAAGGGGGATTTCCAGATACGTTGAGACAAAGAAAAAATGTTCCTCCTTTTGCAGTTTGGCTGTTCTTACCTGAAATAATTTGCTAGTAAAAAAGCTAATTATTTCAATTTTATGTAGGCCTTTGTGATAATTGAGTGTTGAATATAAGTTAGCTAATCCAGGATAATTTATTATGAAATCAGATATTTCATTATTATATAGACTATACACTACACATTTCTAATGAAAGTAATTGATAAATATCATTAATAGAAACCACTCCACTGCAAAATTCTTCGTAGACATAGTGTGAAGGTGCACGTATTTAATTTAAATTTTGATTACACACAAATGACATTTGTCTCTACACAAAACCTCCTATTTGTTTGGGTAATTTATTCTACACCAAAAACTTTATTTCCGTTTCTAAATTGGTCAAATTTTCATTGTTCCACAAAAGCTTGAATAACGCGCTTTAATGGGAAAACTTTGTGCTTTAGCACTAACAATAACATGATTAAATTTTTTATTGCAATAAAACATTAACTATTTTTATTCATGCAATAACTGCTGATCAAATAAATCATGTTTCTTTATGAATTATTTGACCCTATAAAACGGGCGATTAGAACAAATTATAAAAATAAAAAATCTTTTTTTTTAATGATTTAATTTAAAAGTAGCGAAGTTAGCCATCAGTGATTTTATGTAACCGGAATGCTGTCTGATTATTCAATCATACAAGCATGTTCTGATCTCTCTTTATTAGCCACACACAGGGTGGCTTATTCTTTCAATCTCTATCATTTTTCATGTTTATGAAAAGTCACAGCAATTCATCGTTGCCACAGATTAATCTCGGAAAATGAAACATTTGAAGTTACTTAAAAAATTAATAACTCGAAAAGTACTTGTCACAAAATTGTTTTACAAACTGCGTTAGAATGGTAAAAAATTGTATTTTTCTCGATATAAATTTCAAATCTAATGATTATGTCGTTTTTCAAATATTAGATTTCAAAAATTACAAAACTTCACAACGGAGTACCGTAGCGAAACTTTTACACGTAAAAAGATAATAATAAAGGCATTGTGGCTCGACGTGTATGGTGTATACTGGCCATAGCATGAGTAACGAATTATAGTAAACTTATTATTCTGTTAAAATATAAAAGTGAATTATGTATATACATTTTTAAAAAATAAAGAAAAACATTTTATCACAAACATCAACAAAATTTTTTCTTCTATTTATTCCCTTATTCCAAAGATATCGTTTTATCGTCAGCTGCCATAGCAACATGAATTAAATTTCATTAAAAAAAATTGCTCAGTGGTAGAAAAATATTTTCTAAATCGAATGGTTATTGAACAACTCAACACTTTAACAGGGGAATTTTTATTTGTTATTTAGATATTTTAAAATTGTTTGTTGTCATTCCGTTTTTATTCTGAGTTACAGCTAGTTTATTTATTTTTTAAATAAAAGCCGTGTGTGGCAATCTATATTCTGCCTTATAGCAGAATTTTCCCCTCTTGTTTATATAATTTAACTTCATTATAAATTTTTATTTTGAGAGAACTTTTGCGTTAGTTTTACCTTTGGTTTCCTCTGCTGAAGTAACTTGCTTCATTGATTTGTGACAACGCATTAATTTACGTATAATTAATGAAGTTCCCGTATTTTTCCCCATGGAGAAGGATGTATTTCTCTTGCATATATATTATGGAAATCAGATCTAAATATTTTCACAACTGCGGGATACCCGTAACCTCAAGATACTAAATTCTTATTCAGTTACATAACCTAAGGCAATCAAATTATAATACTTTGAACGTGTTCTTTAATTTCATGTTTCTAGATGAATACTTTTAAATTCTGTGAAAACAAATACAAGTCATTTTTTAAATAAAACTCATATCTATAAACTTTTATTCAGAGCAATATAAGATAAATTATCGTAAAAGTACTGTACCCACACTTTAAATCATAAAAATGTGTATAGCATACGCACCACAGAGATTTATTTAAAAAATATATCAAATGATATATGATCTTTCTGAATCATTTAATAAAGCATAACTTCCGACTTCCGATGCGTTAATTTAATCATACAATATTTGTGATATTCTTGGAAACGTAGAATTATACTGGTGTCCATAAATTAAGGGATTAAAAAAAATACTCATTTTGATACACAAGTTATTTGTGAGTGGTTAAAAAACTGATCTATAAATGGCAGGTGTAGCAAAAATATTACTACTCCAATAGCACAGCCAGTCAATGAGATGCCACTATAATGTCACAAGTTTCACAGTCATAACGATGAACCAAATTATGATATAATTTATTCATCTCATTATTACTCTCAAGTGACCATAATTCGGGAACTCTGCTGCTGTTTTGTGAAAAGTAGCTGTCATTTGGAGATTTCACTGGGAAGTCACCATCATCGCATTAGTCATCAAGCGAGTCGCAATGAAGTCACTATCTGATTCTCAGGTGACCGTCATTTGGAGCTACTTTCAAGTCATCATGACCGTTGCTTTGTGTCAAGTCTCGAGGTAATTTCTTTGCGATGTGACTTGGGACTTCTCAAGATGGAATTTGATGGTTACTTCAGCCTTCAAGTCACAGTCGCGTGAGAGTTATCTGGTGGCTTCATCGTAACGTCACCTGGTGACTCGCCGCAAAGCAAGTCACGATGATTTCACTGTGGAGTCACCAAAAAACAGCCACTTAACAGAAATAACGAGGAATAACAGATATCTTATTTTGCTTCAGCATATTAACTGACACTTGTGACCATTTATGACGTCACAGTGACTTAATATTGATTGGCTGTGCTTTTAGGGTTGTACCAATTTGTTACAGCTGCCCAGTATCAGTTAAATCAGTTTCTTTTGATCATTCACAATTAACTTTTATTTTCGAAAATTAGTATTTTGTGTTTGTCACCAGTGTATTTTAGTAATATTAGAATTTGCATTTAATAATTTGCATTGTTAGAGTTTGCATTTAAAATGAAAAAAAAAAAAAAAAAAAAAACAAACAAACAAAAACCTCCGTTTCTGTATTTTATAATAGCGGAAAACGAAATATCACGGTGTCGATATATATCATTCCAAGCAAAATTTAATGCAAAGATATTGTGAATTTACCAATTTTTTGAATGGAAATGGTCCTTTATAAGGAGTATTTTTTTCCCTTTTTCACTCACGGAAATGAATTTATTTTATCAGAAAATACAATTGCTTCTGTCTTATGAATCTATTGTGTTTGCTTTATGAATGCATTAAGTATTTGACAATTCATGACATATTAAGGCACAAAAGAGAGATCCTGTCATAGCTTCGGGCAAACACCTGTCTCCTTTGACTTTTTTTTTTTCTCCTCGATAAGAAACGTTTTATGTCGATAAGCCAAAAATTCAATTGAAATCGGTTATGTCGAAGGAAATGAAGTTTGAAGAATGGTTTCGTTAAAAATTTTTATTTAAAAATATTATAAATAGAAAAGTCGTACTGAACACAAATTATACAATTTAAAATAATTACCAAAATGATTATATATGCAACTTGAAGCGTGCATTAAAGAGCAATGCAAATATTGCTAAAAAAATCCTAAATATATTACTTATTTTCGTATTCGTATCGAGTTAAAATTATATAACATAAAGGGAATGTGTGGTTATTAAAAAAAAATTTAATGATTAAAACTCGATATGTTGGTCGTTACTAAAACTTTGTGAACTTTATTTTTATGATGCATATCTTTTCCACCTGTGTTATGTTCATCCAAAATACTGTAATGTATAAAATGTGTATGAGGCAACAATACAACTAGAAATAGTTTAGCTTCAAGAATTATCTTTCTTGTAAGAAAAAAAATGACATTTTTGGTTCTAACGAAAATGCTTAACATTTCTACGTTAAATGTAATTATGATAGGTAAAGCGCAGCTTAAAACTAATTTTATACAATACATTCATTTGTATAAGATTTTATAATATAATGCAATGGACTAAAAATCTGAGGCTACTTAAGAATGTATAACTTTTTGCTCTAGATGTAGCTTATAGAAATCATTTTGTATTTAACGTCAAATGCAGTAGAATTTTTTATTATTATTGAGTATGCCGTTTAATAGAGCTTGGTGATTAAATGCACATTTTTTTCTTTTCTAGCATGCTTCTAATTGCATTGATTGTTCACTTCCGTACATAGAAAAATACTCCATTTTAGCAAAGTGCCCTACTTTTGGAAGTATATTATAATAGCTTTTTTGATAACTGGCTCGGAACATATTGCATATTCTTATTTTTTTCTCCTTCCTTGTCAAGTTTAATCTAATGTCCGCGATACTAGATAGATAATTTGATATCCTTTTTTGTAATTATTTTATTTATATATTATTGGATGGGATGACATCTAATATCGCATATTATTTACATAGATATTCATCTTTGCATTTTCTCATTTAAAAATCTTGAAAACAGCTCAATGACATCCTTAAAGGCCCCGTCCCTTTACTATTTAATAATTTCTCATACCAAATATTAATCTGTTAGTAGTAAAATAACTATATAAAAGACATTTAAAGATTATGTATATTTAACTATTGATCCTTTTGTGCTGTATTTCTAAATGCACGACTGTCAGTTAATCTTGTCTTTGAAACTAAAACAACTATTCATTCTGTTTGGTTTTATACAACTGATAAAAAAAAAAAAAAAAAAAAAAAAAAAAAAAAAAAAAAAAAAAATACTACAATAAAAACTTAAATAACTGCCTGTTTTTTAGAATTTCTAGTTTCACTTGCTTTAAAGACATTTGAGGCTTTTGATAAAGTGAATTTCTGATAATCGGTAATTTACTTTATTTTAGCATGACTACATATAACCTCGCATTCATCTATTTTCATAAATTAAAATAATAAACTCATATGTGTCATTCTTGCGTTTTTGCAATATTAAGAATTTGAAAAATTTAGTTTTGTATATAATTTAAAATAAACATTCAAATATATATTTTAAAGATATTTAACCCTCGGTGAGTAATTTTATTTACCACAATACACTAGGCAGTAAGAGTAAAAAGCAGTCATAAATAAACTTTCCTCATGGCAGGAAATAGGTTAATTTCTCTTTATTTTCCTTTTCATTATTCTGTTACTTTTTAATTAAAGCCTATCATTTGAATTTCTCAAGTTTTGTCACAATAGGAGAATTTGCGGCCTTGTAGAGAATTTTGTTGTCCCAATGCAGGTTGATGGGGCACCCCATATGACCAGCGTATTATCTTTTTATGATATAAACGATTCATTCCTCTTGATGAAAGACCGGAAGATCTTTCAATGATGTATTGGAGAAAAAGAGAGATCATGAGTAGAACGTAAAACATGTGGCCCGCGGGTTTTGCCTGTAGCGGGCTCACTGCCTTTGACTTGACTTCAAACTAGTTTTAATTACGTGGAATCTTTAGCTTTCTACCGGTGGCGCGGTGACTCGGTCAGCAATTTTAAGCACAGAACGATTTTATTGATTTTTTTAATTCATAAATCCAGTTATGCTAAGATTGACCCCTTGTTCAGTTCCATCTCTTGCTGACGAGTTTTAAGGGCCAAATTCTTGCAGAATTGCTCACGTCTACTCATAACCTGGGGAGCTTCTTGGATGATTTCAGATTTTTCAGGGGCTTTCTTTTTCTTTATGAAGATTAATTTTACACATAAAATAGTATGACATACCTGTCGTATGCTTTATTTCATTCTGATCAGACATTGAAAAAGTAGCAAGAAAGAAAAAAATTCTTAAGCATTGATTTGAATAAATAGTAAATTATACTTTATCTGTTTAAATAATATAAATTTTACGAGCAAACATTTTTTGAATCATCTTTTTTTTTTTTTTTTTTTTTAACTTTAAATGATTAATAGGTTTTTAGTCATCGTACAAAACAAATAGAAATTGTCAAGCCCAATCTCCATCTGGATACGCCACTCTGACAATATTTTAATCTTAGCTTAGATGGACTACTTGTACTCATGGTCTAAATATTTCTCTTTTTTTAAGTGTAACTATTTTTAGTTTTGCGTGGAGCTGTATTAAACTTTGATAACAAAATAATTTATAATCGTCTAAAAAATTTAATCGTCTGACTTCCCATTGAAAAGCATTATAACCTAAAAAGAAATGTTCTGTATTTGTTGAACGAATGAACCAAATGTAACTAAAAACTATATAGCTAATTCCGGGTACCTCGCCAACATACCTACCAAAAATCAACCTAATCGGAACATTTTTGTGGTAGTTATCGCGGAAACAAACAGACGGAATCCAAGAACTTTTGAGGTCCCCACAGTGAGCCTCAACTGGCGTTTCGGCAAAAAGCGTAGTTGCTGGCAGCTATGCTTTCTGAATGAAAGTGCACATTTTCTTTAGAACCTTTGAACATGTCATTTTCACCAGTGGAAACATTTCACCTTTTGTAAAATTGAGATCCAAGTTTTTATTTTTGTATTACTATTTATTTGAACGCGTAGTATTCTGCAAAGTGTGTGGAAAGTCTAATCGAGTCGCTCCATTTTTTTACGTAAGAAAAAAACATGATACGTAAGAGAAAAAACATTAATACGGCAGAGAGAGACAGAGAGAGGTAGATTTATGCACACATTTTTGAGATAATATTTAAAATTGTTTTTAATCTTAGCAAGGTATTTGGGGGGATACGACGTATATTCAGATTTCTGCCTATTTCTATAAGAATCTATATATTTAAAACAGATAGCGCATTTTGTCAAATTTCCACACGAATATCGTCTCTTTACGCGTGCGTCAACTTTTTTTGAAGGCTTCTCCCCTCAGAAACGATAAGACTGATTGATTAACCTGTTTAGCGTAGGGAGATTGAAAAGGGTTGATTGAAAACGGATGGAAATATATTTTTGCTCTGAGGTTGAAAGCTAAAGCTTTTTTTTTTTTTTTTTTTTTTTTTTTTAAAAAAAAGAACTCATGTTTTCACTACTAAATATGCATATTTTTCGCAAAGTTTTAAAGAGAGCTTGGAGATGGTTTGAAGTGTCAAAGAGTTCGGAAGATGAGGACTATTTTCTTTATTGCTATGTTAAAGGAGCCGACGCGAAAAAAAAAAAAAAAAAAAGGCGAGAAGAAAACATCTCTTTCACAAATGGATAACAATATTTTTTCACGAAATTTGGACACGGGCTGTAAAACCGTTTTATTTATCACCCATAAAGATTTTAAAGAGTTAGGACAAAAATAACTTTTTATTTTAAAACTATGAAACGACACTGCATAATAAAAAAAAACAAGAAAATGAGTGCTTTTATCACTAAATATTAATATTTTTTCGCGAATTTTTCTTCTTAAAATATAATTTCATATAAAATCGGGTTAAAGATATAAAATAATAAAAACTTGATTTTTTTTATTATTATTATAACGGGCCCGGGCAACGCCGAGCGGGGGTCAGCTAAGTAAGACATTTTAAAATAAATAGAAATATATCAACTATTAACAAATTAACAAATTCTAACTTAGATATTATAAATGTGTTGCGATACTTTCTCTCTATATATATTATGAGAAACTTATCATTATGTGTTAAATGTTACCGTAATGTTTTCCCCAAAAATGTTCTTTTAATCTACACCTGCAGGAGAGCATCACGATTTCTCCCCTAAAGTTTTTTGAAAACATGCTCAAACCTTGCCCAATTTCAAGAGCACTATTTTATTATCATACACCTGCACCTAGCACCCATGTGGGGAACCTATTTCCCCGAAACTGTTTTTCTGGCTGCTTGTATGGCAACCGTTCTCTCGGTTTGTGTAACAGCAAAAAAAGTTTATTGAAAGAATTGAAAAAAAAAGGCCGCTTTTTCTTTCCTGTTCTAGAGAATATTTAAGGAATTACATGAAATCAAAACTGGCTACTTTGACATATTTTGTAATTAATTTTTGTTCGTAAACTCAGGAGATTGGCAGGTGCTCTTATTAAAAAACTATGAAATCGAATAGTTTTCTATTTTTCGATAAAGACGATCTTTCAGAAAATTTTGTCAAAGTTGGGGCTTTGAAATCAATATCCGGACGTAATAACCCGATAAAAGTCGTTATGCAACAACAGTAGTTTATAACTCAAAATGTACTTCATTTATCGAAAAAATGAAGAAATTCATTCGATTCCCAATCACTTTAATAGGCATGCCTGCAAGTGTTTTGCTTTTACATTTTAAAAATGAGTTCGTAAACGTGTCAGGGAGATTCGCGAAGAAAAATATTTTTCTGAGATCCCCCTTAATACTTAGGGAAATTAATTCTATTTTCATTAAGAGCATGCGTCAGCGTTTTTTGCCGATCCCGGAATGCCACGTTAACATAAAGAAAAATTTAACTATTTGCTTTTTCATTACCTAATATAAATATTGAAATACGGTTTTCAACATCTGAACTTCAGATACAGAAGGCGTAGTGAGTTTTCAACAACTATTTTCCTACATTTTAAGTATTCTTAAGACTATAATACATTTTGAAAAATGTGCCAAATTGAAAAATGCGAAATTTATTGTGTTTTTTAAAAGTATTTAAAATGTAGGAAAATAGCTTTTCAAACTGCACTACGCCTGCATTTGACGTCGACTTTATGTTGATGAAAACCGTATTTCTGTATTTATATTAGGTAATAAATAATCACCTAATTAAATTTCCCCATAGGTTAATTTGGGATAGCGTGATCAGCTAGGGAAATACTGTTTTGTATATATCTGGCTGCAAAAGCGTCTTTAAAGTTGCCAATTTGGTAATTTATTTAGTTTTTGTGATTAAAGGCAAATGACCATGGACTTCTTGTCAATTGCTACTTTTCCACAAAATATCGCTCTATAAAATGTATATATATACATATGGAAATTGCATCATGTGATCTCACAGAAACGCAGCAATAACGGAAGTCTTTTGAGGATAACAATCCAGTGTTTAGCTCCAGTCACTGTGAGTTTAGTTACAGATTATTTATTTAAACTTAAAATTGTTATGCGGCTAATTTTTATCATCCATTTTATATAATGGTTTTATTTCGTACAGAGAGCAGAGCTATTGAACCATCTTGGAAAAAGGATTAATAGAGATGGAATTTGAAAACATAAAAATTTATTTTATAAAATATTGATTTTATTATTTTCCAAATATTCATCAATTTTACTCATATCGTAGCTTCCAACCTTCCGGATTTATTTTTCAAGTGCAAAGAAAAAAAAAAAACATAATTTGAACCAGCAAAATTCTTTAATGAAGTAGATTATCTTTTATGTAAAAAAAATTACTTGTTTTATTTGATAAAAAAAAAAAAAAAACTCAAGGTTGGCAGCTATGTCATTAAAACAAAGAAAATTAAGCTAATTTTTTTTTTCATTATAAAAAACTAGTAAGAAAAAAAAAACTAAAATTTGTGATCTAAAATTTTCAACTTTTCTTTCCCAAAATTTAATGCAGTTTTGATTAGTTGTCAAAATTAAGTATTAAGAATTACTAAATATTGAGCTACAAAATGCAAGTGGTTACATTGATTTTTACTTCTTTTAAAACTATGAAAGCGCTTAATTACGTACAGGGCATGTAGTTAGTATAAGCAACGTATTTATATATTGGTGTAGCATAAAATAATACAGAAAGAAATTTCTTAGATATACCATTAATTCGTGAAAAAGCAAGCTTTGCTTCCCCTTTCGTAGTAGTAGCACGCATTTTTGCTTTTAAAGAAGAAATAGCAAGTCTCACGAAATAAGTAGCGTTTTCTTCGATTCTCATGGTGTATTTAAGAAATTTCCCTTCATGATGTTTTTAATGTGTTCACTTTCTCGAAACATGAAGTTAAAGGATCTCTTGGAACAATGTGACAAAAGTAAGGTTTTCGACAGGAGCAGCATTTCAGATTTTGCTTGGAGTGGACAAAATTCTTTTGTTAGACGTATTAAATCCCGGTTTTCTTGCATTATTTTTTTAGATATTTTCAAAGGAATATTGTGAATGTTATAACTTGTGTATTTGCAATTCTTTATATATTGGTAAAAACGAGTGGAAACGTTCAATTAATAATAAAAAATTAAAGAAACAGATAAGAATTTTTTTTTATCTACAATTCAGAGGAGGGGGGGGGGGAGAATTGCCCTATCCTTGCTCTCCTTAAATAAAAGCTTCTGTTTTTTGGACTTCCTCGCATGTAAAAAAAAAAAAAAAAAAAAAAAATTAGCTATATCTCAGAAAGTCCTCTCTGGTGGCATCTTTTCCATTCCACCAAAAATAAAAGTAACCAATGTCTAAAATCAAATTTTCTATCAATATTGTGAGATTTGAGTCAATTTAATTTTTAAATAACTTCATTTAATTTTAAAATAGCTTCCATAATTTTTGTTAGAGGAGTTTTGATACTAATAGTATTTCCCCCCCCCCTAACCATTAAATACGCACGTTATTCACTAGTAAATGATTAAATATAAATTTAATTTTCATAGTTTTTAACAAAATACTTTTCTTTTATTTGTCTCTGTGGGGGGGGGGGGGGGGACAAATTTCAAACTCTTTCATTTGTTTATTTTTTTTATGAATAATTAATTACTTATACTATACTATGTTTCTTAGAAAATAGTATGTTAAATAATTATTGAAAATATAACTAACAAAAGATTCCGTTTTGTTATGTTCTAAATTTTTACTAGAAGTAATGTCTAACCCCTTTTCTAACGAGAGCGAAATGATCACAATTCCTGGAACGTAATTTCAGTCCCCAGTAAAGATATATATGTAGGTATCGCTTATTCCATTGACATATATAGTGTAAAGAATCCATCTTTGCAGGACTAATAGAAATACCTAATCTTCTTAAAACGTGAGTAAAGAATCTTCCAAGGTGGTCCGAGAAATATGTTCACACGGCGGTGAACCTTTTATGATAATAAATCTAACACAGTTCTCGTAATAACCAAGTTTAAAATCTCGTGTCATAAAGCACAATAAAATAAGTAAAATATAAATTATAAAAAATGGCTGAAAGATTACTCTTATAAGAGCTATTTTACCCTCCACCATTAAATTTACAAACACCATCGTATTAAATCATTAATTACATCATGATATTTATGTGCTCAATTTTTTATTTCTGAATTTGCAACTAAGAAAAAATGACTACTCAGTCCTAAATAAATAATCCATTTGGTAAATGAAACTGAAGGAATTAAGTTTACCATTTAAGTTTTAAAAGGATGTTGGATTCTTTTGAAGTCTAACCTAGTTTTAAAATGAACGAAATGACCACAATTTCTGGAACATAATTTCAGTCCCCAGTAAAGATATATATGTAGGTATCACGTATTCCATTGTCATATACAGTGTAAGGATTTTATTTTTACAGGACTAATAGAAAAACCTAATCTTCTTAAAGCGTGAGAACAGATTCCTCCAAGGTGGTCCGAGAAATATGTTCCCGCGGGGTGAACCTATTGTGTTTATAAATCTAACCGAGTTCTCGTAATAACCAAGTTTAAAATCTCATATCATAAAGCACATTAAAATAAATAAATTATAAAAAGTGGCTAAAAGATTACTCTTATAAGCACTATTTTACACTCCACCATCAACCTTACCAACATCATCATATTAAATTATTAATTATATCATGATATTTATGTGCTCAATTTTTCATTTCTGAATTTGCAACTAAGAAAAAATGACTACTCCTTCCTAAATGACTAATCCCTTTGATAAATGCAAATGAAAGAATTATGTTTACCATTCGCATAATAATTATTTTTTAAAGGGATGTTGGATTCTTGTGCTATTCTTTGTAATGTAGTTTAAAACTCTAACTAAACTTACAATGAGATCAAACTGGTACTCTGATAACAAACAATATAGTTTAACTCAACCCCCTAATGAGCTATAGCCCCTGAAATTTCACAGATAAAGTTGCCAAATCAGAATTCAAACAACTCTATTTTTCCTATCAATTTAATCAGAAATTATGCAGTCTGATCTCGTTGGAAATAACACAACAGGACACAATACATCATCCCAAAAAACAAGGAAAAAGAGATAAAAAATATGTTAAAAATTTATCATTTATAACTTAATTCTTAGTTTGCTGTAAAAGCAAATTGATAGAATTTTGAATAATTAATTCCCATAATTTTGAATAAAAAATTATCTGAATTAATTTATACCTAAAGAAAGAAAAAAAAATGTAATCAGCATGAACTTATGCTAATAAAAAAATCTGGTCCTAAAGGGAGTTGACTTATTTATAGTGTTGTAAAATTATATATGACCAATGTCACACAATGTTTTCTTCAAATAAAAAATAATGAATTCAAAATTAAAACTAAAAATGCAACGTTCAAAGAAACTTGTCAGAATAGTGTCAATCGGAGAGTAGGAAGAATAATCACTTCGAGATGTTTTATCAAATTTCAACAAAAGTTCATAACACATTGAAGTGACATATTTTACTTATTAACCCCTTCGCGATAAGCATTCTTTTCAGAATTTTTAATATATTATCATCGGTAATTCCAAACACAATTTTTTTTTCTTAATTTAATCACCGAAATTCTGTGATTAAATACGGCAAAACTTTCTGCTCAAAATTCCTGGTAGGAATAAGATTCTGTACACTCTATACGTCACGTATACGCGACGCTCATCGTGAACGGGTTATAAGCAAGTTAAAAGAACTATAATAATGATGCTCCTCACAGCCGATATGCTCATTATACCAGAGTTTTATTTGTTAGTTTTTGCAATGAAAACTTTCTGAATTCTCGTTAAAAGTATTTCCTTACAATTGCTCGTTTTCTCACTATATCCGAGCTTGTCAAAAACGAACTTGGCTTTACTGCGAACGATAACATTATAAGTGAAACTAACATTTTTATGATAGTATGAGCCGTTAACAACCTAAGTTGTTTTTTCAATCTTTGGGGGACGTTTTTGACTCATCCCGCTATCTGTATCATGCATTACATACACATGATCATAAATTTTATCGTCCTGATAATGTGTGAACCGAGAAACTTAAATTCTACCCGTACCTGCATTCTTTTTCAGAGATAGCAGTCTGCTTAACTTATCATTTCCATTTTGAACTCCCCCCGCTCTACAAAGCCCGTTTACAACATTTTCTGTTATTGAATACTAAAGGATTCAACCCGGTTTACAGTATTTTTTTTTTTAATTAAGAACTCTAAAAATGTTTTTTAAATGTAAAACAATCTATTAAAATACCCACCAACACCAGACAGCATTTTTATATAAAAAATATTTGTAAAGTATTCAAATAATGTTTTTAAATTTATTAAAAGCTATACTTTCTTATTATCCGCATGTCAGGAGTTAAATAGCTGAAGAAATCCCCAACGATTTTGCTACTTACAGCAGCCTTCTTGATACTGATAATGGGAGTTGTTTAAGCGCGTAGTTCGATTAAACGTCTGTTAAATTTGGGTTTTAATGATACTAATTTATTTATGAAGTTTTAATTTCGTTATAGAATATCGGGAAACAAATACTGAACAATTTATATTGTTTTAAGTGTACACAGGGTAATCTTTCGTAATCAGGCTGCACGCCATAGAGATTAATTAAAACAACTTCATGCTTGAAAATTATTTTAAAGACTATTAAAAATAAGTAAACTAATAAAGTAAAAAAATAAGTACAGTTTTCGAAGAAATTGTATTTGAAAGAAAATTTTTTCACTATTTGACGGTATAAAAATTTAAAGTGTGCAATATTTAGAAATTAAAAAAGAAAACCTTCATTTTTTATGATAATATGCAATGAATCACATCAATATTGCACAAATAATGTGCAATGAATTACATATGCAGTAAAAGCGAAATTTATTCGTCAGGTGTTGCCATCGCCAATATGATGCCAGCGTTACTCACGGACATGCTTTTGGCTTTAAAGTATAGATTTAAGATACTGGCGACTGAATTAGAAGCAAGAAATTTTAATTATTTCAAAGTTTTCTCCACGATATTTCTAAGGAGGCGACAACAGTTGCGATATCACATGTTAAAAATCTGACAGTGATGTTCCCCTTCCTCGGGAACTGCTAAAGTATTACAATATTATTTTTTAATAGTTTTGTCAGTTAGTTAAATTATAAGTTGATCATCAGCAAGGGAATAAAAGTAAAAATACAATAGTTACACAATTTCTACACCCCTACCCCCAGAAAGAAAATCACATGTAAAACATCTGGCATTGGTGTGTATTTTTTTTCTTGGGAAACTATTGAAGGGATTTCAATAATTCTGTCAGCTAAACTACAAATTAGACAACATGAAAAAAAATTACAAAAACTAATGTTTATGCGACTCAGAAATATGATTTTAAACTATAGGGCGATTTCACCGTTACGTGTGTGACTTTTAGAGTGTTTTTGGAAATTGAGACAAATTTGGAAGTGAAATTATTTAGATAACGTTTTACTTTCTTTATTGCTATTACAGGACACATACAGAATCATTTCTGTAGTGACACCTTTCGTCTAAAGTAATAACATTTTTTTTTAAGAAATAGTAAAGTCGTTGTTAAGTGTATGACTCAGAAAAATCATACGTAACTTTACTATTAAAAAAAATTGTTATTACTTTAGACTAAAGGTGTCACTACAAAATGATTCTGTAAGTGTCCTGTAATAGCAATTAAAAAAAATGAAACATTATCTAAATAATTTCACTTTCAAATTTGTCTCAATTTGCAAAAAAAAAAAAAAAAATCTCTAAAAGTCACACACGTAAAGGTGGAATCGCCCTACATATGAAAACAAATTATTTTAGGAATGTTTCCTCTAATAATATTCTACAGAAGTCGAGACGGAATTACGTAACAAATTCAGACTTTAATCATACGCTTATAAATGACGTATTTTAAATTTATCAGTCTTGCACAGTTTAAATTAGTCCTAGTGATTCATAATGCAGTAGTCCTCGTTCCATCGCGCATGCAGGGCTCCACCAGTGGCTGAGAGGTTGTGCTCTCGAAGCTGGTAGACGGGAGGTGCTGGGTTCGATCCCAATCGCGCCTGTCGGCCTAATCGTTCGGAGTTTTCGTGGTTTTCTTCGAGCCGTGGATTTATCCATGCGTAAATACGGATTAGGTTCCCTTAGAAAGACCCCCACGAAGGGCACTCCCCCCCCGGGCCTATATCCCTAGTGTAGATAATTGGCCGTCAACAATCAACCCAACCCATCGCGCATGCAGGAGACTAATAACAAACTCAATATATCAGAAGGCATCAAAGAATTAAAGATGATACCCTACGGGGAAATGTTTTGTATTTGAGTAACAAACAAGTGGATTTTTCATTGCTAACCTGAACGTTAAACAGAGTGGAAAATGTTCCAAGCCGGGAATCGAACCCAATTTTGAATTAGTCTTCAAAAAGTTATTTAATACGTTTTTTTATAACTGACTTAATAAAACTAACGATAAATAAATACATTTATTATAATAGTCCTATATTTAAATTATTATTTAATTATTATTAGTGCGGTTAATGTAGAACTGTGATACGTCCAATTGAGTGATTTATTGAGGCACGATATAACTGGGGCTATATAATAAAGGACATTCATATTCATTCGTCATTTGTGATTACAACCGGGGACCGATTTATTAACATGGAAGCTTAGGCGCCTTAGGCAAACTTTTTTAGGTCCCAGTAGAACATTTTATATATTTTTACATTTATTTGGCCTATTTAAGAATCTGGAAGCCCAAGGATTGCACCCCAAATGCCTTATTCTAAGTCCGGCTTTGATTACAATGCATTATTTTGTGTTCATAACGGCGAAGCAATTCAAATTTATCTGTGGTTATCTATCTCTTTTTATACAATTTTTAAAGAATACTTTTGTGACACCATAAATAACTAATATGAACTGAACAAATTTGAGATTGCAGGAACTTTGTAGAAATTAATACGATAGAAGAAAACCTATTTTACAATCAGTCATGTCCTTAATAACTATCTCATAAATTTTGTCGTAACTGTTTCAGTAAAGATGGAAATTTATCAATAAACATAGAAATTATAATGCACTACTGTAAATAGAATAGAGAACTCTATGAGTCGGTCAATGCTATGATTTCAAAAGTTACGTGCCAAACTTCCTTTGTACGCTTAAATGCTTTGCTTCATTTTAAGAAAAGAAAGGGGAAAAAACGGAGTTTACCGCAGCGTGAAAAGAAAATGAGGGGAAAACCGCAAAGTTTGTCATATAAAATTATATAGTTCTTTAAGAACTTAGAAGTACAAAAAATAAAATAAGCAGTTTTTCTTATTTTGTATTTAACTTGCAGATGTAAAAATATACCGTGGGCTTCTTTGACAAAGTATCATTTCAATGTGAGTGTTTGTGTAGTGAAAAGGGCTTCCATTACTTTCGAATTTACCCGATACCGATTCGCAAAAGGGGACAGAAGGCCCCAACCAAATCTGAAACAGACCCGCAAAAGAAAAAACAAAGAAAAATCATGCACCAAGCGCAGATTATGAAACACTTTCCACCACTAACAGAATACTTTAATAAACCATCGCTGTTTAATAATGTAAATAAGGTATCTAAGTAAACATTTAAAACACACACACACACACACACACACACAAAACACATTTGAAAACCAGATTTCAGCAATTACCGTCCACATCCGGAAAAGTACTCCAATTCTTTTCGGAAGCCCTGTATATAATTAATATATTTGTATATACTCTGTAGTATGCTACAAAGCATCTCAGAAATTTATATCAATTTCATTATGTTTGTAATAGTGTAACATGATTAAAATGCGCCGCAAACGATTTTTCACATTAAACCATAATGTAATGGAATTCTTTTCAGTTTCCCTGGAAACTAATTATAAGTGCTAGACGTACCATGTTCGATAGTAAACATCTTGTAGTGTATATCAATTTAAATATATCGATTTCAATATATTTGAAATAGTGTCACATCATTAAAAATGCACTGCAAATGATTTTTTCTCGTAGACCATAATGGAACGGCATAAAAAAAAAAGTGCACAAGTCCCACACTTCATTTTCAATACCGAACATGCTATAGTAAACTTCAATAACATATATCAATTGCATGACTATCCAGATATATTTACGCGAGTTAGAGCATGGATAGATGGCAGACACAGACAAACCGAATTCATAAACACTTTTCAACTATGTTGGAAAGAAGTCTACTTTCCATGGGACTTCATATTGCAGGAATATATATTACTCACCAAAAGCAACTGTAGCGGTTACTGGGTGCACAAGTCAACTGATAGCCCGAGGACCACCAAGCTACCGCTATTGTACAGAAATAGCATTTAAAATAGTATTATCGCGCAATTTTTCATATTCTTGTATCGGCTGTATACACATGAAAAAAAATCACTAAATTTCTATTTCATGTATGCAAAACCTTCGTGATGATGAGTATACATTAATTTGTTCAAACTATATTTATTATCTGAAAAACACAGATAACTGCATTTCTTTTAATCTTTTCTTTTTCTGTTGTTAGTTGTAAAATGAAAATAAAATTGATGTCTTTAATCATTTGTATTATAAGAATTTAAAACATTATCAATGTTTGTAAGAAGATCATGTGCATTACATACCAATGACAAATTCAGAATTCTGATAATCAAGAACAATCGCTCTCTTTTCGCCATATAGGAATGGAATAGATTTTAATTGCATATAAGCTGTCATATGAATATCATGTGCTAAATAATTTCACTATGTTGTAAAAGATTTTGAATGTGCTTAAACTAACATTGATGGTACTAGATGATGAATGCATGCTACAAATGACATGAGATTGTAGTAATTGCAATTACACTGAAAATAATAACTCTAAGGTACAGTTGCCACGTAACCGAGTAAACTTGGTAAATCTCGAAAACTGTGATCGGTTTAACCCTTTTCCGAACTTTTCCACACAATTTTTTTAATGTGTATATCACCGACAAAAATTAAATCTTGTATTACATAATACATATGTTATACTGACATAACACGTAGTATAATATTTTTATTATTTTAGGATTAGTTAGTTTTTTTTTTAAGAATTGAATAAAAATCCTGTAATATATTTATAGCTTACAACAAATGATAGATGAATATCTCATTTAACATCAGAATATCAGAATTCCTATATGGTAGTTGGTGAGATGATTCTTTCACTAGCATTATAAATGGTACAGCATTACTTAAAGGGGGAAAAAAGAATAAGCATGCAGCTCAATAAAGGATCTTTGTGTCTCATCTTGTTTTTATTTTAATGCAGACTTCCATTGATGCCCAGGATTTCCACTTAAAACATTCGTATAAGATGTTTAAATCGAAATTTATTTCTCGACTCCCAATATACAAATGGCAATTGAAAGATTTGCACTTGACTAAAAAGAGAAAAAAAAATCTCTGCTCATGCCTACCATATTTGGCCTACCCGCACAAGCCAAATAGTATTTTTTGGAAGGTAGGGAGATGTTGTTTATTACGGCATTAGTAGTCATTAACCCTTTATCTACCGAATTATGAATCAACAAATTGTTCAATCTCAATAATTATCTTCCATGATGTCTGAAAGTATATTAGACAATTTATATTATAATAATATGAAATTTAGATAAGGTTTTTCATTAAAGTGATTTAATAATGCGGTAGTAATAGCTCTTTTTGTGAAATATTTACAAGAATAATTAGATTAATTAACAGAAAATGCTGTTAAGGAAATATCACAATTCTTTATCGGAACAATGTAAATAAATGTATTGTGATCCTATCATTAAATAGAAAGGTTTTTATAGTTGCAAAATTTTCATATAACAATTTTTAAAAAGAGAAGATCTACTCTTATGTAAAAGGTTGAGAAAAATATCACTTTATAAAATATTTAGCTTTCACTGTTTTACTGTGCTTTCTAAATTTGATGCAGAAAAGTATTTTGTATAAAAACAAAACCTTATTATTATTAGACATATTACAGAAATTTTATATACAGTTTTCTCTGATGGTACTTAAAAGTACCGTCAGTAGATAAAGGGTTAACCGTCAAATACTGCATTACGGGTTGTGATTGCTGATAATTGGCGAAAATTACTGCCCTTATTGCAAAAAGTTCCGGAAATTAGTGTATCTGGTTAAAAACCGTAGAGATTACTGAGAATCCTTAACAGTCGACATATCCCTGCATTAGCGCTGGAAAACCTTAAAATTGTTTGCCATCACAATATTCGAAAGGTAAATCTTCGATTTATTTAATAACTAGCTAACACGCCTGGCGTTGCCCGGACCCGTGAAAATAACCTTAAATAAACTTCAAATGTGTATGTTTTTATATTTTTACCCCGATTTTATGTGAATTTATATTTTTAAATGAAAAATTCGCGAAAAATATTTATATTTAGTGGTAAAAGCGCTCGTAAGAAGACATTTTCTTATTTTTTCACGTAGTCGTTTTATAGTTTAAAAAAAAATGTTCTTGTTCTCCGAACTCTGATATTTTTACAGGTTATAACTATAAAGGTTTTGCAGACCGTGTAAAAGTTTCGTGAAAAAATGATATTTAGTTATAAAAAATATTTTTCTTTTAAAAAAAAACTTTTTCTCCTTAACATAAAAAAAAAAAAACTTATCGTCCGAACTGTCTGAAATTTTAATCGGTTGTAAATATAACACTATCCAAGTACTCTTTACAATTTCGTGAAAAAATATGCATATTTAGTATTGAAAACATGAGCTGAAGGCGCGTCGAAACAGCCTGTGTTTTCATCTAGTGAGCCGAGATGCTCTAAAAATATTCTATCGAAATACCGACGATTAGTTACTTTTAGCGTAGAAAAAAATAGTCTTCTGGAGGCGCGAAGTGACGTACAGTCGCGAATTTTTTCAAAAGTTGAAATTCTTATTTTTCAAAACAGATTGCACAGTCGAAGAGAAGGTCGTTTCAGCTTTAAATAGGTATTTTTGTGAATCCGTAACTCTGAAATCGAGCCCTAAGGGAGCGTCGCCGTAAGGGAGAAAAAAAGCAATCGCGATAACCAACCTTTAAAAAAAAAAAAAAAAAAAAAAAAAAAAAAAAATCAGTGTTAACAACAATATTTTTTCGAATTGATTGCGGCGTTTAAGATGTAAAAGTATGAAATTTAAAAATGTCTTCCTTTTTTCCGTATCTCGAGCGGTTCCTCCGTCGGGCGTTAAGACGCACGACCAAAAAAAAAAAAAAAAAAAAAAAAAAGCAGCATTTGGTTCTTTCTTTGTATGCGCCCTGGCAAGCATGGACTGAGCATGCGCGGGCGTGCTTGCCGATTTTCAAAAAAAAGAATGGTTTTTGAGGAATTTTTAATTAATATCTCAGCCAATTTTCAGAAAATTAAAAAATCTTAGCAGCAGGACCTGCCTAGAACTATCCTCATACAGATTTTTAAATGTCTACGTACGGTAGATTTTCCTAACTATTGCCGACGCACATACAGACGGAGCGAAACTTTTTTTTTTATAAATGTAGACAAAGTTTGTGCCATTAAATAAGATCTTGTTCTGTGTAAAAATAGTCGTATCTTGGTGGCCAGCGGTTGTGCACCCCTACCTTGCATTAAAACATCTTCCACCAAATCATACTTATACAAAGGATAGTTATTTATTCTTACCAGCAGCCACTGGAGCAAGATTTTGGTTTATCTTTTAGCCAAGGTCAATTTACAAGGCGCCTACATGTAAAATAAACACAGGAAACTAATGTTATGTTTTAAAATAACATTGATGATATTGTTGCTTCTATGTTAAGTAAAGTTAGATCATAAACAAGATTTTGTAGCAATTCGGTGAATCTTAATTGGAATAAGGATACTCCATTTGCAAAATATATTGTCTTTAAGGAGTGGAGAATTTGGGACCGTATCTGGATAATGATCAAGGATCCTTTCTCAGCAAAAAATTTGGGAACCCTTCCCAATAGCTAATTAAGCAGTTTTCTGAGAATAGATGTTGACTTTTTCTATTTTTGAGATTAAAAACAATGAAAAATTTTGCTACTATGGGCAACTGAATTGCTTAATTAGCATTGATGTCAATGCTTGATGTAGCTTCCCTACTTTGGGTTTGAGAGTAGACTTTTACAATTCACTTGAGAAACAAATATTTTTTTAAGAATATAATGACCAGTTAGTGACATAGTATAAGACAGGAGTCAGAGCTTGTTAAAAATTGTTAGAGGAAAGGTGTGCGATGGATTTCAGGGAGCCTAAAATGTTAAGACTGATAAAGAAGTGCAAAGCTAACAGAGAGAGGTAAGTGCAAAATTTATATTGCCCAATACATTTAACAAAAAACTCTGCAATAAAAATTTTAAAATATTCACCTTTTTTTTTTTTTCCTTTCTATAAAATGGATATTTAGGATCGTTTGAAAAGCATACAACTGAGCATATGAGAAACTTAAATTATTTATATTTATAGGCGTTTATTTTCTGTATACTAAATATTACTTGAAACTTTATTGGAGCTTTTCTCATAGCTATTTTTTTTAGTAAATTAGCGTGCAGCATTTGCTTTTACAAATTCTATATGCGAAAATTTCGGGCAATCTTTACCTAATTAACTAAAGAATCATGTGGCGATTTTATTAGATACATTCTCTTCTTAATTTTATCAATCTTAATGTTTATTGTCCGAAATCTGTTCTTTCATTAAATAACGCATAACTATTTAAAATTTGATGGATTTAAAAATAAAAAAAAAACCTTAAAATGTTTTTATTAATACTGTGTTTAAAATAAAACAGGTTTTTTTTCAGTCAAAACTGTCATTGTTATATACCACAAACCTATTATACTTCATCACCCCCCCCCCCCCCCCTCAACCCTTAAAAAAAAAAAGTAACCGCAAGATTTACGTTTAACAACAGTATCTAAAAATATTCCTTATTTTTTAATTTATTTTATATTCTAGAAAATTATTTTCAAAAATACTTATTTTTTTATGCCCTATTTTTGCAAATGATAAGGCATTCTATGGTGAAAATGTTGAGACAGAAATGTCGTCATTTGATTATATTTGCGGAATAATATGCCCTAATGACGTGTCTTACAATATGAGCCAATTTTCTGTTTTTATTGTTCTTACGTATTTTGCGTATTTTGAATTGAAGTTTATTTTAGAACTTAAACAGAAATGTAACCAGGTTAATATTAGTCCTATTCTTAATCTAATTTGGTGGATTATTAAATTACAAAAGGTTTGTTATATATAATACATGTATTTGTTGATGTACTGAAAATGTTGCCCATTTAGTGTGTAAATTACTTAAGCTTCTTTGTTCTTTAAAGCGTATTCCTTGTATTTTAGCATAATATTTTCAACCATTAAAATCTATTTTGAAATATTACTATAATGTTTATTTAACATGGGATTTCTTAAAAAAAAATCTGTTCAAAACCTCCTTACTTTTATTTTAACAAGTTGACATCTGTGCATAAAGTTATTTTTCTCTTCTGACGCATTTTATATTTGAATCTCTCAAATTTTAACATTCACGTTATTTCCTATCTTTTGAGGAACAACACAGAAATTCAAACTCTCAACTTTGACTTGTGTGTGAAACATTTTTCATCCGTAGGTCTACATAGCACTTGTATATATTCTTATTCAAAGTATACGAAATCAAAAAGGCTTTTCACCTTTTTTAGGTGTGTTTATAATTATATAAATACGTTGCACCTATAGTCGTCGTCAGGTCTGTCCGTCTGTCCACAAATAACAGTTCAAAAGCTACCCAACCGAAAGGTTTGAAATTTAATATATATAATTGTTTCAGAATTTTAGCGAGTCATTTCAAATTTTATGAAAATCAAATCAAAACTTAAAAAAATAATAAGTTTTCTTCATTCTATTAAATCCTATCATGCGTAAATACTTCAATTATATCCCATAATATGTAATGATTCTAGGTTGCCATGGTGATTCCGTCATATTTAATATGGAGTCATATTGTTTCCGTATCACTGAATTTAAAAACCGAATTTGTATACTAAAATTATTTAATTATAGCAATCATAATCTACAGACAGTTTTTTGGATAGATGTTTCCTGAGTAATTTGCAAAAAGAGTTTAAATATGGATTTCAAGTTCTGAAATTTTCAAAGCTAGGCTTAAGCTTACCATTGGAATTTTCAGTAAATGTCAACAAAGATAAAGTATTGCCAACTTAAAATGCACTTATTTTATTACGGAAATTAATCCTATCCTTATAACAGACGATATAATTCATTTCACTGAGATAATAACGTTTTTTTTTACATTGTATTGTATAGATATTTGCGCAAAGTATAATTTTAATGTAACAGAATTGTAATTAATTGTTTGAAACTTAATATCATAAAATAAAATTAATATATATAACATGATTATCTGCATATAAAATACATTTTGTATTCATGCATTTTTGCTTAAGAGTGCAACAGCTATTGCACCAAGATCTGAATATTTACAAAACTAGTTATAGTACGAACGTTTGACGTACAATTCTCAACTTGTTTAAATAAACGATTATTGTTTTACTAAAACATGCCATCAAATTTTGTGTTAGAATGCGTTTTTTGGGAGATAACAAAAATGTCATTATGTAGCAATCTGCTACAGTCACAGATGTATGACATCACCATGGCAACCTAGAATCATTATCTATCATGGCATATAATTGAATTAATTACGTATGATAGAATTTAATAGAATGAAGAAAACTTTTATTATTTTTAGGTAAATATAAAAGTCTATACCTGTAAGTTTTATAGGTAAATATAAAACTTTCGTTTCTTCTTTGGAAAATTAATAAAAATAACTGAAATATTTACGCATTGAGGAAGAAAAATAAGTGTGTAAATATGTCAAAGATTCGTTTTTTGAAGTGAACAATAAAAATCTAAACACTCGTTCCATGATAAGATTTTTCCAGCAATCGTATTTCTCAAACTATTCTGCAACAAAAGTGAAAACTTGCGATTAAACATTCACATATATAAAGTAACAAAAGAAAAAAAAAACTGTAATTTCCCAGGGATTAAGGTGTTAAGATTCGCAGAAAGAAATAAAATGTTTTTATTCAGGTATTACAGAATAAAGAGAATGAGCTGTTAACACTCCCAGTATTCACACTTTCTAACCTCTGGGAATAAAACCTTGACATATCTTTTTAAGGAGGTATCTGTATGCAAATGTAGGTACTTACGGAATTTTTAAATGAGTGAATTAATGAACTAATTCTAATTTGTGCAGTAAACTTGAAAAATTGGGTAGATATAAAAAATGATTAAATAATCATTCCAATAAAGAAAAGTTTATATGCATTTGTTAAAATATAAATAAATAAAAAGGTGTTATTGTAATATATTTTTTCAAGTCATGAAGCGTTTTTTCATATAATTTCTTATCTAGTTTAAGTTATTGCACGCTTATTTGAATCTTTTTGATGATTTTTTTTTTTTTTTTTTTTTATGAAGAACGGATGAAAGTGTAAATAAGATGAAAATAATTTATATCTTTTCAACTATCTTTTATATGTTTTCATCGCAATTTCATATCTAAATGTAGCCGTAAACACAAATAAAGCGAGATATTGTTTTCGTAATATTATTAGAATTTTGAATCTTATATATATTTTAATTATTTTTCCTCTGATATACAGAATAATAAATAATATAGAAATATAACTTCCAGACATCCTTTAAATTAAATTTGAATCAATGTAACATGTTGGAAAAAAAATTTTAATTACTTCGCAATCACTTTGAAATTAACGTGTTGCAATTTCAAAATAGCCTTAAAATACGCTTGAATGAGGCTTACCCATTTGCATCTGGAGCGGGCATTTCAAGGATTTCTTTTTTTATTCTGAAATTCCGAATTCATACCAGAAATTCTGAATAGTAATTCATACTTTATTTAATGACAGACGTTTCTTCATTACATAAAGTAAAAAAATCCTTTTTTTGGAATTTCCGGTATCGATTCGTAATTTCTGAATAAAAAAGAAGTTCCTGAAATGAACTAATGGTGCAAATAGGTTAAGAATACATTCTGTCAAACTTGGTTATAACAAGTACAAAGGGGTCTCAATGTTTGCTCATTATAACGGAATGCTCATAATAACAAAGTTTACGTTCATGTGTTTTTAGTACATGTTAATCTTGTAAAAACTGGTGCATAAATCATTCTTACAGTGACAATTTTACGTTAAATCAGCAATGTGAAATTAAATTTCAAACATGTAACCTAACATTTGCTTTTTCATATATTTAAAATTTGGAATTTATAAATGCCAAAAAAGGCTAGAAATGTTATTTGAAGGAATTGCACTCAACTTTTTTTTTCATTAGCTTAAGATCTTTTAAGCGAAGCTATTTTAGTTTAAAGTTTTATTTTAATTTTACTTTAAAGCTTATATCGTCTTAAGTTCAGTTAACTAAAAAATATATATATATACTATATGTTTATTTTATCATAAAAATGCTGCATAATTAATTAAAAGTAAATAGCTGCAGAAAAGATAATCGTTTGGAGTTGTACGTTCTCCATTTCTGTTGAAATTGAGAAAAACACATGACACGCGTTACTTATACGGAAATATAGGGAGAGGATTGGGGGAGGGGGGGGGGGAGTTAAATTTCAAGATTTTGCTCTTTATACCCGAATTTCTTTCGTCAAAATTTACTTTTTAAGAATGTATATTAGACCAAAAATTTTCTCTTGCTTGTTAAAAGCGGATTCTCATTATAATCGTTCTCTCTATAAATTAGTTTGAATGTACATACCAAAATAAATAATATATATATATGAGCTCTTGGATATTTTTTCTTTAACTTTCTGTAACAAGATTCCTTTCGTCTCCCCCCCACCCCACCCCCCGTCCCATTTCATGTAGATTCTATTAATTTAAATCCAATAAATTTTTCAGAAACTCTAAGGAAGTCGTAATGAAGAAATGCTTCGTAGTAGAGCTTAGAGCATTTAAAAAAGTAACTGTAATGCTTAATATTATAACTAAAAGCATTGCAAACTTAATTGAAAAAGAGGGAGAGAAAATATCTTAATTAAGTTTTTGCATACAGTGAGTTGTTCATGTCTTTTAAGACACTGGGACTTGAGAAACTCAAGATGACAACGATCAAAGCAATCTTATGACGTAAAACGTATAAAGTTACAATACTTTTTTAGACTTCATCAACATAAGTCTTTTGTGTGGTGAAAATTAGACAGATTCTGACAATGACAGTTTGTCTTTTAAAACCTGTCTGACATGTGCTTCGGTGTCTAACTCCATCAAAAAAAGAAAGGCACTTAAGCTTCTACATCCAGAAATGTTTTTCAGATAAAGGAATTTTTCTATGCATCTGCAAATTTCAATTTATCTAAAAGAAATATGTGTATGCATTATTGATATTTTACTGCCATCCTGGATGTCTCTTTTATTTTCCTTTCTGCTTCAACCGTCTTCGTATATGAAAAATGTGGACTGCATAAGCAAATTATGTTTAAATAAAAATTGCTTAAACGTGGCATTTCTGGATAACATGCTGTAGAGGTTGCTGAATGCTGATATTTATTTCGGCTGTTTGGCGCGTTTCCATTATGTTTATTAATTGAAATAAATCATTACATTGGAGTTGGAACATATTCTCATTGCTTGTCTTTATTAAATTACATAATCTGTGACCATCCAAATATTTTATGTGTGAAAATTCTGCAATGCTTATTAGTTTTTCATTCATAATGTTATAATTTTAAATTTGTTGTGTAGTTAAGTCGTATTTTCAGTGGTAGATGTTTTTGTAAGTACATAATGACCGATAACATTTAATCTTCTAACAGTGAATTTGAAATAATTCGTTACGTAGTTTCGTTTAAAAATAATGTAAATTTGGCAATTCTTAAGGGCATGTCTTGCATTTGCTCGTATCTAACTTTATAGAGGACTGCGTGGGCCACGAAGTAGTAACCTGTGATACAGGCTTGATGTAATTTAAGAATCATTACAACACAGTTCGTTAATATATATATATATGCATGATACGTTTGCCGGAATTAAGGGTTTCTTTTCTTTTTTAATTTGTTACTGTAGTTTAAATATTGTAGTTAGCGAAATTACGATTTGTATTACAAATTACTATTTACATTCTTTCTATATTGGGATAGTGGGGTTCTTTTTTATATGTAACTGTCTGAATTACAATATTTTTATATAATTTGTGAAATGAGGGTTCCATTTGTAACGGAGTTTAATTCAGAGTCTTTCATTTCTGCTTTTTGTTACCCTCTTTTCTCAGCTATGTTTCAATTTAAATACACTGAAATTTTCTAAGACTGAATCGCAAGATACCACAATTTTTTTTTTTTTCATTTTAGACATGTTTTTGTCTTAGCAGGTTAACAGAAACATACACAAATGGGGGAATACAAATCATAAATTCAAATATGAACACATACCTGTTTTGAATAATATGTAGAGAAATGGAAGAAATATTAAAATAAAGAAAAGATAGATGAAAAGGGAAGATATTGAATTATTGAAATATTTGTGGAGATGTAGCAGAATATTCAGGCCCAGATTACCATAGATTCCACAAAAATGTTCGATTTCATTCTTGTACAAGCTATATAAAAAGCAAAATAATACAAGATTTGGGCAATCGCATATTAATAGACTTAGAAAATGAATGAAACAAGAGATGGAAAGATTGAAGTGAGGAAACATTTCCTCATAAATATCCCAGAAAGAAATGGATGATTTGACAAATCTGCACATGTTGCCAAAAATATTTACAAATTAAGTAGATGTATTGAATGAGAAATGAACGCCTACAATATTCAAACTAAGTCGTCAGAGAAGTTTTAAATATCGTGATAAAACTAAAATAAATGAACAGTGCTAATTACATTACAATAGGAAAAATCAGAATTATTAATAACAGGTAGAAAAACTTACAATTTAAATTATGTACCTAAATTAAATTAATAAGAAAATTAATGTATATAATGAATGAAGAGATAAGAGGTAGGAGAATACAACGGATGATTAATAAAATTATGTACACAATATAATAAATGAAAATTAATGAATTAATTCTGTGAATATACAGAATATTCTATATAAAAATAATAATTTAAAGGGGGTGAAAGACACAATTAAGCAAGACAACTATAGTTTATATTAAAGTAAGATGAATGATGAAGTGATTTATATATGACATTGTCTCGCACCCAAATCAAAGAAGTTAATTAAATATTAATAAATTAAAACTATATGAAACCGTTTCTGTTAAATAGAAAGGAGGTGTGCTGAATCAACTAAAGAATAACAAGAAATGAATGTATGCATTATGAATCAATAACCCCCCTCTCGTTTTTGGTAAATAATAAATTAACCATTGCACATTAATTATCCATACAAACTGCCCCCCTCCATACTCCTAACATCTACCCTCCCTGCCGTCCTAATGCATTTTATTTTATTTTTTCATTTTATAATTTTTTGTAATATAAAATCCGGCAATGAGTTAATTAGTTAGTTTTGTCCAAACAACACTTCCCTTATTAATACTCTAACATTACCCCCCCCCTTCCCCCTAACCGTCCTGTTGATTAGATCATGGACAAACTATAATATATAAGAGAATATATGATTTTTTGAAAATCATGTTGTATTCCATCAAGAATTAGTTGCTTAATAATTTTATTAATAAGATGAGAAGAACATAGTCATTATACTCTAAACATATGATTAAGAAGTATATTACGGTAAACTTAAATATGAAGACATGACTTAAAATGAGTAAAAGTATTAACTTTTAATTTAGAATCTTTACGTTTGTCATAAATGTCTGTAATAGTTTTGTAATCGTGCAGTATAAGTTTTAGGTATGAAAAGTGAATAGTATTATTAGATAATGTTTTCCGTTAATTCTAAATTAGTAGGTTAATTTACTGGAAATTGAGAAATATACATATTCAAACCAGTTCTTTTCCTCTGTGTATATAAACAATAAAGTTTTAAACATAGAAATGCAACTTTTGATTTAATCATTCTTTTTTTCTTTTTAGGTAAGTGGATTAATTCATAGTAATATTCTTCAATAACTACTGTATGGTAAGTCATAATTTTTTTTATGTATGAAAATGCAGTTATGATGATGTGAGTTACTGTTTTGTTACAACATTTTTGTATCATCGACACCTCTTAGATTTTAAGAGTTATGCGACTCACCACATTTTTTAAAGCTTGAAATTATCGGAACGTGTGTTTTGTGTTTATTACAGAAGAAATATTATACAAGTAAAAAAATGGTTAATTCATAAAATCATGTATTCACCTAGTAAAAGTTACGTAAAAGTTATTAATTCCTAAGTTAATATTAGAGTCCGTGGTGTTTTCCACCAAATACTTTATTCTGGTTAACAAAGAAATTCTTTTTGTTTTGCAGAAGCAGATTCTCATGAATTTTTGCATGTAGTTTTGTTCATTTTTGAATATAGCGACTGAATTACACTGAATGTACTGTTCTAGAAGCGATATGCCTAGAAAGAAAATAAAATTTCAAAATAAAATATAATAGATTAAAAAAATATGAAGAGCATGCATAAAAAAAAAAAAACTCGTTTTTTTATTATTTAGATATATAGATATAATACTAAAATCTGGACAACTGGAAAAACTTATAAAAAAACACATCATTCTGTTTTTTAAATTCTGTGCACATATAAAATACAGCTGGTCCCTCTATCTCTTTGTATGTGAAAGTGAATGTGTGTTTGTGTGAGATAGATGAAGGAAAAGGAAATTTTACCGTGAGTAATAATAATTTTAAAAAAAAGTTTAATATTTCATGCCATTGGTGGCAACACACTTAGAGCCCTCCATGACGCATTTGCGGGTCTTGGTTGCAAGTCTTTATCATATACCAGTTGAGAAACAGCGATTAATCATATTAGGAAGTATTTCACGATAGGATTTTTTCAAATCAATAAAGTAACTGATAAATTAATTTTATCTGCAGATAAAATCTCAAATAATCAGTATAGCTCATTATAATTTTCATTATTTTTTAAGTATGTTATCTTTTATTTGACAATTATCGAACTTTATCATATTTTCAGGTCATCTGGTGAATTAAAAAAAATATTTTTGTAACATTCAAATTATAACAATCTCTAAATATCTCTGTCCACCTGCTTGTCTAGTGGTTAGGGCGCTTGCTACTGGACAAGAGATGCTAGAAACGAATGCCAACTAAGACATGAATGATTGTAGTGGTAGTGGGTTAGATTCTAATTTAAACAGAAGCCCTGGTCTGTTTAGCGCTCGTGTGTCGTGTAAAAAAGATGACATTTCCGCCCGTAATTAATTAAACAACCAAACAAACAAATATCTCTCTTTCGAGGAAAATATTACGATAATTTGATTTTTATAATTATTTGATTTTTTTTTTTTTTTTTTTTTTTTTTTTTTTTTGGTGTGTGTGTGTGTGTAGTTGTAGCAAGTTTCATGACTTAAAAAACAATTTTTTTTTTCTTTTGATGTTTTAGAAAATGAGTGTTCAAAACTAAAATTTAAAAATAATGCTTCATTAAAACTGTCAAAAATGTACAAAATGAAGTATAATTTATCATCAAATTCGAAAATAATGCAACATACTTTAAGATTTAAGAAATGAGGGGGTCGGGGCAAGAAAGTGCCAAGCCACATTTTTGGTGAAATAAATCTAACACTGTGATCTGTTGCTTAATATCGTAAATTATGATATCCAACATATAATTTGTTTCTAATGTCACTTGGTGGCAGCATATGTGACAGGTTTCGTTTTTGCCCCAGATGTTTATTTCCCCAATGAAGATTTACAAAAAACGTAATAGTAATATCATTAAAGTAATTCCATATTGTTACTCAGAATATCTCAAATGTTACTAAGTCATTAGCGAAAAAACTTTAGGTTATATATCTTGATTTGAATATTTTATCAAATGTTCAAATTGAAATATCTCAGAAGTTCAAAAATGTGACTTTGTACTCTCTTGCCCCGACCCCCTCAAATATATTTTATTAGGATTTCGATTCACCTTCCTGTTTTAACCATAATTTTGCTCATTTTCTTCTCTTTATTTATGTTTATTAATTATTATTAATTATTTATTATAAACTAACGTATTAAAGGATTATTTTTGATAACCCATCTAACATAAACATATTGTATAATTGATTTGGAATTATTATTAAAAAAAAAATTAGTGGGAGAAAAAAAGGCATTCGCAGTATTATAAATGAGGGATTTCTAACCAACCTATTAAAATACGATTTTTTAGGTTAAGTAGTTATCTTTTATTTAAATATATATATTTTGAAATAATCGAAAATTTAACCCTTTATGCCCCAAATTATAAATTAATGAAAAATTCAAATTCCAAAGCATGTTTTTAAATACGTTAGAAGATTTGTGGGATCATTATATAAATTTTAGAAATATTTCATCTATTAAAATTAATAATCTAAATTGATCTTATAGAGATTTTTTATGGAATATTTACAACTTTACTCAAATAACTTCTTTAAAATATTCTTTTTAATATTTTATAGAATTAGAAAATGTACAAACATATTGGCCTTACAATATACATACAGAAAATCTTCAGAACTGAAACATTTCATCCCATGTCTGTCAACATTAAGAAATCTGAACAGTTATAATTGAAAAAAGAAATTATCAATTTAAAATAGTTTTGCTTTGTACAACAAATAATGTCTTTGGAACATGATGAAGTAAAGTATCTATAATTCGTCCTTAATATTGTATCACCGCCAGTCGATCGATGTGTTAAACGAATTTATGACAAATTTTTTAATGTTACTTTAAAGTACCAGCTGGACACAAAACGTTAAAGTAATAGTAAAATCAATGACAAATTTGATCCTACTAAATAAATAATTCTCAAATTGAATCCTTCGCCAATTATTCTTACAACAGCTTGGACACTAATGCGAAGATATCTACTACTATTCTGAAGTTCGTCAGTTGTCTTGCTCGGTGGTTGCGGGAATGCTCGTTGCCTTGAAGTTCATTTCTAAAGCGGTTCATTTCTTTACTTTATATAAAAGTGAACGATACCGAAAGACATAGGGAATTTGAACCACTAACCATAACTTGCACAACTCACGAACTACAGTTTAAACGATTAACATGTTGAGATTTCACATAGTTAATAAATTTCATGTCTTTAAATGTCCTCCCGCTGGATAACTTATATAGATTGGGATTTGGTATATACATCTGAAAATGATGAGAGTTTAAGTGAGTCTAATGAATCTTTTTCGAGCGACTTTTTGCCTAATCACTTATGAATCATTCGAATATTGTGTTCCGGTATTTGTAAACATACGTTCTGGAATTTGTGAAACTATTTCATTTCGGAAGTGACCACAAGTTCCGGTCTGTACAAGGTTATCAAATTGAAAAGTAATTTATTGATGCAATTATGAATCATGTTAAACGTTCAAAATGTTGTTAATTTCCTTTTTGAAAATAACTAAAATGAACCATCCCATCATACCTTACTATCATTATCCTCGGACTTTTATTCCAGGGGTGAGGCGTAAAGAAACTGCCGTAATTTACAGAAACTGTGAATATACATTTAGAAAGATCGTATTTCTGATGGGAACTAAACAAAAAACATAACGTGTGACGAATTGAAATGAATAATATATATTTTTTAACAAGTCATCTTCATTTGAGATATGCGTTCTTTTCTATATAACCCTTTCGGGTCCGAATTTATTTTAATTCTGGGGAAAAATTACTTTCAAATTAAAAATATTAAAATTGGCTATGCAAATGGCAAAAAATTAAGCGTTTACAGAAATTTAAATTAATTTTAATCGTTAACTAAAATCTTACGAATATCATTTTTTCAGTACTATTAAAATAATAGGTTATGTAAGAATTTTTGAAGACTTTTGGGAAATTTCCTATTACAAGAAGATTAAATATACATGGACTTTCCGGTATTTTTTTTTTTATCCTAATTATTGGTTCGAACAAATGACACCTTTTTAAATTAAATCAATTAAACACACGTTTGAAATAATTCTCAGCAACGGACAAAGCTATTTTTTATTACTAAATGGTGAAACATAAATGATAATAGTAAATACAATTACATGAACTATGATTACTATACATACAAATTGTAAAAACAAAATAATAGTAAACAAAGATATGTTATTAGGACGCCATAACCGAGAAGGTTAAGGATCTTATGTCTAACATTTTATTTTCTGTCCTTGTGTTTCCTGTTTATGCTTTTATACCCTTAAGTATGTCTTGGTCTATCTAAAGTTATGAAATAAATACTGCACAATGCAATTGTAACTGAAACTTGGTGTTTCTCTAACGAAACTTTTGTGAAAAATAGGAGAAAGAAAAAACATCTAATTTTCCCATGTCTTTCCCCTGTAAAATGGTCTTGTACTTGTACAGGAGTTGGGTGAGTCGTGATCGTAAGCTCTTAAAAATTAAAAGAAGACACAGGAGAGACATCTTGCAGAAAGAGTCGAAAATTAAATATATCCAAGGGTTCTTTAATCCAGGTTCAGATAAAGCACAGGTACATAGTCGAATAGGTACAGCTGCCGAAGGCAATGGTACCCGGGACTCCAAACGTACACTTAATACAACTTTTACATGTTGTTATCAGTCACATGGTTCGAGAGAGAATGGTGATTAATTAGAACAATTTCTTCGGTGGATACCGAGCAGTGATGACAGAGTTACAGAAAGCCAAGTAGCCAGATTAACGTACATTTGGCGAGAGGAATGTGATAGAAACGCAGGTGTTATTTTCCGTTAAATGTTAAGTCAATGGGAGATTGATGACGAACAAATATGAATTTTTAGATGCCAACAGTGAGGAATGAATATAGTAGCCTCGCAAACCACAAGAGTCTGATTCACATAGGGTTGTATTAAGGAGTGTTACTAAAAATTAAAAATAGAAATGTTCGTTACAATGATAATACAATTTCGGAAGATAGAGGAACAAAAATGTAAAAAGAGAAAGGGTAGCAGAGGGCATCTGGTAAATTTGACTGAGCGTGGGATAGAGATAAATCCACAGTTGCTAGGCGAACAAAATAATTTCTTTTCTTCTTTTTTTTTTATAAGAGAACGCAAAGCGAAATAATTACAAATGAATTGAAAAGGATTTATAATAAAAGTGGAAAAAAAGGCTGGGACTATATACACATTTACAGTGTAGAAAAATAAAATATATTTAGGATGGTAATTTTGAAAAAAGGTATTTTAGGTGGGGGGGGGGGGGCTAAGGTGTAAATTAATTAGAAGTGGAATATGTGAAGATAATTCCTCTTCACAGTACTGTTAAAAGCTCTAGATTCCATTTCCTAAGTATTTCACTATGACGAGTATATAGAATGCTTGAAAATGTCCAGAATATTACAGAAAATTTTTCCAACGCTTTTTGGTTTATTTCTACTCTTCCGGAAAAAAAATTTAAAAAGGAAGAAAGCGAAAATTTAGATCATTGATGAGGAGGATTTCATTCGTTGTTTTTTAAAGGAACTGAATTCTGATACTTTCTTTTAAATTTTACCGCTTTGCTGACCCAAATTCTTTCAGACGAAGCAATAAATAATAATAGTAATTACATGACTAGAAGATGAAAAATTTTGACCTCCCAAATTCATTAAATATAACAGGTTGAAAAGATTTTCCATAGAAGTAAATTTACGAAGTTTCAGTTACTCCAGATACACTTAAGGAAACTGGATTCGAAAATAAAAGTTATTCTGTTTATCGGGCCCAGCAAAACATTCAATCACCTACTGCTTTCAACTTTGATCGTTCTTTATACAACACAAAATAACATATAATGTCCATCTGTGTAGGACCAAAGAAAGCTTCTATACATTTTGAATCAAAGAAAACTTTCAAACAAAGAAGAAGAAAGAATATAACGGCATTGCTAATTTTAAAGTTTGGATATCGCACTCTAACCCAAATTTGATATTCGGAAGCAAATTCTATTTTAGAATGCATGAAGCTTTTTTGTAAATTTAAAGTTTCGCGCGAGTATTTTAAATAAATTTTATAAAATATTTTTAAAATTAATTTGACATGCGTCCAAATTATGAAGTACATATACTTTTAGTAATCTTTTTAGTTTTTAAACATAAGGGAAAGTTTTAAAAGCGAAAATTAATTTTCGCTGCTAAAATCTTTTCAACCTGTTACATTTAATGGATTTGGGAGGTCAAAATTTTTCATCTTCTAGTCATGTAATTACTATTATTTTTTATTGCTTCGTCTGAAAGAATTTGGGTCAGCCAAGCGGTAAAATTTAAAAGTAAGTATCAGAATACAGTTAGTTTAAAAAACAACGAATGAAAACCTCCTCATCAGTGCTCTAAAATTTCGCTTTCTTCCTTTTTAATTATTATTTTTTTAGGAACAGTAGAAATAAACAAAAAAGCGCTGGAAAATTTTTATGTAATATTCTGGACATTTTCAAGCATTCTATGTACTCGTCATGGTGAAATACTTAGGAAATGGAATCTAGAGCTTTTAACCGTGCAAGACCATTTTATAGGGGGAAGAGATGGGAAATTAGATGTTTTTTCTTCCTCCTATGTTTCAAAAAACGTCATTTTCTATTAATTTGCTCCTTTTGGGAATAAAATGTTTTGTTGAAGATTAAAATTAACAATAAAGAGATTTTTAATACTTTTATTCGAAGCCTGCCAATATGTCAGTATCTTCTAAGTGTCATAAATTTCGAGAAATGTTCAGTGATGTTTTAATATCTAAATTATTTTCTTATTTATAATATTCCGATGAAAACTTGATTAGAATAACAGCTATAGTCAACTGAATGTAACCACAAATTAGTTTTTTCTCCTAGAAAATGCGAGTCAATTCAATAAAAGTTTAGAAAATTTGAGAGGCAGTTACATAATATATCAAAGAAAAGACATATGAGAACTTTGTCTTTTTGAAAAATATCTAAAGATAGTTTGAGTTTTCTGCTATCACGATCATTACTTTTTCTTGTTTTCTTTCTCCGTTTCATGGAGAAAAAAATATATAGCTTGTGCTTATCATATGAAGAAAAGTATTCCTTAAAGCATTTGAAATTTTTCTAGCGTTTCAAACGCATGTGCAAATATTTGAAATTCATATTTTCAGACATTTCTTTTTTGCAAATAGCAAATGATTTTCTTACAAAAGGATTCTTTCTAGTTTGTAGTCTCAAGTTTTGAATTTTATGTAGTCAAAAGTTTTGACTTTTTTTTTTTTCTTTTAAACAGATTATGGATTATGTCAAATACTTGAGTCTATGACAATATTTTTAGTAAAATGCATACTTAAAGATTACTATACATTTTAAGCGTTTCTGATACATTCATAAAAAATTAAAAGGAAATTTTTTTCTAGCTTTTCGCAATAGTTTTCCCCGCTGGTGATATGACATTATTCTCTCACTATCTTGGCTTTTATCTCACAGGGAAAACTGTCACTTTTCTGCTCGCATTTGCTGTCTTTTAGCATATTAGTATTCAAAGACTGTCCGCTAATTCACGTTGTTACTCGTTTCCGCCGAATACCTTAAATTACGAAAAATATAAAAAAGAAAGCAGTCTTCCAGTCCTTTATGGAGAACAATCTACCAAGTGTATTTCGACACAATTTTGTGCTCTTTTCTTTTTTATTTTATTTTGCTTAGGCTCTTTTTCCTTTAAATCTGAAACACTTTAAGTGGATTCTTCCATCAAAGTACTTTGAAAAATCTAAGAAAATTGTTTCAAGTGCTTGGGTTGTTAGCTGGTCATAAGGGATGTGAAGGATAAGATGTCGTGTTACAGTCACAACGAAAGGTACCGAATAATGGTTGAGAAAAAGCATGAATTGCATATCAATGGAAAGGAATGTGTATTTCAACAAAGGACAAATCACTCAGGAGCATGTTATGAATGTTCAGTGAATCAATTTTTGAAATGGTAACTTGTTCATTTACCTTGTCACAATACGATTTTTTCGCATATTTATTACCCCCAATTACGGTGCTATACATACGGTGCCGTGATATAAATTTTTAATTTAATATTTTTTCATCTCTCCCTGTTTATAGCTATGCTTTTACAAGACCTTTCTTTTAAATTAAATACATCATTTTTATGTTTTCTCACAACTGTCGAAAGACATCCGAAATACATTTTTCACTTAAATGCGATCTGTGTCTTAATTTTCAGTCATTTCTCCAGAGTTCTTGTTTTATTCATCCTATTCTAAAAACTTGAGTTATTAACAAATTGCTGCTCTGTTATGTTGCTTTTCGTTTTTAAAAGTAAACAGAGTCTTGGTTTAATACATTTCTCTATCATACATTTTTATTGCTATTTCATAACTTTATTACAGAATAAATTGTCGTAGAATATAAAATTTACTGTTCTAACTTTCTCCAGTGCACTGTGCCCCAAATGACATAATTTTTTTTTTAGAAAGGTAACGTTAGATTCGTTTAAACTTAAAAATAAATAAATAAATAAAAGAAACGCCAGTTTTAGTTAGCAATATCATTTTTTTTCGAGGGAAGATGACAACTTTGTAAAAGGTATATTAGTGTCCGAAAATGTTTCCTTACTGTATATATGATCCGCTAGCAAAAATCGTAAGCCCAGTTATTTCTTTGGAAATATTTTGATGGTTCGTAGCATACCGTGTGAATTTTTGATTCAGTCCATCGGCAGACACCAGTCTTTCTAGGATTAGTGAGAAGGAAAAATTTGAATTTCTGTGAAAAAGTATATTATTCCACTCCCTGATCTACGTGCGAAAGTAAAACAAAAGGCACTTTTTTTTTTTCTTTCTCCCTCATGGGCGCGCGGTTTGTTCCAGTAAAACGATTAGTGGAAATAATCTGAATAAAAATGTGTATTAACTATACACCAGTCTCAAGCCATTTTTCACACACACACAAAAATCCAAAAGAATCTTCCGTTTTCTTTCTCTTAAGGGAACGATGGACTTTAAATATTAATTTTCATCTTATTTCAATAAGAAACTCTTCCAATAAATGTTTTGCGCTACAAATTCTATAGTTGTTTGAAAAAAATGTATATATATTCCTATGCAGAGAAAAAATTTAAAGCAATTAATTAGTTTTAAAATGTTTTTAAATGCTCCATGACTTTGTTTTTAAAGATTATTTTTCTTTTATTATTTAAAAAAACACTGCGTATTTTTTTAAAAAAATAATATGCACAATTAAAATAAACTGGTACGAAACGGAATTTTTGTTAAATTGCATGTTAATAGGCATTATTACTAATCTAAAACCTCAAAAACTAACATTCCAACACGCATGGATAGATTTGTTGTAGTATGTATCAGTATTATATCTTTGAGATATTAAAAATTTTGAACAAAAAATAAAACGCATGGATTATTTAAGATATATATAGATTTCTAAAAAAGTTGTTTTGAGAAAAATTTATTTGAAATACATTATATGTTGTTTTTATTACGTATCTTTAAAAAATATGAAAACACACTTTCTGCCAAGTATGTAGCAATAAATTGATATTTTTTAAATGTTAAGATAATTTTTAACTCAAAGCTTTTTGGTTGTTTTTTGCTCATTTAAAAGTCCACCATCCCTGATGTATAATTAATTTAAATTTATCTTTTGTTATTCTAAAAGAGACATTTTGAAATATTTTAAAAATTCTTTTTTGTATCCTCAGTGTAGCTGGGCCCGTTAATGAAAATAAGTGTAACATTTCAGGGTTTTTTGTGTAAAACTTTGTGTAACTAAATTTTTTCAAATGCATTTAATGCTCCCACCCTCCTTCCTTTGATATTTCGCATATTTTAGTCATTTGTCCAGCTTTTTTTTTCTTCCCGTTAGTAAGCATGTTTTTTTTTTTCCAAATACACGTGTAATAGGCGAGTCCTGTAATTATACATAATAATAATAGATGAATGGATAAGTTCAAACTTTTTCCTTTAAAGAAAGTTTTTTAATTTAAAATTTTTATTTTGTTTATAAATAAATAAAAGATTTTCGGTCAATGCTCTAAGAAATCTACGAAGCTAGTTTATTAAAAATACCTCTGAGAGCAAGGAGAAAGTATAAGTTATAAATGCAGTACGTTATGAATTAAGTTTTTTAAACAAGAGAAAACATTCCCTTACCCAGTTTCATCAATACCAGATAATGTACTGATAAATAAGCCTCATTTGATTTCGCAATGTTTTGTGGCCTTAAACACGACACCTCATTGCTGATGTGTCGTAACTCCCTCTTGCTATTGAATCTAATGATTAATTAATATTTGGTGCATTGCAAAATTTCTGCATGTTTACAGCAGAATATTTTATAATATCACGCTTATGCACTTTCCATTTCATCAAAATTTGAAATAACAGCTGCATCTGTTTCTGCGGACAGGCAATATCATAGCAATCACGCTTATTTAAATTCGTTCATTATTTAACAGTAGACTGAAAAAAAAACGAAGTTATAGTATTTCTGGGCTTTCTGATTTACACAGCTAGCACCAAAACCTGACCTGTGGGATGACAAATGTCCCGATATTTTAGAATGTGAGATTTTTTTTTCTTTTTGCGCGTATTATGCTATGCTATTAGTCTACTTTCATTTGCACCTACCTAATATAAAATATGATAGCAAAAAATAATAAATAAGTATGCAAATATAACGTTCTTGAAAAGTTAATAAGATCTCTAAATTTTAAGAAAAATAAAGTTTTGATTGTTAATAAGGTTTTAGTATTTTTTTTTCTCCTTGATTGTGTGATGACTGAGAGCACATTTTTTGGTAGTTAACAGAAAAAGATTTACTCACATTTGCTTATCATTTTTTTTAGAACTTAAAGGCTTTGTTTTAGTAGTTTTGAATTACTGTAAAACGATACGTTATATATTTTTGGAATTGTCCGAGTCTGCTTTATTCAAGTGTAAAATTGGAACTTTGAAAATTTGAAGCATTTGTCATCTGTGCGTTTAATGCTTTTAGGTTTTTCAGTTAGCTTGTCACGTGACTTGTGAAGATAATAAGAAAATTCCAACTCTATAATTAAAAATTCCAGAGTTTTTTTTTTCCTTTTATGCTATCCCCCCCCCCTTGCTTCTTTCTTCACATTGTTATCTCTATTTAGATATTCTTATACTCTCTTTAGACATTTTAGAAGGAAAAAGTTAAAATAAAAATGTGTAAAAATGTTAGATTTACTTATTTAACTTTCTATCGTAAGCAGAACACGAGGCAGGTGTATCATATATGACCTAACTCCGTTGGCAATGATTTCCTGCTAGAGGAGTTCCACTATTTCCTTTTAGCTCATGGTTTAACTGTAAGAAACAAGAGGTGACAGATAAAAGTTTTCTTGTAGTAAAACATTTGTAAAAATGAGAGGATCTGGAAGGAAATCACGTGTCTTAAATTACTTTTTTATAGAGGCAGCGCCCTTGCCCCTTCCTTAAAAATAACATTCCATAATAGACATATAACATGTCGCTAAAACTTGTATAGCTAAACTTTCCTAATCATTAGCAGTTTTTTTTTTTTTTTTTTTAAGCCAAAGAACATTTTGACCTAATACGTTCCATTTACAGTATTGTATATTGTCGGCAGTGATTCCTAATATGTAGAACCGTCATTCTTGGCACCCTAGCATTCATACTGAGTGAATGGGAAATATATCATCATAGTTTGTTCTCAACAGTTCCAACGAAATGTAAGACATCTAATTGTAAGAATATGCAGTCAATTTCTTAACTGTGAATTGCTAATATATTTGAACACAAACATAGCTGAATTTCATGTTATTTATAGTTAAGAGTTTAATAAGTCTTTGTTTTTTATTTAACAAAATATATCATTCAGTGAATGCGTATAGTGACAGTAAAATAACTGCTAAGAAAGCTTAAATATGGATTGATAATTCCTGTTATTTTGGAGCTCTTGTAATCTTTGAGATGAAAATACAAACCTATTTGAAAAATTCCTGAAATAACACATATAAATAATTACTTGATATGTATTAAGCCCAAATCTACCACTGGATTCCCAAAATTACAAGTGGCGAGGTTTATACAGGTGCTATTTCAGTAAGTCTAACCTTGATCCTTTAGATCCGGTCTGCTTAACTTTGAAGATAAACATACTATATCAATTAATCAACCAACCAGGCGTACATATATATGGCATGCTAGACATTTTTTTTTAAATCTTGCCCAAAAAAAGGTACTTACCTTGCCAATACCACTGCTTAAATCCTCATCTTTTATGTCTAAACAAAGGATGAAAAGAAAGTAAGACAACGCCAAAGTCCCTAAAATTTGAGTCTGGATCCTATACACAGTTTCTTAGAAGGTTCCGGCGGTGTTTGTAAAAGCGTGACGCTAAGCCAGAAAGCAAAGGAAAAAGGGAAAGCCGTGCGAAGCACCGTGACATCTTCAATATGATAGAGAAACCTTGTTCATGACAAGGTCACGAACCTCTGCCCGCTCACGAACAGGTAAAGAAGCTGGTTGATGTCGCGTGATGTCGGTCATTCTTACCCCGTATATCACAGGAAGTCATTTTAAAATAACATTTTATTACAATTTTTTCATAATTCGTTGCATACAATAGGATTTTTTAAAAAGAGTGTGTATTAACAAGACTGATATTTTAAGTAGTGTCCGACCGAACGTTCGGCTTAGTTTTCGGCTTGTTAAATGAGCTCTATAATGAGTTTCGACCAAGATTCGGTTTTGGTAAAAAAGATCCAAACTTTCGACATACACATAAACTGTAGTATATCGTCGTACAGACGTACCCACATAATACAGAATCCATTATTTCCTTTAGGGTTTCTGATTTGTGTTATCATCGTTCGATGATTCGTGCAGTTCTGGTGAGAATAAAGAACTTAGTAATATAATAACGGTTCACTCTTTGTGTAATAATAAAAGTTAACACTATATGTATGGATAAAATATAGTAAGAGAAACTGTGTTGTTGTTGGCCTCGCAAGCTGATGTTAAACCATTGACAAAAATTCTTTTTCAAATTTCCCGTTTGTATTGCATTTCAATATTTTTAAATGTTTTTTTTTCCTTTTGCATAGGATATCTGAGGTCTTCGTGGCAATTTTTTACTAAGGGCACTTTAAATTTTGTAACCGGTCTAAAAAAAATTGCTTAATAGTTTTATTACGGATTTTAATGAACTAATTATTACTATAAATTATGAAACATTTTGAAAGTAAGGGACTTTTATAATATTAATAATGTTTATCTGCCGTGAAAAAAAAAATCGGAAGGTTAGCAGCTATGGGTTTGGGATAGTGGTTGTGGTACAGTTCTCCTAAGATAACTTTGCTGATGAGGAATTTTAGATGAATTTAGATGAATGATTGCAAATTTAGATGAATTTATTCTTTCATTAAGATGACAAACACTACTAGGAACTTTTAATTAAATAATAAAATTCCTGAGCCATTTTCAACCTTAGCAATATTTTTAACCGGTAGAAGCTCGAAATTTCAAGGTTAGCGGCAAGTTTCATCGTGGGAAGATTTTATACTCTTGAAACTTTAGTGATACAGTTAAATGAGTTAATGATTGAACTGAAAGGGGCAAAAACAAGAAAAAACTAATATATGCAGGTTATCGTTATAGGCAAGAAGGTCATTGCTTATCCATAATACGTAGGGAAATATTAACAGTATTAGTAGATGAAGAGAGGTTAAATGTATTATAATAATCTTACTAACGAAAATATTTTAATATTTACCATACAGAACACTAAGTATTCAATAATATATATATGTATGAGTAAAAATACAATATAAGTAACAGGATTTGAAATGAGACCAACTTCTCTGTGTAAATAAATGCGTAGGAATCAACACAAGGGAATGTGTTTATTTTACTCTGTGAGGGTCAGTAACTTAAACAAGTCTTTGTAAAGATACATAAATTACAAAGTTGTTGCCAGTTCACATCTATCTTTCATATATAATGTTAAGATATATAATGTTAAGATATATATATATATATATATATATATATATATATATATATATATATATATATATATATATATATATATATATATATATATACATATATATTTATATATTTATTTATTTTGACTGAAGTAATAATTGTTGTAAATTTGTAATACTTGTATTTTTACCCCCAAAGAACGGATGCATTATTACTCTTTTAAAAAAGTATTTTTCAAATATTCTTCTAGAGATTAACTTAAAAGCTAAATGTTAAAATATTTTGTAATTCTGTGCAGTGAACATTTATCACTTTTACTAAATATTTTTACTTCTTAAATAACTATATATAATAAATGATAGCCTGCGATTATATGTTATAAAACATTTAAAAATGGTTAAATGATAGTATATATATTGTTTAATTTAATACAAACACGGGCATATACACACACATATGCATAAGTGTTTTTGTAGTCCGATATGTGTGTGGTTATTTAATTAATAGTAGTTTTGTATTTTATTTATACATTAGTAAGCCCATTTCATGTCATTCCATGGTAACTTACGTTACATTTAGAATAATTTTCTTTAGTAATTTTCATAATATAACACCAAAAAATGTTGAAAAAGTAATGTTGATATGAATTGTTAATTAAACCTATCCAAAGCGAAATTTAGATGAAAATTACCTACCTTTAGTGCTATTTTTTGAACACTGGCCTATATATTTATTATGGTAACTTACGTTCTTTTTGTCAGAAACGTAAGTTACCATAGTAAATATAATTTTTAGCATTCAAGAAATAGTACTAAATTTAAGTAATTTTTATCCAAATTAACTTTGTTAGGTTTAATTAACAAATCATATAAACATTACATTTTGAATATTTTTAGTGTTATATTACTAAAATTACTGAAGTCAATTACTCTAAATGTAACGTAAATTACCATGGAATGACCCTTATAATTTAATTATTGCTGAGTTTCCTTTTAGTTTTCCGTTGTTAAATTTAAACTTTTCAGAAATTATGTTAATGTATATTGATAGTTCTCTGTGTCACATTAAGATGACCCTCTTCTTTAAGTATACAGGACGTCTTGAAAGGTTGCATACAAACTTTTAAGGCCTACTTCACTCACACGAAAACAACCGCTCGCTCATGTTAATCCTATGGGAGAAAGTTTTAAAAATATCTCGATTCGATTGCATTTCAATATTTTTTAATGATTTTTTTTTCATAATGCATTGAATAGCTCAGGTCTGCCAATCTCTATTCTGGCCATTTTTTACTTTTTCGATTTTGGTTGCAGTTTTTTAAAAGAGGATACTTTGACTTTCAAAACCGGTTCCGAAAGTATCTAAATAATAATAATAAAAAAAAAAACTTGTAAACAAAATCGAAAAAGTTAAAAGCGGCCTGCCTAGAAATCGACCTCAGCTATCCAATGAGTTATTCTTTGTAATGAGACACTTAGTACTTATGACAAGTGGATTTCGACCATGGTTTCCTGTGCAAAAAATATTTGTTACAATGGGCTCTATTATCACTTGAATTTATGCACGACCTTTTAGGACCTCCTGTATATGGACCGAAAAATTTAAAAAATGGTTTAGAGTTAACTTTCTGATAACCCTTTCAGTACGTCGTATGTCGACTTTTGACATTTGTTTCGAACGGTCTTCGTATTTCACTGCGTGGGTGCGTCTCCGTGAGTTCAAAATACGAAAAATGTGTTTACTACACAGTATCGCTACAACTGTTATTGAACATTTTTGTTTTACTTCAAATCCTTTATGAAAGCGCTAAATACAGGGTAGCCATAGTTAAAGTACAGGTGTTTAGAGGTCGATTGTTAAATAATAAACTCGATTAAACGCAACAAAATTTTACTTAGTACTACTTAGGCCGTGGGGTATAATAAGAAAAAAGTATCGGATTTTTGCTACCAGGGGCAAACGGGGCATTTCAAACTGTGTTGTGATATAGAGATCCTACATTCTCCAATGCATGATCTCTAATTTGGGGTAGTAAAATAGGCATAGGAACTAAAAGATAATTGTTTCACGTGATTGACTTTTTATGCTCGAATTGCTGCTTTTTGTCCTGGTAACAGATATCAGAGTTATTTTTTTATTTGTTAAATATTACCCAATGGTAATTAATTACATGAAATTTTTTTGCGTTTGGTCCTGTGGGTTTCTTGCAATCGAGCTCTAAACACCCCTACTATATTTAAAGATCTTTATGGGAGAAGGTATTATCCCACATTTTTGTCAAAAATTGTTTTATTAAATGGACGAAGGTGAGGTGTTACGAGGTAATCGTATGGTAATGCTAAAACACTAAGATTCTAATAGTCTTGAATATATGATATATCAAAAATTATTTTTTAATATTTAATACTTTTATTTAATAATTTAAATGTTAAATTTTAATATTTTAAAATTAAATGCGAGCTTTTCTAAGAGTTTATTACCACCTGTTAACATTTGAAACATGTGCTACCACGAAGAAAATAAATCAATAAAAATTTACAACAGTTTTCACTTACAGCCTTTAATTCTCTCGAAGTTTAATTTTCGTTACATAACATCTTCTTCAGAGAGAGAGAGAGAGAGAGATTATTAACAATCTGTAACTATTATGAAAACCGCCACCCCCCTCCCCTTTTTTTAATTTGGTAATTACTGGGAGAAATATTTTTAACCCTTTTTTCTCAAATTTTACGGAACGGAACATTTCAAAGTTATCTCACACAAAGATGTTTGTGGAAGTTTTATTTACGCATTAAATCTCTCGAAGCTCAGTTAAGCAGAACGCTTTCCGAAATAACGCTGCACATCATGTGAAAGCGTGGGAAGGGGAAACATGTTTGGGAGACTAATCTATGCATTACTGTTGTCGATTTGAGAGAAAATTATTACAAGAAGCTTAGCTTTCCTCCTTCAAGGTTACCCCCTTATCTTCTTAGATGGACAGATATCATCTTTAATAACAGTATTGTAGTTAGGAATTCGTGCAGTTTTTTGAATTTGTGAGGGTGGATATTTCTTGGGTGCATTTGACAAAAGTTTGAGAGAGATAAAACACAGCCTACATTATCAGAATGTCATGAACATTTATGTCTAAAACATTTTTAGAGAGAAACGGGATCGTTTACTGTTAATACACCTTACAGTTTAAAAACAAAAAATTTTGTTGTTTTATAAGTTTGTTGTAGTTGTTCGCTCGTACAACTAAGTTAGAAATAATATTCGGTTGGAAAACTGAGGCCGAGTTCATTGTAACAAAATAGAATACTCAATTTTGTGAGCAATTTGATATTTATCTGTTACCACGAAACAATTGTGCAATGAATATGATGGTGAATTTTTATTCTGCACATAGGAGCCCATATAAATCATTTAAAACTTCGCTGATACAAGGTCCGTACCAAAAGTAACGAGAAGTAGTTTGTAAACAAAAACAGAGTTCACCAAAATGCAAATATCTTTAATATTTCTGAAAATATAACCCTTGGTCATCGATACAGTGAATACAGGGTTGTTTACACTGTTCAAAACATTGTCCGAGTGCTTCTTTTGCGATGCTTTGCAGACCTCTGTTCACGTCTTCTCGAATGTTTTGCTACGGTGCCATAATGATGTTCCTTTTACAGTTCTTCATGACTTCTGAGAATTGAATGAAGTCACAAGCAGGACTGTACGGAGGTTGAGGAAGCGCGGCGATATTTTCTTGAGAGAGATACTCCCTCACCAACAAAGCGGTGTGAGCCCTTTCGTTGTCACTGTAGAGATTCCAGTTGCTGGTTATCTCATCCCGTCAAACTGATGACACTTTTTCTCAATCGTTCCAGTACTTCCACAGAGAAAGCCGCATTTACTGCTCGCTCTGGTGGCACAAACTCCTTGTGGATTACTTCTTTCATGACAATACTCACCCACAGAGCATCAGCATTTCACTGTTGCCAAGGCTCCAATAGAGCGGCGCGGGGTGACAACCATTGCTCCTCAAAGCTAACTCCACAGAAGACATTTTTTCGATAGCTTTTTCAGAAAGCTTCACATTTTAAGCACAAGCTTGGCGAATTGGCGAAAGAGAGAAAGCGTAACCGCCTCTATCGCTAATCGTTGTCCACGTTTTCTGTTTTGATCTGAACTTTAATGTGAAATGCAACTGACGAAATAACCCCTGTGTGTGTGTGTGTAAAAGAATATTGCTAAACTGGAGAAATAAAACTTTTTTATGCTGGAATTATATGTATTCTGAAATTCAAATAATTTAACCCTGGTAAAAGAATATTTCGTCATACTATATTATCCACTTGATAACATTTCGTGAAAAGACAAAGCACTCTCTTTGACTTCCACAGCAGCAAAAGAATAGGGTTGCTGTTTGCTATACGTATGACGTCACAAACAAGAAGGATTTCATATTCTGTTCGCAGCATTGGATTCTGCACCATACCAACCGTTGCACTCGCGCCAAGGTGCTAATAACGTGAGGCTTTCTGAAACAGCTTCCCGACATTTGCAGTTATCTAGATCGGCGCCAGATGCGTAGGAAAAAGAAAAATTCCCATTACTTTTGAACGGACCCTGTAAAACATCTATGAAGAAAGTAATCATATCTATTTCGTATAAATTCTCATATATGCATTAATAGTGCTGATTTTTCATTAAATTTGTTATTTTAGTAGTCAATATATATGATAATGAATAAATACTTGTAGCGTAGAATTAACACCGATTTGCGTATCTTTATCCAAGTCAATGCTTATCTTAATTTAGTACAAACTTATTTTTCTTAATAATGGTATGTACTTTACCTACGAAATTCATATTAATATTTATGTTAGCCAAGGTCATCTGCTATGGGGAAAATCTTCATTTTTCATTTACTTTTGCAAGTGATTTTCTCATTCTTGTAAGCATATATATATAAGAAAAAATATTAATGTACAGCACATTTGCATTTTGGTCGATGAATAGTAGATGGAATTTCCAATTACTGTCCAAGAATCATTATTTACATACTGGGTTTTCCTAGTATAACTACTCATCAGTATTCAGAGAGAAATATTTCTGACTGATTATATATTATACGGTTGATTTTTGTGAAACATAACATCTTCAAAACGAGAAACTTTTAAAATTGAGAATGATTGAAAATATTTAACATTCTTACGCTTGCTTTATTTCTGATTGTTCGGTTTTATATCAAAATAAAAACTATCATTGTAAAATATCATTAACCTTGCATTTGATCCATTATTCTGGTATGCACATGCAAGGACAACGACATCCAATTTGCCAACCCATCATTATCTTGGCATTTGAGCCATTATCCGGGTATGCACATGTCCGACAGTGACAACCAAGAAAATGACGTTCTAAAAAAAAAAAAAGTTTAACATTTGCTTCAATTTTAAGCTTAGCATGTTTGACGCTTATATAAATGAACACTTTTTGTATATAATAAAATATATTATTGAATTAAAATTCATAATTCATAATAAAATAATCTCAGCAAAACGGCATAAGTACACATCTTTATATGGAAATAATTTGTAAATGCTGCTTCTGGAAACTGTTTTCTATAATCCTGTTTTAAACTATTCTAGTGAGTTTTTGTTGTTCATTATCCCCAGCTCTTTCATTATTTAAAACTTCTGTCGTATTTTTAACACTTTCCAACCTAGTTGAAAAGTGTTTGACTTCAGTTTGTCTTGACGTCTGCCGTCTGTCCGTGCTCTAACTCCCGTAAATATGCTCGGATTGCTCTGCAATTTTTATATGTTATTGTCGTTATCTATAGCATGTTCCCCATTTCAACTGAAGTGATTAGCACTTATAGTTTTTTTACAGGGACACTCAAAAGAATTCCGTAACATTACGGTCTATGGGGAAAAGTCATTTGCGGTTTATTTTAATGATGTTACACAATTTCAAACACGTTGTAATTGATATATATCACTAAGGTGTATGACAAGAAGCTTAATAGGGAATAGGGTGGCCATAGCACTTATAGTTAATTTACAGGGACAGTCAAAAGAATTCCGTTACATTACGTCTATGGAGAAAAATCGATTGCGGTTTAATTAAATAATGTTTTACTATTTTAAACGCATTGAAATTTATATATATCACTAAGGTGCATTACAAGAGGGTTACTACAGAATATTGTGTGTACAGCAGTCATCGTTCATTTACAGGGACACACAAAAGAATTATCTACTGTGTGTTAACAAAAATTCCTGGAAGTTCGTTTTAAGTTGCTGAACGCGATTTTAAATATCTCACTTTTTGTCTATTACTTAGTGTGTATAAATTCTGTAGATCATATACAGGGCAGCACAAAAGTTCGCGAACACATTTCCGTTTATTGATAGAAACTCCAGAAGGAGAATTTTAAAGTGTGCTACGCGTTTCCGAACTAAACTAAAATTTAGCATCCTATGTAGTATATATACAAATCTATAGATCATATACAGGGCTGAAGAAAAGCATTCTGATATTTTTCCGAATATTGTATATGTTGGAAATATATGTTGGAAATTCCTGAAATTACGTTTTTAAATATGGTATGTGTTTTTCAAATTTTTTACTTAGATGTTATCTTTCAGCTTATTAAACGGTAATGATTTGTAAAATTATTTTGGAAGCGTTGGAAATTGTTACATAATCTGTGCTTGACGCATGATTTTTTGTTCGTGTTTTATTATTAAAAATTTTGCGTCAAATTGTATAAAAATGTGCAAAACTTTACATTTTTAATTTCATTCGGTTAGGGTATGCAAAAGGATCAACGTGAAGGAAAATGATAAACATTGGAAGGCAATAGGCATTATATAATACCTGTAACATTATCCGATTGGTTATTGGTTTACAACTCATTTTCCTTGAACAGATTGTGTTCACTGTTTAGCGATAGAATTTTGTTCTGTATAATTCTCTATCGTAGGTATTAAAATTACGTTTAAATTTCTGTGAATTACTCAAGTATTTTTAAACTGAATTGGGGGGGAGGGGGGATATAAAAACTCCTGGGAGACTTTCCCAAAACATAAATCCGGGATAACGAGACTTTCGCAAGTTTTGCATAGATTTCCAGAGTAGTACACTTTTCAAAGTTAAGAATTATTTAGATACACGAAAATCTGATTTTATTAGTTAGAAATAGAAAATGAAAGGGTAATTTTGGAGCTATAGAATTAAAGCGCGCCAGAGCGTGTAAGCAGTAACGAAAACTTTAAGTGCATTTCATTTCAGAACAGCGTTTTCAAAATCGGTAGTCTACAATTTTTAATCAATCAACTTGAACTTAAAAAAAAATAATCGTCACATTTTTCTAATGAAATACGTAGGAATGGATTGAAATATTGATATCTAGCTATTCTGTGTAACTATAAGTAACAGAACCTTCTGTTGAACTTTACATTTTGCTTTGAATTGATGCCATTCATCTTTAAAACGGCTACGTATTTCATTAGCTTTTATACATTTTTATTTTTTTTGTCTCATTCTTCTCGATTAAGTCTACGATGAATTATATCCACAGCTTGACCCTCCTTTACGAAGCACTTCCTCCCATCAGCTGTAAAGTCGCCATTTTTAATATATCACTAAAAGATATTTTAATTTTCTGCTTTAATATATGTATAATAATTTAGTTCAACTTTTTTTTCAAACATTGCATTAGAAAAAATCCCGAAAATGTCTTAAATTTTAGGGCGTCAAAGTGGCGTTATCCTATAAGAGACTACGCTTGCCATGCGAAGACACTCCAAAACTAATATTAAACAAATTGCAACGTTCTTTTCAAATATCTCGCTTACATTTCAATATTTTTAAATGATTTATTTTATAAGTCGATTGTACCGAAATTGAAAGTGTCTTCAGGAAAAAATAACTTAACCAAAATCGAAAACTACGGAGATACCATTTAAACATTAAAATAGAAACGAGAAATTTGAAAAGAAAGTTGCTATTGGTTTAATATTAGCTTGCCAATGTCTTCGAGTCATACTTGCGTAGGATCTTAGTAGGTTCGGTACCCTTTAAACTTTTATTTTTTTAATTTAAGTTTTTTATAATGCTTTTTGGTATATAATGAAATTATTTTATAAAGGAAAAGGATTATATCAAGAAAATAGACAATACTTAACATTTATTTTTTTTTTCTTAAATGGTTAATTATTGTAATTCCGAAGTTTAATTTTATAAAATGCGCTATTAGGATCTTTCATTTAAAAAAGTTAATTGAGCAATATGCATATACTGAAGTTTTGGCATTTTAACGTACATGTATATTAAAAATTAATTTAAATATTTTAACTCTGACTCATTTTATAGCATATAGATGGATTAAAATATATCTTTAAAAAAATAATAATAATTACTGGATGTTTATGAATCTTCGTCAGAATATACTAGATATGTTTAAATACAAATTAAGCAAAATATTGAAAAATTTATATTTTCGCTAATTGTTGCAAAATGAAGTGTACAGAGTCCACTTTTTAATGGAATGCTTTCTAATATTTTGTCTTTTAATTAAATATTAAAGTCTTAAAGGAAATCAAAATTTGTTTATATACTCCAATACCCCGTGATACGTAAATCACATAATGAAGATTTGGAAAATTTTAATATAATTTTTTTTTATAATTTAAGCAAATTTTCTATTTGAACTTGATTTTGATTTTGTCATTATGCGTTTCTTGAATAAGATAGCTATTTCTCGTAAGATACCACCATCCCGTTAGTTTAGTGTGTCACCCACATAATTTTACATCATTCTCTAATATGTATAGCTCTATAAACTTTATGAAATCTCACGCGTTACATAAATGTGTACTGATCTCGAAACTTTCTTTTGTTATGTTTAGAATTCATCAGCCTAGATGGATTACATACGTTTGACGTCGCTGGAAAATAGCCTTTGTTCTGACTCTCCCAACTGTCTTAAAGCATTTCCTTCGACCTCATTTGTGCAATTATGTAAATTTGGCTGCCATCTTGAAACAAAACCCCTAATGATTCGATGATTTCTTATTTTCTTGTTTTCTTTTTGTTTTGATTTCAACAAGTGTCGTTGATTTTTAAAGTTGTCTTTTCCATGTAGTATAAGTGAGAGTAATTTGTCATATTTGGGTTTCATTCCAAATTGCCTTCACCCAGTTTTCCTGTTCTAACGTCTCGCTCTCTAGTAGCATTATTATCAGTCCTTTTTATTCTTATCACTTTGTAGATTCTTGAAAACTGTGTCCTCTCTCTTATAATCACTCTTCGATAAAATGGAGATATTAAGATATTTGAAACAGTTTAATCCTATAGTTAAAAACTAACTATGCATTATAATTTAAGCTACATTTTATAATGAGGGATTATTGTCTGCTCTGAAAAGTGAATTGTTTATGAAATGTGAAAAGGTAGTGTGAATAGAGCCGACTCGGTACTCTCTAGTTCAGTTGTATTCGCTAAGATACAACCAAACGAGCCAAAATCTTAGAGAAGTAACCTTGAGGGCCACTTTTTTGCAGTCATATGAAAGTAAAGTATATAATTGTTTTTTTTTAATGTAAAGTAATAAAAAAAATTAAAATAAGATTTTTTTAAATTAAATCTGATTTTTGATTTTTTTTCTCCTGCCTTAAAGGTATTGAATGACTATCAAGAATTGTAGGTTTTCAAAACATTTAAGACCGTAATTCGAAGTTATTAAGGAGCATAAACTACATGCTTAGCCTTTTATAAAAAATATATATATAATTAGTAATTAAAATTTTAATAATTATAATAAGTAGTTTCATTAGATAGTAGCAAAAAGAACAAATCAAATAGCACTGTAACTTTTTTTCCAACTGTATTTTGTAAAATTACTGTAATTGCATAAATCTAAACTCATGCATGTGTCTGCTAACAAAAAAAAATCCATTAAAATTAGTTACATCCATTGACATACACAGGGAGAGTGACCAGTTATATCTGCAATACGCGTTAACTTCACAAAATGTTAAATATTAACATAATTACCAATCAGTGGTCATTATTGGCATTTAGTGCTTCGAATTAAATAAAAAAAATAGTCTGCCTTTTCAATTCTTAATTTCTTTATTCGCTGTATACGAGTCCAAAAGTAGAAGAAAAAAAAGTTTCATACTAATTAGCTTTTTCTATGCTCTACATTCTTTCACAATAGCCGTTGGGCAGATGTTATCATTCGGTAAATCTCCTTTTACTCCAATTCATTTTTACATATTTATTTGTAAATTTAGAATGAGCTAATAAAAGAATCCCTACTAATTATTTTACTTATAGAAATTTATTACACTTGCTATCCTTATTTTACATAAAACACTGAATAATTTGATTGCTCAGTGGAAGTTACTATGCCAGTCTAAATTATATTATATTTAATTATACCAATTTTAAATGAAATGCTTTTCATGCCAGTTAAAAACATACAGTTAGCAAGCTTATTGTACTTTATTGTTTACAAGCTTTATTATTACAAGGAATTAAACTTGTAAACTAGTATTTAATGCTTCTTTTATTTATTCAGTAGGTAAACTATCTCCAGAAACATTGTATATTATGTTCATCTTCATTTTTAATATTTTTTCCTATATCATTATAAAAATTAAGAAAATTTCTTATTTTAATCAATGATTTTAAAAAGATCTGATTAAAATCACTGATTTCAACCATCTATTGACACCCACCCTATATGAAGGTATATTATGATGCACTAGTGTACTAAATACTTTAGTACTTATATACTAAATATTAATATATAATTATTAATTTTAAACAATTTTACTAATTTAATTTTAGCTGCGTTGTGGATAACTTCCATAAGCTAATATTGACAGTTCTTGAAGATGAAATGAGACACTACAGACCAGACTTTTAATATTCTACTCCAGTATTGGAGTTATTAATCGAAAAAAAATATATATAGGTCTTATTTTATTTTTATTGTAACAGATTTTTTAAATATTCGTGAGATCTTTTAAAAAATAATTTTGTAATTAATTAATATATATATATATATATATATATATATATATATATAATAAACAAAAACATAATTTGCATGACAAATAATAAAAAAAAACTTCCTACATTACTGGGGGGGGGGGGCGGTATTTTTGTTGTTGTTTGTTCTACGATTGTACAAATTAAACAACGTGCTCCTACGTCCCCACGGACGGTGTATTAAAGCTTCGAATTCAAAAGGAACTTGTTGACTACTCACTGAATTTCTAGTTTTGCCCAGATCTTAGTTTTTGTAAACATGTCAAAGTGATAATTGGATAAAATTGAAAAATTAGTTATAAACTGCGAAAAATTTTGAACTTTTATTTATTTTCTTTTCAGGCGGCTTTTTCATACAATCAAAGCAACTATGTCTTGCAACATCGCCGTTGATAATCTGTTTATATTACAGCCAAGCAAATGGCTGACCTTTCTTCGTTTCCGATAAGTTTTCTTGGCATGCAAAGAAAATTAAGTTCGCATCGTATTTGACCTAAAAACCCAAGTCTATTGAACTTTGATTGATGAGTATTTATCGGTGCTCTTGAATTTTTAGCTCGGAATAAGCTAACTTCTAAGATCTTATAAAACGTTAAAGGGTGTATCAGACGACTTCCAAGATTGTAAACGCTTAATTAAAGTTTTATCTTGACATAGTCGTATTAACTCTTGTAAAATCCAAAGTTAATGATTTTTTTTATGAGACAAGATGGTTATTTTTTTTAATTCCATCATATCAGATAACTTTTAAATAAAAAAAAAAATTACAATTTCTGTACTCTTGCCATTTGTTTTCAAAATTACGCCTATTTTCGTTGATACAATTTATGTTCAACTGAGCAAGTTATTTTGCATAAAACCACTGATCTCGCAAAGTGTGTCTGGTGTGCGTGTACATATGTGTCTGTGTGCATATATATATATATATATATATATATATATATATATATATGTGTGTGTGTGTGTAATATATAGGTGTGTGTGTGTGTAATTTCATGAAAATATATGCATTTTCATAGAGAATGTCTTAATTTTCTGAATAAATCGTTATTTTAATGAAGTTTTAAAATGTCTAAAGATTTCAAGCAGGTTTACTCATTTAATTATTAAAAAAAGCATACATATTAGGAAATCTCACTTAAAATTAGACGTATGATAAAAATGCGATATAAGGTTTTTCACAGCTATTATGATCAATACTTTTCTAACTACTCAGAAAATAAAGTCATGCAGGCTTTGGCAATAAAGGTGTTGTGAATATGTAGTTGGAGGACATTGATGTACAGTTTTGCATAGTTATGCGCGAAAAGAGTGTAACTGTTTTGGCAACTGAAGTTTTGGCCAGCTTTTTTTTTTAGGGGGGATTTTTGCTGATGATCATTAACTAAAATTTTATCAAGCGGTTTGATAATTTGTTAAAAATCAGTTTTTTCATTTAATTACTAAAGTTTATACGTAATCAAAATTCATTAGACTTTCCGAAATTTTTGCTCTGTGATAAAACTACCAATAAAATCGTATTAGGACCAGCTATCAGAAAATACACATAAAAATTCATAACAAGTCAGGCACCTTTTGAAATGTTGAAAGTTATCTAACGTTTTAAAGTTTTTATAAGACCTACTTGAACAGAATTTCAAAGAAACATATAAAGAACTCTCTTTCCATAAAAGTCGGAAACGCTGAAAGATTTTTAAAATATATAAGAAAACATATTTTAAGAAATATTAACTGAAAGGTAAATTTTGGAGAATTTAATGTACATTACTTTACTGCACAAGATGATAAAATGTCATGCTAATCGTGTGCATAACTGCAAAACAACCGTTTTGAATAAAATGACTAAAAAATCGATTTTTTGTTTATATTTTTTAGAAATTTATCCAGATCGGAATCGAACAAAAACTGTGTGTATTCAAATTATAAACAAATAAATTTGAAATTGATAATATGTAACACAGAATCCAATTGATTTTTAACTCTGAATGCGCTTTTCTCAAAATGTGGTTTTGCTACTTGTGTGCACTGAAAAAAAAGAAAAACATAGTTTGTAGACATATCATTTGTTTTGCACAGATATGCATAAATTTATTATACCTACAATTTTCACTCTCTGTTTTTTCAAATGAGCGACACAAATTTTATTTGTTGCGATTAGTGTGTTGTAAGTATATCACCTTTAAAAAGAAAAAAAAACACCCATAATCGAAACAAAAAATTATTTTTTGAAGTTTTAAAACTAGTGATTCTCCTTAACCCTTTCAGAGGGTAAAAGCTAAAATGTTGAAATTATTGACTGCCACCCAGTGATGATGGGGGATGCTCTATTGCATTCATTTAAGCAATTGGAGAAGAGATGCTTTTTTTTTTTTTTTTTTGTAGAGGGTCCTTTAAGATGCATAATTTTTGTCTTGAAAAAGAAAGCAAAAGAGGTATATTTTGTATTAAATACATTCAATATATCTTATTTCTAAAAGGAGGACCCACTTTTGTAAAAAAAGACTCCGTTCTTTTGAAGTGTCTGGGTCCCAGGGACTCAGGATTTCAAAAGCTTATCGACATCACTGGAAACCAGATTCTACGATCAAATTGATTTCGAAATAAATTCTTTCCTTCACAAATATTATAAAAGCAAATTATTTTTAAAATATTCTGATGCAATTTCTGCAGTTGGTAATTTAAATGTAAGTGGTATAAGCAATATTATCGTCCTCCAAAGGGTTGATGATGAAAATCCCTTATGCTGTAATCGTAAGTGGCCAGAGAGGAAGTTCTTTTAACTACAACTTTTTTCTAATGCAAAATTTTGAATATGGTTTTTATAAAAAAATATTACTCATTACCTAATATGAGTTTAGTAAAAAAAAGAAAAAATCTATATTTTCATCGATTAAAATGTACCTGTCCTTTACCCCTTAATTAAGTTCCTTAAACTAACACTACTAATGCATGCTCCTTATTTGATTTTCACTCAGAAATGACATTACGTGTAACTTCCCTTTTATACATTTTCTCTCACAACCTGTACATGATTTAAAGTGTTATAATATTTTTATATTTGAGACTCAGCTGATAATGAACTGCGACGCCTAAATAGTTAAGATTCTTAATCAATGTGGTAAGAGACGGAACTTCTCGAATCATGAATAGTCGTTCACAATGCTTTGCATGTTGTCCTTCTTAGAAGAATCAAATTTTTATGCAAAGGAGACCACAATTCTAATAACGCCCACTAGTCGTTTCGCTTCACTGGTGCTCAAGTGTCCTTCAATTTTATAAGACAAAAACATTTTTCTCAAGTGATAACACAAATAGTTCATTTTTCTTAAATATCTTTGTTATCCATAAAAAATACTTTTACATCGTAGATTTCCATTCTGAAAAAATTCCAAAGTCGTTGAAAAAATTAAGAATTTTTATTATTGAAAAGGGAGATATAGTACTAGAATAACTATATAATGCCAAATATATTGTGGGCACTTATACACCTTATCTTTGTACTTAAAGGGTTCCCCCATATTTTACCTTCATACTACATATTGAACAGCTCAAATTTATTTATTGCATTTTCACAAATATCTCATTTTTAAATTTTGCTCCGCTGCTAAATTAGAATTCAAGATTGATAAGTTCCACTTGTCAATCAAATATATTAAGTTTAAATTTTAAAAATGTAATTAAAATTGAGTATAATCACTGTATTAGTTAAATTTAAGTGTATCAATATATTAGTTCAATTTAAGTATTTTAATACATTAAGTTGAATTTTATTTTTATTTTAAATTTTTGAAGTTTTATCTGACATGACTTCTTTATTTATTTATTTTTATTATTTTTTTTTAATGTAAGTAATTGTGCTAAAAAAAAAATCAAAATTCCTTTCAAATTTAATCATGAGCAGTTTTATATATTATTGCTGAGCTAAGGATTGCTGAGTAACTGAAAATATACAAGCACGTAAAATACGTGCACAAATTATAGTAGTTTATTGTACAATCGTCCAACATATAGAACAGTTTGTAAAGAGGAAACCAATAAACTTTTTGAATATATTTGTATTTGTTGTCTCATTAGTTTATAATAGCAGATATTTTCGATAATGTTAATTTTTAATATATGTAGTAAACTTTGTGTTAAGGCGGTTTAAAAAGAAATTTCTCGCGGCTCAACAATGCGAAACTTTTTGATATATTTTCTAATTGATTTTTAAACTGAAAAGCATGACATTTGCAGATATGATTATTGAAGTGATTTGTAATCGAACAGGTTTTTTTTTTTCGATAAATGAATAGCATCCTGAGTTATTAAGCGATTATTATCTAGATTATTGTCTCACGATTGTTTTTTTCCCGTTCACAGCTCTGTGGCATCCGGAAGTTCGGTTTAAAATGTCAACTTTGACAGATTTTCTGAAAAATATTCTGCTTTTACCGGAAAATTGAAAAAATTGGTCGTTATAATGTTTCTGAAAAAGAACACCTCCCAATTTCATGCGTTTGTGTACAAAAATGAATCTTAAAAAATGTATCAGAAAATAGCCAGTTTGGATTTTAGAACAGCCTTAAGCGACTTTTATTTGTAATTCACAATTTTCTTCGAATACTAAATTTCGTAATTATTATTTCATATGACAAAATTATCAGAATTACAAAAATAAGATATTTGTTTGAGTTTTTAAGTAGTACGTTCTTACAATACATCAACATAAGATCATTATTTTAGAAAATATAAATGTGTAAAAGTAATTTAGTATTCGAGGTTCAAAATTTTGTACAATTGCAACTTTTGTCCATACGACTTGAAACTCGTAGATCATCTGGGCATAAATTTGAACACACATTAAAAATGTTTCGTCCAGATCACTATTGAAAACTTAAAATGAAGTTCAAATTTTAATATGGGAAGTCATTTAAGTTTTTTTTCCACCTGCTCTTTTTGAGTTCTCTGTATACACTGTAAAAAAAAATCCGTCAAATTTACGGCAAAAACTGCAGGCAGCAATGTTGCCAGCAGTTTTTACGTAAAAATAGCAGTAAAAATCGATGTAAATTTTATCGCATATTTTCCGTCATTTCAACGGTTATAAATGTAGTAAATTTCACAGCCATTTTTCCGTACAAATTACCACAAAAAGTTCTGTAATTTTAACAGTCCTATTTCCGTACAAATTATCACAATAGCTGCTGTAATTTTAAAAGCCATATTTTTTTTTAAATCATTGATTTTAATCAACTTTCATTTTTAGATGACTATTAGAATAGTCATAAAGTTCATCGCTTGTTTGAAAAACATTGGAATTCATTATTTTATGTATAGAAATTCAATCCCATATAAAACATTTCTTTACTGCTTTGTATATGATATATATAAGAATTCAGAATTTATTAATAGGAATTTTTTTAATGTGGCAAAACTGAGACATCAAATATTCATTATAATACTATGTGTAAATACATTATATATAGAGAGAGTATATTTGTAGTACTAAAAAAAGAAACACTTCAATTCTGAAGGACGAGAAGAATTTAGATAATATATATATATATTTTTTAGATAACTGGACTAAAATTACAAGCTTACGTTTATCTAATACAAATATAAAATACCATTTGTAATTAAACACTGATATATAAACAATGCAGGCTCCTAAGCGTAAGTCAAGAAACACACCATTTTGCTCGCTTTCGCCGTCGCGCGGGAAAGAGCACGTACTTTTGAATAGAAGTTCCTTGCGCAAATCATGCTAGTAAAATGTCTTTGCGCGCAGGCGCCGATTAGAAAATGAATGATGTGATCTGATTGGTTGTTCGCATGAAAGGATTTTGAAAGCGAAAACGCTGGTTAAATCTACTGTTATATTTGCGGTATTTTTACATACGGAAATATTACGTTGCGATTTACTGGAATAAATGCAGTGAATTTGACAATCATTTTTTACAGTGTAGTTGTATTTTATTTATTTAGTCTTTTTAATGTATGATAAATAAAAAAATAAAAAAAAAGATTTCCTCAATAGTTTTCTTTTTATCGAAATTATTTGTATTTGAGTGATTTGTATGGATGTATTAAAGTATTTATTTTTCATATTTTACGTGTTGTAATTAAAAGAAAAAAGGAGCAAAATATATTTATAGTTCAAACTTGGTACCTTTCATTTTGCGAAAAATGACGAAAATATCATTTTTCCAATTTTTTATTTCGTAAAGATCCGATAATTAAAAATATGCGCAGAAGGCTTTTTACTGCCTTGAATCTCTCTTTAAATGTTTCAGAGTTGCAATCTTTAATTTAATTTTTCTCAGTTTGTGTTTCTTCCAATATATCAGTGAGATCAAGATTCTAAAACTTCACAAAATATATTTTTTAATTGACTCTATACTTTTATGTTGGATGATTCTTATGATTCATTTCATAAAATTAAGGGATCGAATTTTCAATAATATAAATAGCTCGTTTATTTTTAATAAAAATATTATGTAATTATCCATTTTCATTGTATTTTTACATATGTCGTTACATTTTACTTATTTTTTGTTAAACTAATTAACCTTTTTTGAAATCTCATTCATTAAGTTACGTATAGTGCACACGAGTAAAGATGGTTATTAAAAACAAAATTTCGCTTATACGAGTAAAATCATTCCATGTGTCAAAAATATATTCAGATAAAAATAATTGTTAAAAGGGTACATAGGCCCTTTAAATCGAAAAGAACATAGAATGTGAATTTAAATAAAAAAAAATAGAAAAACAGGGCCGCTAAAATTGCGGCATTAAAAAAAAAAAAGTAGTTGCATTTACATAAGGCACAACCAACGTGGATTATATAGGGTAACGCTACTTGCGACGCCTGAAAAACGACTAATTTTTTCATTTTTATTTATTTATTTTCTGAGAACTATATAGATCGAAATGAAAATTGGTTTAAAGTTATAATAGATTAGGAAAAGCAAAAAAAGAAAGAAGAGTCAATCTTCCCATTATGTTAATTTTTAACATCCTTAACACATATTTTTTTTCTTTAAAGATATTTTTGTGAAGCATGTAAGCAGTGCTTTAAAACTTGTATTTGAAGTTGGCTTTCAGAATAATTTTAAAAATGATCGCCACCAAATTTTAATCGCATATTCTCTCAACATTTTTCTCTAGAGAAGTACACAAAATTATTATGATTGATCAAACATTTTTTTTTCCAACAATGTACAAAATCAAATTTTTACACGAAAATTCAAACCCCTTTTTTGCATGGTAGTCATTTTTACAAATATCAATATTTTTTAAGGATCTCGTGTTGTTTGCTATCAAATTTGATGTAGATTAGCAGAAAAAAAAAAAAAAAACAACTTTCATCCCGTGTTCATTTGTGGAGTACTTCTGCTGCAAACTAAATTTTTGGCATCTCCATGTTTCCACGGCTCCAGCACCTCCATTTTGATTTTTTTAAAAGCTTATTGTATCAATCTTTAACATTATTAATACCTTCAAACCAATGTTCGTTCCAATGTAAAATTTTCGCAATCAATAAGTAGGCGTCGTAATACCCTTAAGGCTGTTCCCAAATCTAAACTGGCTACTTTCGGACACATTTTTAATTCAATTTTGTTCGTAAATGTATCAAATGGGTAGATGCTCTTATTTGTAATCGAGCTGGTTCTTTTTTTTTTTTTTTTTTTTTTTTTTTGCACCACCAGTGGCTGAGAGGTTCTGCTCTCAAAGCTTGGTAGACGGGATGTGCTAGGTTCAAACCCCTGTCGCGCTCGTCGACCTAACCGTTCGAGGTTTTCTTCGAACCTTGCCGTAAATACGGGTTAGGATCCCTTAGAAAGACCCCCACGGAAGGCACTTCCCCCTATATCCCTCGTGTAGATAATCGGCCGTCATAAAATCACCCATCAACCTTTTTTTTCTTTTTTCGGTAAAGGCAGAAGATTTTTCAGAAAATGCTGTCAAAGTTGAAGTTCTGATCTGAATTTCTCGACGCGACAACGCAAGAAATTTGAAAAAAAAACTGTCATCCTGAGACAGCAATTTCTTGTAACTCAAAATGTAATTAATTTATCGAAAAATGGAATAAAACCCGCTCTGTTCAAATCGCTTCAATAACCATGCCTGTATGTTTATAAATGAGTCGGAGAATGTGTCACATTTTAGTATTGTTGAGCGGGAAATTTTATTTTTCTGAGAATCGCCTTAAACAGCCATAGGGTTAATAACCAAACTTTTATTTTGTTTTTACTGTATGCTACCGGAGCAGCGGTCACTCCGACTGGCCATGACGTGTGTGCGGGTAGAACAACAAAATTCCTTCTAAATATATTCTCCGCATACCCAACTGATCACGCAAACTACCGTGAGGGATGAAATAAATAAAAAATACCTTAGAGTATCTCTTTTTTGATTTTATTATTTAACAATTGAATGTTCACATTTCATGTCATTGAAATATTCCAAACATTTTCAAAGAGTAACTCGTAGATAGAAAAAAAAATGAAACTTAAAATTCTTGAGGAAAAAACTATTTTAGTACGGTTGTTAATTAGCCTTTTTGATAAGTATTCAAGGTTACATTTTAATCTTTTCTGGCGACATTTGCATTTATCTGAGTGGATATAGCTACCTGCTGATTGCGGCATTTGAATTTTATCACATGTGCTTGAAAAAAAAAAAAAAAAAAAAAAAAAAAAAAAAAAAAATCCACTACTGCGGAATTCGAATGTATCATAGAATACTGAAACTATTATTTTTTTTATAGATTTGTGCCACATTTAGAACAAAAAAAATTAATCTATTAACACAATAATATGTTTAAACTATGCACTAAAAGTTGTACGGCTGTAGCCTGAATTTTTATTTAAAAGTAAAGCATTTTAATTACACGTTTAATTCAAATTCTCAATAATCCAGTTTTATTTTGTTTCGCTTAGCCTTTGGAGATATGAATGTATATATCAGAAATCTAAAATATAAAAAATCTCAGATAAAAAAAAAATATTTTCGTTTTATCTTAGGTATGACTCTGATTGCAATTATGTGCCGCCAAAGTACATTAGTCATATTGCCTTCAATTTCTTTCTTAAAAAAAAACTGGTTTTATTCATCCATTTAGCCTAAATCACATTTTTGTGTAAAAAAATTCCCCAGACGTTGACTAATTTGAATTAGTCAATGTTTCTAGGCCGGAAATTTGCGATGACACCTTTTTTCCTGGCTATTTCGGAAAGATTCTCAAAACCGCTTGTTCCGTATTGTTTTACAACAGTGTGAAAGTAAAAACAGACATACATGCATTCCGGTTGTTTCTGTGAAATGAAGCGTTGTTCTGCCCTGAAAAACTTATGAAACTTTCTAATTCGCCTGGAGGCTTTCTTGAATGTGGGACACCGCATCGTTCTGCTTTAAATGCGTGTGCGTTTTATTAAACGCTTGCACCTTTGCTTTGTCACAGAGGGTTTTTCTTTTTTTTTTTTTTTTCTGATAAAATAAACAAAAGCATTAATTATCTAATCGTGAATGGATCAAAAATAAAATCATATTAGAAAGTATTCCTAGTTATTTTCACAGAATAAAAGAAACAGAAATAGAAACGGATAAGCTCTGGGGATAGTTTCATGATCATAACAATGACAGGGAATAATTTGGAGCAGATTATTATTTGCGCAAGAGATAAATATGTTATTGAACTATCACACGTATCCCCCCCCCCCTTTTTTTCCGCTTGTTCTTCAGGAAATGAAATTAGTACATCTAATATTGTTAAGCTAATGCAAATAAGGGTAGTGATTTCTTTTGTATATTTTTCTTGCGAAGATTTTGTCAGAGTAGTTTATATGGTCGTGAGCCTTTTATAGAACATTTACTAATCCTTAACTGCCACTATTAAATGAAAAATCACACACACACATATATATATATATATATAATTATAATACGAGATTATAAAAATATATTTGATTTTCTTTTGAAATACCGTACCTTTGTGTTACCACATTTTTTTTTATGTGAATTTTATGGTATTCCGTTCTTACTCTTCATTCATATATCAGTTGTTTTTCTAAAAATTTCCATCGCATATAAAAGAGTTAAACTTTTACTTTTGTAAAATTGATTATCCTGAATTAATTAAAACACAAGGGCGATTTAATTAAAAAATACCCGGTTTAATATAAAAAGTTTTGCTTTGAATAAGTTCACAACATGAGAAATCGCTATATAAACCAGGGTGTCCAATCTGCGACCCGCGGGACATAAAATTGCCTCTATTTACGTATAGAATGATTTTCCTTATTTAAAAACAGAATTTGCAATTTATTAAGGCGAAGTTTTAATTCGGAAATAGTGGTGTCAAACGGTTTTCAGGCAAAAAGGTTGGACCACCCCTGCTGTAAAGATTTTTTAATTGTTTATAAATGAGATGAAATTGTAACTTATATAACAATTCCAGGGAATATGTTTGAAATAAAAGTTTTCATTTTCATACTTTATGTTATGGAACTATTCAGATGTGATTTTAGTGAATCAATCGGAAGTATTTTTAGAAATTATTATATCGGTCTCTGTTAACATGTTTGGATTCATGTTTTCAGGATTACCGCTGTAAGAAATACCATTTTATAATTATTTGCTATATTTATAGCACGGTTTACGATTTTAAGTTTGATCGCTTCACTTAGTTTTATTCATTATTACATTAGATCAAAACTTACCATGCACCAGATGTGTAATTTTTCTTTTCAAAATATTTTCTGAAGCAACTTTACAAATTTAAACAACATTGTGATCCCACGGTCAAAAATTCTAACTTGAGTATTTTGAACATTTATTCAAATTCCTAGTTCAGGTTATCAATGAACAAAGCCATTATTTATTGTTAAGATGATGCAAATAATAATATAATTTTGGCTATGTCTTAAAAAATGAAAATTAAAAAGATAATTCAAGGTGTAAGCGCGTATAGGTTTTAAGCACGAAATATCGTTCCATTATTTGGAGCTTCGGTTGACCTATAGCTCCAAATGTTGGAACAATATTTCACCATATTATGGTTGCAGCACCAAAATTTGGTTCAACCTACAACAAAATTTTCAGCTACCGACATCCAACCATCATAGTGCACGATGAGAGACTCGATTCTACGACAACACATAAACACTAGTGGTCTGCGGCGCTGGGTAGTTGTGGCTGCAAAGTGAAATATAGGGACACACACGTCTATATAGATAGATAGATTATGAAAAATAATTTTTGCGTATCAGCATCGAATAAGTACATTATTTTTCAACACTTTTCTATGCATTTTGAGTTTTCTCACTACATTGTAAAGATTAAAAAAAATTGAATTACAAAAGTAAGGAAATTTAAAATTATCTTTCACCTTGAAAGCGCTTGTTTTGCATTAATTCTTATTTCATTATCGTCATCAACCCAAAACATTAAAGCACAACACTTTTACTTAACTAAGTATCCAGTATCTCCTTACGAAACGGTTTTTATTCAGACGACGAATTTCTGTGCGTCACTGTTAGGCTGACCTCCTCATTGTTACTAGATAGAAAAGGAAGAGTTAAGCACATTAGCTAGTTCTGAGAGTGTCATTTTAGCCTTTTGGATCATTTTTCAAGAACCTTCGTCTAAATTAAAAAAAAAAAAAAAAAAAAAAAAAAAAGCTTTAGGTCATTTACGTCATGTGACACTAAAAGTGCTTGAATCATTGGAGGTGTTACTTGTTCTTCGTAGTGAAATAGTTTTAGGTGAACTAACATAACACTTCTGCCGTTTATACAAGTCTAAGCTCTGTATAGTCCACTTTGGGGTACTATTTTTGCAATTTTGATAGATACTTCTCCTTTCCTTCTTAGATATGTAAAACAGTGTATTAAATAAACAATGCAGTTGAAAGTAAGCTACGTACATACAGAACAGTAATGTCACTATGAAATAAGATTTACAGAAAAAGCTGTCGCTCATTTTCCAGTAATTCTATCACTGTACTCTTATATGTTTAGATGAATGATAATATGAGTTTACACCTTACAATGAATCTATAAATTAATTGTAATGAATCTTTATTTTCAAATTAGTTAGTTCCCGGATGTTTGCAACCTTAGAATTTTTTTTTTCAAGTATACTAGCTTTAAAGCTAGAATTAAACCCTCATAAGAGTTTTTCTCTAGCTATGAGAACATATTTAGACTACTATAATGAATAAAAATATTACATTTAAAAGTTGAATACTTTTCTATTAAAAATATGAAGTTGTAGAAATATTAAACGAACGAACTGACCAGTTTGCTTCACTAATCATACATACCTTTGTTCAGTTGCACGAACATCAAACTATCGAAAATATTCCTGCGATGACAGAGTTAAAAAAGGCAAATGTATGTTGTTGTTTTTTTCAACTTTACATAAAAACTATATAATCAACTATCTTAGGTATTTAAAAATAGCAGGTATACGAAAATTCGCCAAAATTTATTATAAGGTTATGATAAGTAAGGGTTTTTAAAAAATTGTTAGTTGAGTCCTCCTCTGAGTATTGTTCATATACGTTGGAAAAAATAAGTTATCTAGATGTATTCATTTAAAAAGCTGCAAAGAATACAAGAGAATTTTCTATAAATGAATTTAAACTCTTTAAATTGTAAATGTAAGATATTATCTTATGAGGAATGAAGCATGACTCATTTGATAGCCTGCATGCAGTATCCAACTTTTGTAAAGGCAAATTTTTCACATTATGTTTGTTGAGTGCCTGTGCCAAGTCTTAAATATTACGGATTGCTCCGTCGGTTATCATAAATATAAATGAATGCAGTTAAAAAAATGTATGCAGTCAGCGTCAATTGCCCAAAGTTTTAGATGCATATTTTTAATAAAAAATTACAATTTTCCGAATGGGGACCTTTTATTTAAGTTATTTTTTTATTGTGCTAAAAATATAATTTTTAGCACAAAGAAACTGCCCTTGACTGATGTAGTAATTATCTTTTGTTCACTGCGCAGTTCTCATTATGTTTTTGATGTTTCAGTAAATGATAAAAAATAGTGATTATTTCTCTATAAAATCTTCATCTCTTGATAACTTGCCACGGAAACTGTAATTTCATGATTGTTTTATATCATTGTTACTGTTTTTCTAAATCAGTTAAATTAGTTCAGTCTAAATCTGTACCATTACAATTATATTCCATAATCAATAATGTATGTGTTATTTTAACATTCTTTTATATCTTTGAGGCATGGGCACTCATAAATAAGGGTACACACATAAAGATTTTATTTTGTATTTTTTTGCAATTGGAACTATACCTCTAAATCTGACGGTTTAGGTATATACAGAACAAAAAGTTAGACCTATGCACTAAGTACAAATAAATATTTTATTGGCCCACCTCTTGCAAGAATAACAGCTGAAATGCATTATGACATTGGATGAAAGATCCTGTAGATGATGTTTACATCGAATTTTTGAAGCCACTCTGTCATCAGTTGTTCCCGAAGATCTGTGAAATTCTAGGATATCTCTTATTACTCTTTAATTGCTGTTCTAGATAGTCCCACATATTTTCAAATGGATTCAAATCTGGGGACTCCGCTGGTTAAGGAATGTGACAGAGCCGCTTGAAATGCTCATCAAACTAATCGGTAACAATTTTGGATCAGTACACGCGACAGTTATCCTGGAAAAACGGTTTGACCATAAGTGGATTCTCACAATGATGCTAAGAGAAAAATATTATATGTTCATTAAAAATTTCAATTTAGCCTTGCTGATTTAATTTCTTATTAACTTCGAAAAGGGGACCTAATTCAAAATTTGTGAAACATCCCCAGAACATCACAGAAAACAACAAAAAGTAATGTGGCATTTCCATCGTATTGACTTCCCTTCTGTCGTCATAAGAAGTTGGTGACCCCTATTTTTGGCTTTGTTTTAATATATTGGTACGTCCTTCTTATGGTCAAACAAACGGAACCGAACTGTATTATCTTGCACCTATTGTTTCTGGTGAGTGTTTTTCTTTCTCATTTCTTTTTTGTCATCATTCTTTTAAATATTTTCGGATTTGCATACACTTGAGCAAGGTCAGATATTTTTTCTCCTGCAGAATTCTACAAGTCGTTGCGCAAACATAACTATAAAAACTTGTTAATGGAATAATTAAGTTCCTAATGATTCAAAATTAAGTGTAAATTTAAAAATGCAAATTTCGTTACTTAAAGTTATAAAGAAAATCGAGATATCAATATTTCGAAATATTCCACGTATTTCACTAGAAAAATATGTGACTATTAATTTTCAAAAAGATGAAGTTGATTGATTGGAAATTGGAGGAGTATCTACTGATTTTGAAAATACTGTTCCGAGGGGGAAAAAAACCAACAAAACTCAATATTTTTCGTTATCGTTTACTCGCTATATAGCGTTTTCTTCCTCTAGCTGAAAAATTGCCGTTTAGATATCGATATCTAACTAATAAAATAAGATTTCTATGTTTTATAAAAAGTAATTTTAGCAACAAAAAATTTCCCAATTTTATACAGGTCAATTGACCCCTTAATAAGAGATTTATTGCAATTCTGCAAAAGCTTGCATTATAAACATTGCCCCCCCCCCCCCATTTTTTTATTTGGCTCGCCAATTAGCGTATTTTAGCTATAGTTGTTTCAAACAACAGTATTTCGGGTGACAACTCTTTCTTGTTATACACATTTAAATTAATTTACCTTGATGTCAGAAGAGTACCTTTATAAATAGGAGAGTGATGACATACGTACATTGCGCGTGGGCAATGAGAGTTTGAGCAATTCAAAGTTTTGGGTAAATTGAGGCAACCTATGCTCTCTCTATATATCTATATATATATATTTTATATATATATATATATATATATATATATATATATATATATATATATATATATACAGTTTAAAAAGTATTGAAAAAAAATTTAGTCTTAACAAAATGTACATTTTTAGTGAAATGGTATGAATTAAAAA